>OX465299.1:142562830-143171454 GCA_949987735.1 Leucophora obtusa
TTTCTTCGGGTACTTTGCTAATTTTAGCTGAAACGTTATTCTTGTTGTTGTTTTCTTCAAGAGAAGTTGCATGACCATCAATTTTTTTTTTTGTGAACCAAATTTAGATGTCGGATAACCAAATTTAGATACCACCGTTAACCATTAGTCTTTTCTTTTCACATTTATTAATGAAAACGTTACTTAAAAAATTATTGACCCTTAATATAAAGGAGTATTTTAAATCTAAAGTCGACTTTATTTTTAATCAAACGGTTTTGTTCATTTTGTGTATGAAAACCTTACAAAAATATTTATATTTTCAAATATTTTGATTGGTTAAAAATAAGTTAACCAATCAGAATGCTCCAAAAATAAACCAAGTCAAGGTATACTGCCACCCAATATTTTATCTAAAGTCGACTTTACCTTTGAGAAATTTAGATAGTAAGGGCGATTATTTGTAAGAAACAAAGCTTTTTTTTCATATTTCTTTTAAACATTCTACCAAGTTTTTAGGTTTTACTACTTAAATTTTGAATAAGTTATGCGAAAAATCTTTATTATTTGAAATGCTCCTAATTACTTGGCAAAGATTTTATTTGTGTGTCAAATAAATGTATCCCTTTTAAAAGACATTTTTGTTTTGGTATTTAAAATGTTTTTTATGACTAAAATTAAAAAATCCTATTCGAAACAAAAACAATTTAAAAAATTTATTATTTTTAAAATTTCCCGTTTTCCCGGGAAAAATATATAATTTTCCCGGGAATTCCCGGCAAACTTTTCCCGGGATTTCCCGGGAATTCCCGCCCGGGAATTCCCGAACCCCAAACCCTAGGTGTAATACAAAAAAAAATAAATAAATAACAAATAATCGTTGTATTCTTTGCTTTCGTTCTAATCACTACAAATATAATTAAAAGCTTGAATGTTGAAATACTTGCTTTACTACTTAAAGAACTTTAGTTTTAGCAACAATTATAACATAGAGAAAAATAATAGCTTTGATTATTGTTGTAATAAGTAACTAAGTAGAAATGTTTGAGTTTAGTTCTCATAAATTTCTTTACTTTGAGTTAACTTAAATACGAAAAACTAAAATCTACATTATAACCTAAGGAGAACCCCATAAAGACAATCTGATTAGAGTGCTTGGTAGCAATTGAAAATGCATTAATTATCAACCATTGCTTCTAGGAAAGTTTTTTTTTTCATAAGTTTATTCTCTGCTTGATGTAAAATAAATTTTAAAGTCTATTTGGAATTTGTCATATTTGATCTTAAACAGAACAAAAATAACACTCATTGTAATGTTTTTAACCCTTCCACTACCGACTTTTTGTTTGCATATGTATCGTTATTTTGACTTCAGATTCTTGTTAAGTAAGAGTCCTCAAATTATAAAAAAAATATGTAAAATATTTTGCCCCCTTCACCTCCTATCCACCAAAAATTACAATCGAAAATCGATTTTTTTAAACTTCTTATGCCAAATTTCAATTATCTATCTTCATTAGTTTAGCAGAAACACCAAAACCCCTTTTCTTGGAGATTATAATAAAAATATTAAAAAAATTAGACTTCATTAACAAATATCGCGTCCATATTGCCATGCTGAACTGCTTACGAACATGATGATTTTAATTTGAAGTCCAAGATCCTAATAAGTTTATTTGCAAAAAGTATAAAGTTTTTTTGCATTATCAAATTTCATATATTCTTCTAAAGATGTGTACACTGTAGTGTACAAGGGTAGTAAAAGAGTTAAAAAAAATTAATAAAATATGTGTACTTTAAATTGGCAAATAAAATCAGGGATCTCAAGTGTGCCAGAATTAGGGGAATACGTGTTACGTGAATACGTGGATAGCATTATTTCAGTAGTATTTCGTTAAGGGCGGATTATGGGACCGTAAACGTATATGTGATGTAACTGTACCGTGCCGTAGCTAAAAAGTACACTTATAGATTATCGTAAACGACATTACTATTTAGCATCTATTTCATGTGGTTTTATATTTTATTCTAAATTTTTCCATTTATTTGTTACTTTTTACTCCTTATTTGTTGTTTGAATCATTTTTCTTAATTCATTTCATATTTTTTCCGACTAAAATCAGTCAGCTGTTTCGATGCCGGATAGAAAATTCTGATTTCAACAGAATGATCCGGCAAGTTCGTTTACATTTACGTGTTAGTAACCATTCGTATACATTTCTTCTTGTGGTATCGAAACAGCTGATTCGTTACAGATACGTTTACGGTTGGGTAACTCAGCCTTTAGGGTATTTTAGGGTCATCAGTATTTTAAACTTTTTCTTTAAGTTATAATATTATTGCTAACTTTTTAAGAGAAAAATGGCTAGATTAGGAAAAAATGGCTAGAAATCGCTAACTTTCGGAAATGATGGTAAATCTCAATAATTTCAATTTAAATCACTGACAATAACGATTTTTAATGAATCATTCCAAAGGGAACCGGTACAGTCATCGAAAGAAGGTCTCTGGATTTGAACAAAATTCGATTTGTAGATTCTCATGACTATCATGAAATTTATTGTTTTTAAATTTTTGTAAAATTCGTCTCATCTCGCTTTTTTCGCTATTTTTAGTTGATTTTTTCAGTGAATTTGTGAAAAATACATAATGTTCAAATGATTGCAACTTTTGAACGTGTTATCCTATAATGCCTATATAATCTACTTTCAAAATAAATTGCAAAAATAAATTATCTAATGCAAAAAGGATTTGCAAATATGTCAAAAAACCATCTTTAATTTTCTTTAAATTATTGAAGCAGATAACCTAATATTTCAGCTACAAACTGTGAAAATTTCAAATTAGAACGCCAATGGGTTCAAAAGAAAAACGCTATTTTTTAACAAAGATTTTTGAATTTCCACAAATAAACATAACACGCATGACAAAATCTTGACTTTTAAACATTAATAGAGGTCTGACCATCAATTCTATATATTTTGGACATGCTGATTACAATGGCATACTTTATTTTTCGATCTAAGGTACATATTTTCCGTGAAATGCCTTTAAAGTTTAGCGGTTTTCCATTTAGTTTTTTATATACAAAAATTTTCAAATGCAATCAATATAAATTCTTTGGGTTGAAATGTAGGCACATGACCTGTATTCATATTTAGGCTTAAAATCTGATGCATAAAACTTGATATTAAAACCATTGTTAGCGTTTTATATGGATTTTTGCTTTTTTTTGCTGGTTGCTGTTAGGAACAACCAAACAAAAAACATCGATGAATGCGTAATACGCTTCAAGAAGTGGTTTTACAACCGAATCTTTGGAATTTATAATTTTTCTGGGTAAAAAAATTTAAAAAATCGTAATTATTTAGGAAATTATTTCAGTGGATAAAAATCATTTTTGCTTTTTGGCTTAAGGAACTCAAGAAAGTGGTTAAAATTTTGTATATAAATTAAATGATAATAACTAATTGACAACAACTATTACAACTACCTTCAATAATATTATCCTTGGGTGAGCTCTATACCTTAAAATAAAATTTTATAAATAAATATAATCCTAATAAATATTTCTAAAGTTATACTTCTAAAACCAACAGTATTATAATTCGAACCGCATTTATTAAATTGTTTATTACAAAATGCTTTTTCCAATCAACAAAATTATACCATTTCTATTTAATACCTGTGATTTGTATTGTTATCTAGTTTTTGGCCAATAATACCACATTCGCAATACTCCTTGGTTAGTTTACCTAACCCACTATACTACTGTAAAAACAGTAACTGCATGCATAGTTAGCTGGTGATGTCCACTTGTCGCCATCCCGAGTGATTATTGTTGTTTGTTAAATAGCATTGGACCTAGACCTAGTGCTTTTGCTTGTAATCACCTGTATTAGTATATTTATTCACGTCATACCGGTGAGATGCCATCATAGCAATTTACATAATTTCATACACATAAAAGTTTGTTTGTGTGTGTTTGTTTGTATTAATATATTGCCCATGTATATGTGTGCACTTTCTGTAATATCTAGAGGGTTTAAAATTTTATCAATTTGCATCAAATTCATTTCATTTTGTATTAAATCAATACTGTGGGTTTCATAAATAAAAACATATTTAAAGGGCACATTTTCTTTTTACTTCCCAGTGTAGAAACGGTACGGTAATGACATATCATTATTTTTTGAACTACCAGTAATGACACCCACTTACCTTCTGGATTATTTTAAAACATATAATAATGAGTTACAGATAATGTCTTATTTTTATCATTATTTCAAATAGAAAATAATTTTCTAGATTTTTTTGAAAATTTTTTGAAATCTATTTTTAGACTCAATATTTTTTAAACACTGGTAAGGATATATGTAACCACATATTTTTTGATTTTTTGTATGTTGGCGAGTAAGCTTACTTGTGTGCATTAGGTCAATTATGTTTTTATCTATTAAATATTTCATGTCGATATAGCTTAGATGGTAGAGCTATTGACTGGCAATCTGTAGACCCAGGTTCGATTCCAGCACAAGCAAATTTTATTAAAAAAAAAAAAAAAAATACAAAAAAAAAATATTTTTTTTTATATAATTTATTTTTTTTGAAAATCTATTTTTAGACTCATTATTTTTGTCAGTACTGGTAAGCACATAAGTAACGATATATTTTTTGATTTTTCATATACTGGTGTGTAACCATAACTCATTATTTTTCGCGACATCGCCATATAAAGGTAATAAGAAATGTAATAACAAAAGTAACTAGTTACCATTACCAAGTATGTAGTTACATAACCACATATCTGGTAATGATTTTCTACACTGGGTTGCTATGTATTTGCTTATGCTATTTAAGGTGTTTCTGCACTTTAGGACTTTCGAATTAGATTTAATTTTCGATAAAATATTAAACACACTTGAAGTGGGTCATTCGTATATAGAAAAAAAATACTAACCTAAATTATTTAATTAAAGATGTGTTTAAAAAATTCAGTTTTTGAACAAATATTTAATTGAGGTGGTGCCTCTAGATCACGATTTGCTTCACACGAACGAAAATACAATAACAATATACAAGCAATACAAAATACATGTAGTCACTCAATCGTGTGATAACGAACATCTTCTAGAAACCCCCTTTGAATCAATTAATACTTTAATTGACTTTTAAATATTTCATTAAACATATGAACCACTTATTTCTAAAGCCATTCTTAATGAGCCCATTTGTTTTTAAAAGTAGATATAAAAGTTTTGCATCTCAATGTTTTTGAAACTGTAAGAAGCACTAATTGTAAAATGTTCTTTAGACAAATATTATCAGGGGACTCTGAATTTATTCATCCCGTGAAAAAAAATTTATTCGGTAGCATATCTTTTTTTATTTGACATCATACTGAATTATATAAAATTCAATCCGGAAAATGGATTAATCGAATTGTATATAAACGAATAAAAAAGATATTTGAATTGATATAATTTCATCCAATTTTATCGGAGTTTTGGTCTTATGCAATTGCCTTAAATTTTGTTTGTTCATATGAATATGTAGTGCAGGAAAACTACCAATTAATTAACTGAGACAATTATCTGAATAATATTAATAAATTTTTGTATAAAACCGATGAATTTTTACTGGGCCTCCGCCACTGAAACTTTTTATTGAATTAATGGAATTTTTCATAAAATGTTGTGAAAATATTCATTTTGTTTATTAAAAGTTTCATACACTTAATGAAAAAGTTTCATTAAAACTAAATTCATAAAATATATGAAGAATTTTCACCAAATTTAAGAAATTTTTCATTTACCTTGTTATGAAAATTTTATTATTTTACTAAAAAATTTCATTAAAACTGGTCCAGCAAACTTCTCTCTATGTGGGTTATATAATGCGTTATCAGTTATTAGTAACTACACAGAAGTAAAAAATTAAAATCATACAGAAACAATGTTTACTAAAATAGAAAAAGCTTTTAAATCACACAAATCTCAGGTTGTTTATACCCTACACCACTATGTGGTCAGGGTATTATAAGTTTGTGCTGATGTTTGTAACACCAAAAAATATTGGTCGTAGACCCACCTTATAGTATACCGATCGGCTCAGAATTTTTTTATTTCGATTTAACGATGTCCGTCTGTCCGTCCGTCTGTCTGTCCATGCAATCTTGTGCGCACTCTCCAGGTCGCAACTATTAAGATATTTAGATGAAATTTGGTACGCAGACCTTTGTTGGCCCAAGGACGAACAAGTTTGATTTTGGTGAACATCGGTCCATGTTTAGACCTAGTGCCCATATAAGGCTCCTACCAAAATTATATTGTTTATACGCTGCAGGTCGTATATATTAAGATATTTTGACGAAATTTGGTACACAGACCTATGTTAGCCCAATAACGCAGCCTATTGATTTTGGGTGAACATCGGTCCATGTTTAGACCTAGTGCCCATATAAGGGTCCTACCAAAATTATACTGTTTATACGCTGCAGGTCGTAAATATCAAGATATTTTGATGAAATTTGGTACACATAAAACTATGTTGGCCCAAGGACGAAGCCTATTGATTTTGGTGAACATCGGTCCATGTTTAGAACTAGTGCCCATATAAGGGTCCCCCCAAAATTATATTGTTTATACGCTGCAGGTCGCAAATATTAAGATATTTTGATTAAATTTGGTACATACACCTATGTTGGCCCAAGGACGAAGCCTATGGATTTTGGCGAACATCGGTCCATGTTTAGAACTAGTGCCCATATAAGGGTCCCACCAAAATTGGCTTGGTTACAAACTGCAGGTCGCAAATATTAAGATATTTTAATGAAATTTGGTGCGCTGACTCACATTATAGAAAATTCTGACATAAGCCCCATTTTAACCCATTCGAATTTCGGATCCAAACAATACACCAGACTGGTGTAGGGTATTGTATAGTCGGCATGCCCGACTTTTACCTTTTTACTCGTTTTTATATAAAAAATTGTCAGCTTATTTTTATAATTGAAAAACACATTAACTTAAATATGAAAAAGTTTAACTATAATTTACTTTAATAAGGATCAGAAAATTTTGTTTCAAAGTTTCTTACACTCAAAAAAATTAATAAGTTAGTAGAAAAATTAGTAAAACGTTTTGCCGTTTTCAGCAAAAATTTTAGTTATATTTTTTTAGCACTAAACTAATTTTGAACTAATGTTTTACTAATTTATTTTGCTACAAAAATTGTGCTGATACCGCATTCATAGCGTGGATGACAACCAGATAGAGAAGATGCAGATGTCGCAGCTTGTCTGGAAACGGAAATGACAAAAAAAAGAAAAACAAATCTACACATATTGTGAATTGTGATTACCGCTTCAGAGCCCACATACACTTAGCGAAGATGAATTAAGGGAAAGATCGATACTATGAAAATTAATTGAAGCACCCATATTTAGTCTAATTCAACTTTCGTAAGGCTTCATATCTATTAACCCAGCAAGCATGGCAATACGAATATGATTCGCCAATCGTATTGCCTGGAAGAAAAATTTTATTGCGGCAACAATCGCCTTCGTATTGCGGAAGATATCCCATTTGGTAGAAAACGTGTCCCGAATGAAATACTTCACAGCAATACGAAAGCAATTTTCCTGGAAGATAAATAGGCGATTTATTATTTAGAAGATAAAAAAGTGTCACCAAATATCGCTGATTTATCATCGGGAAGTTTTAAAGAAGATATCGCTACAACACCCCTCAGAAGATTACAACAAAAGCTTTTTAATACTTAAAAAAATAAGCATTAAATTGCATTACGTATAAAATCCAGTATCTGAAATTCCTTCCGCGGGGTGTGGACTTCATCCAACAACCATCTAATGTGTTATTTTCTGAAAAAGAAAAAAAATTTCTGTTATAATTTGCAATGCTTTTTGAGTATTTAATGCATTTTTACTTACACTCAAATTTGCAAATTAGTTGGATACATTTATGCAAGTCTTGTTTTTAGAATTCTATTCCAATGCGTTTCCTTGGAAAAATGGTTTTAGTAGCGTTTGTATGTAATTTTGAAAAAAAATATATTTTCTAACTCTACATTTGACATTTTTCTCTCAATATTGCCCATATATCTTCTAGGTGATAAATAGAAAATATTAAAAAAAAAACTACTTGATTCTCTTCTGCAGGAAAAATGGAAGATATTGTTGTAATATCTTTAGGGTGATATTTCTTCCAAATGTTTATTGGGAATTTGATTAGTTTTCAAACGAAACACATTGTACCCAACTTAGGGCCGGTAACTTATCTAAAGAACAACCGGAGTTAAACATTAACCACAGATATTTTCCTTTTTTTATTTTAAGCACTAAACTTTGGTATGTTGAGGTAGGGTCTTAATCAAATTAAAGTGCCACGTTTTTTTAGCCGCCCAATCTCATATCTCAGGGTTAAGAAATTTGGTAAAAAATTGTCCAATTTCCCGGTATTTTCGGTTTATTTCATATTTATTCCAAAGTAACTATAGGAAATTTTGGTCTTATATGAAAAGTATTTGAAAATGCCTATTTACCGGCGTGTAAAACATGCTCAAGAATGCTTATTTGTTTATGGCATGACACAAAACATCAAATTTTTAGGTAGTTTTGTGTGGGAATGTATACAGAATTAAGGACAAAATTTACATATATTAATCCTTATAATATTTAAGTTAGGTGGTGTTTCGGATTTTTTCGATATTCGGCGTACTTCGGGTTTGAGACGAATTTTCCCGGAGGTCTATATTTTTAAAGATTTGAGAACTTCTGAGTACTGAAAACAGACAATATGAGTATCGTACATTTCCGTTATATGAAAATAATTTAAAATTTATTAAATGTCAGATATGTCGCCATAAAAATATTTAGGAAAAATGGAGTTTTTCCTTAGCTTGTATAGGTTATAATGAAAAAGAGAATAATGCCAATGGGTGTTATAACCGTTTTTATTGGGGTTATTGCCGAAATATTAAAATTCGGTTTATACTTATTGTTCACTTGGCGAACAAAAGGTACCATACAATGGTACCAAGGAGGCCAACACTAACCCTTCCCACCTAATGACATTTGCATGTCAAAAAGCTGCAGCCAATTCAATCAAAATATTCAATTCGTCATCCGAGAAGCATCGCCTCTTGATCGTATCGCAGCAATCAAGAAAAACCCCGAACGTGAATTTGAAAATATGTGTAGTCTTTTACCCTAAACTGAATCGTAAAGTGATATAAATAAAAGAAGTTTATTTATGCTTCAAATTGTTAACAACAAATTAAAACTTAAATCTAAAATTGTTAAATTGCTAAAAATTAAAGAAAATTATAAAAAACCAATTGTAAATGAACTTACCTTAAGTATAACATTTTCTAAATACTTACCTTAAGAGTGAATTGTGCAAAAACCCTAGTTTTAAAATTTAACTTAACCTGAATTCGTTAACCCAAAGTTAAATAAAACCCGAAATTTTTATAACGTTAAAAAGAAAAGAAAAAATCTCCATCTTTTATTTACATATGTACAAGTTCCCTCCAAGTAGGACTTGTACATAGGAACGTAGACACAATTTTTTAAATCCCATTAACCCGAAATTATACACTTATATATAAAAAGGTAAAAAAGTTGAATTCTGGCATGCCTACTATTTACAGTGGGGAGCATTATTGCGTACATGTCAGCACTTGAGGAAACTTACAAATGCAGGCATAAAAATATCGGACAAGGGGACTAAAGTATACTTTTCAGAAAGCAAAAGGTTCGCTTAATCTAAATCTGGCCTCAGAAATGATCTTCCATATCAGACTTTCGAGCTATATAAATGGGAAAAACTTAACTTTTCTTCAAAATATTTCGAATCGTATGTTTCCTCGAAAAATATTTTTAACAAGATTTGTAACGGCATCTGAATATACTACTCTTCCTCTTTAAAATAGTTTTTGAATTCTTTTGATAACATATTTTTTTACGGATATATCGTTTTTTGAAATTTGGGTCTTTTATTTTTTTTACAATTTTACTTTGTAATTGCGGTGAAGGCCCAAATTTCAATAAACGATATATCCGTAAAAAAATATGTTATCAAAAGAATTCAAAAATCATTTTAAAGAGGAAGAGTAGTATATTCAGATGCCGTTACGAATCTTGTTAAAAATATTTTTCAAGAAAATATACGATTCGAAATATTTTGAAGAAAAGTTAAGTTTTTCCCATTTATATAGCTCGAAAGTCTGATAAGGAAGGTCATTTCTGAGGCCAGATATAGATTAAGCGAACCTTTTGCTTTCAGAAAAGTATACTTTAGTCCCCTTGACTGATATTTTTATGTCTGCACTTGTAATTTTCCTCAAGTGCTGACATGTACTCAATAATGCTCCCCACTGTATATAATTTCCTACACCAGTCTGCTTGAAATTCTGCTAACAAATGGTCTTGTGTCAAAATATTTTCGTAAATTGGTAAAAAAAAAAATAGAGAATCAGTTAAAAATTTAGATTTTTCATAATTTAAGATGAAGTTGAAAATATACTCCATACGGGCGCTATGTCATATCACTTACTTTTTCGTGTAACGGGACTGTTGGTATGAAAATCCCCATATGTGACGCGCAAAATAGAAAGGGACCTAAGGGTAAAAAAAGGGCATGGGATCGGTCTCATTCGATTCGATTCTCATTCACATATACGTGCCGTTTAAACACTATTTTGGAAAAAAGAAAACTATATAAATTTTCATTTACACAGAGAGAAAAAATATGCCATTTTCCAACTGAAATTTGGTTACACCTACTAAAATAGGTTGGTGCAACTGAATATTGGTTATCATAACAAAATTCGGTTTATACAACTGAATTTTAGTTGCAATACCCAAAATTTTAGGAATCATATTCCAATATGGTTTCACCAACCAAATTTATTGGTTGTAGCAACCAAAATAGGCTTAGCAATTCGGTTGGCAATTTTTTTCCTGTATGTAGATGGTGTTTCTAGATGACGTTTTGCTTCACACGAATGAAAATACAATAACTACCATATTTGACCTTCTCCGAGAAAAGGGACCTAGTGTGTCAAAAAACGGGTTTCGATAGAAATGAGAAAAACATTAAAATTTTATTTTTAATTTCTCAAAACTTCATTTTGACACATTAGGTCCCTTTTCTCGGACAAGGTCACATATGCGTAATAGGTGCAAAACTAATTTCGTAATTGAAATTCATTTCCTATTTTACCACCTAAAGAAATATGTATTTGCAATTTTAATTTATCATTATTATATTTGTGGGATGCAAACATAATAGTGATAAACATATAGCATTTGCCTGAAAATAATACAAACATTTATTTATTTACAGGTGAACATATTGTGTTATCAAGTGAATGTATATTATTAGAAACGCGGCAAATATACTTCAACAGTTTTTGCAAACATACGATTACAAATATTACAAGCAAATATGTTTCTACACACATAATAATCCATGCATAAAAATACGAAATAAATGTCAAAACAACAAAAACTTTCGTAAAATAAACCATTTTTCGTATATTTTACAATTTTTTTTTTTGTTATTTTGACATTTTTTCGTATTTTTATGCATGGATTACTATGTGTTTAGCTGGGCTTTCTTACAGCCTGTGTGACCCATTAAAGAATTGTTATACAGATTCGTGATCAGAAGTGAGGACGGTTTTGTTGTCGACTTGTCATTGTGTTGGCTGACATCTCTACCTTGACGGCATGTATATAAAAATTTCAGTCATGTGAATAGTTTATTACTTACCGAAATGGCATTGTACCATAACTTTGTTTATTAACATAATGATTTTTCCCGTTATGTTAATTGCTGGAGCCGCGCATGATTAACTCATAGGTATAGTGTACTTGGGTAACTGATAATTTTTTGAATTAATTAATTGCCTTAAGCTTTAAATTTTAACACTACCTATGTATATATTTATGAGTATCATCATTCATCGTATACAGGGTGACGGAACTGAAGTGTTACAAGATATAAAAGGCACAATGTCGGCCCTATTTTAAAGACGGTAGTACGTGTACTGGCAATGGATCGAGTTTTCAGCTTTTACTTTACTGTCACGTTGTCGAAATGATAACACCAATAAACGATTGGCCGTAGTTTTTTGTCAACTTTGGTACAGTCTTGGGATTTTATTTTGTTTATATATCGCAGTACATTCAATAAAAAAGCTTTAGTTGTTTGCTAGTACTTTACTGTACTTTTAGTGCACATGACCGATTTTTAGTGCATTCTTTCGGAATTTCATAACAGAAGCAATGGGCATACGGGTAAATAATTGTGTAGTACACTTAGATAAAAAAGTTTGTAAAAAAATTTGTAAACAGTTTCCAATCGCACTATACTATTTTTATAGTGATTATAAGTACAATTTTTATTTTTAGTAATCATTTTTGCTATTCTCTTATTACAAATTACGGTTTTTTTTACTAATTTTCGCTGCTGATTTCAGCAAAACATTTTACTAATTTTTCAAAACCGAGTGCTAAATTTAGCAGAGAAATACACCAATTTAAAAATATTTTTTTTTTTTTATTTTTTACAATTCTTGTTTAGTTAATATTTGTTACTATTGATATATTCTTAGTTTAGAAATAACACCCAGAAAATTTTATTTGCATCCCCAATGCATAAAACGGCAATAACTGGAGAACCGTTTGCAATTTTGACTCCAAATTTCAAGTACGATGAAGTAATTATACGCTTGTTACAATCGAAAAAATTTTTTTTTTTTAGATTTTACAGTTTTTTTATTTTTTAGTACAATTTTTTGCTAATTTCAGCAGATTGATTTTAAACTACAGTTTACAGCAATTTACTGAAATTTAGTAGCTGCAACTAATAATTTATACTAATTTCATTGTACTAAAATTATGATATTTAGTAAGTTTTTTAACTGATTTTAGCAAATCGATTTTGAATTGCATTTTACATAAATTTTACTAAAATTTAGTAGCAGCTGCTAATTTTTTATACTAATTTTATTGTACTACAGATCAGCAGACATGTGTTGCTAAAATAAGCAAAAAATACCGCTGGCCTCAAAACAGTTAAATTTCCCGTAATAACAGCAAAATTTTCAGTAGCCATTACAGACTTTTTTTGGTTGAGTGTATATGTAAAATTAATAAAATTGTTAATTTTAACAAATTAAAAAACGGTCGTCAATTTATAGAAAACAGTACTGACAAACCACGTTTCGAGTAGTATCGCAATTCTGACAAAAACCGTGCATTCCTAGTACAATTTTTTTATAACGTCGGCAATTTTTACCTGGGTAGCCAACTACTAAATCAATCGTGAGGAGTGAATAATTTTCGTGGCTTATACAATTTTTTTGCGAGGCTTTGACGATAATGCTTTTGAACGATTCATAGGAATATTACGGATAACAGCTGTGCTAAATTTTGGAACGATAATATTGATAATTTTAAAGCTGCAAGCATTGTTGCAATTGTAACAGTTCAATCGCCTTACCCTCTATATATTATATGTATGTTTTCTAATAAAATGAATACAATAGCAAGAATGCACAAAACATTCTTTAAGGGGTTAAAGTATATAAAAAAATTGCAGAGAGTGAAAAAAATATAAAAATCTGACACTAAAAGTTATTCGTAATACTTAAAATACTCGTAAATGATTGAAGCAGACAACTAACAAATGTACTAGAACCCTGCTTTTAGTTTGAGTTGCGAATCTAAGAAGGAAAGAAAAACTAGTGAATACAATTAATTAGTTGTTATCCTTAAGCAACTGTCATCACATCATAAACTAATTGACAATATATCTTTAATAACAGCAACACACTCACTAGTTCTATATGAGTAGAAATAGACGAGTATGCTTCTGTTAGTATTTTGTTGTTTATTTTTTTTTTTCTTAAAATACGCTAACAAAATTGTTGTAACTGACTTATATACGAGCACAAGAAATATAAAATTTGGCCAAAAGGAGTTTATAAGATATATCCATGCATATGTGTTTATAATGGTATAAGTGTGTCACGATTCACTTAACGTGACTAGTGATCCCTTCTAATACCCTACACAGTTGTGTACGTCTCTCTATATATAACGTAATGCCTATAAAATAGTTAAAATCGGGCATACTGATTATCTGGTTGAAATTCAAACAATCTTTGGATCCGAAATTTAAATGGGTTGAAAAGGACTTGTTTGAAAATGTGTCTACAAATTGGGAAGAAATTTTGACTTCCCATGTGAAAACCGAAATATATATGAACGTACATGATCATACATGGCCTAGTATATGATCATGCATGGGCATACATGATCATATACGTCCATGCATAGTTCAATGTATGACCATACATTCTCTCATATATCCATATATCTTCGGATCCGAAATTTGAGGGTTAGCTTAATTTTAAGTGCATTTAAGTCAAAATCGGTAATATAGTTAAAATAGGTGCTAGGTCCAAAAATGGATAGATTATAACTAAAATCAGTAGGCTTTGTCCTTTAGCCCATATAAACCAGTGTACCGATCTACCTGCCTGTTCATATAAGCTCGATTTTGAGGGCCTTTACACAGGAAATAAGTCTAAGCATAGACCCATTACTTCTTGGGCATATAATAAACAGTGTAGCAAATTTCATTGAAAGCACGTTGTTAGTGCACTATGGGCACTAGATCTAAACATCTAACGATTAAAACGAAAAGTTATAGAATTTATTCTTGGGCCGATATACATAAGTAGGTGCAACCAATTTCATCAAAATATACACTCACACAGGTACGTAGCTAGGAATTTCTTTCGGGGAGGGTGGGGCGGCTTTTGAAAATTTGTTTTGTTTAATTTTCCCCGTTTTTTGTGTTTACTGGGGAAACTTATAAAACTATGTACACAGAAAAAAAATTATAACAATTACAAAAAACTCGTTATTTTAAGTGTGCTCCTTTACTTTTTGTGGAAAGTTCAGTAAAATGAGAGAAAGCACAAAGTCATCTCTCTAAATGACAAAGTTTCCCAAAAGTACGAGATCGTATAAAATCACTTTTCTAGCCCAAAACTTTATATAAAAAAAAATTAAAAAATTAAATAGTTTTAGTAGCATTTAAAAGTTTTTTAACTTCGTTCAGTTAATTTTTATATACAGAAGTTTTATTTTGCGTATTTATTGACTTAATTAAAATTTAAAAATTTTTGCACAATGCTGTTATTTTTTTATCATTACACCAGCTGTCCCTTTTTCAATTTTATTTTTCGAACGCTCTCATTTACCTAATTTTCAAGTACGGAAACGCTTTTTGGTTAGAATGGTTCCCGCGGTAACATAAAGGAACATACCTTTTATGTGACAATTCAGCAGAAAAATTAAAAGACAATTTCTTTTATTAATTACCTGATACTAATAAAGAAAGAAAGAAAATTTCAATATAAAAATATTTGTTATAAAATAGTCAGAGGCAGAAAATTTTATAAAAATACCCAGCAAAACACATTACTTTACCAAATAATGTGTAAAGTAATGTGTAGCCATAGGGGCTGATGCATTACATTACACCTTACTTCACTAATGAACTTTATAGGCGATGAGACCCAAAGTAATGTATGGGGAGGAAGTGATAAAGTAATTGGTTCCCTATGTGGTTACGAGGATGGGAAAAATTTTCCTAAAAAAATTTTTTTTTTATTTAAAAAAAAAAATTAGAAATATTTTTTTATTAAATATATAAACGTGGTCACGCTGGAATTCTTACCTGGGATCCCTGGTTGTTAGCCAAGAACTCTACCACCTGAGCTATCGACACATATAACATTTGATTTCTTAAAAAGTAAATAAATTGTTGTGCTTCGTATATTCTTTCGTAATGGCGAAAAATATACACCTTACACCCATGCTTACCAAAAAACACAAAATAATGTGTCTAAAAATAGATTTTCAAAATGTTTTAATCATTTCTTTCCATTTATAAATCATGCAATAACTAATCAATAATTGGTAAGTCATTACTTTTTCTTTTGAAATAATGCAGAAGGTAACGAGCTATCATTACAAGGTAATGCGTTAGTATATCCCACCCATTACCAAAGTTTTGCTGGGAAGGATAGGTCGGTTTTGCAGAAAGCTTTTTTTATATATTGGTCGCGCCCTCAAGCGGTATATATGCTCCCTCGGTTACTATAAGGAGCATAGGGTCTCAAGCGGTGGTATATGAAATTCAAACTGAAAACTTAAAGCTTTGTTCACATTTAAAGCGTTAATATTTAATAAAAAAAAATCTTAATTTGTATATTTTGATAATATAAACTTCTGTGAAAAAACTGCAAAAAAATTGAATAATTTCCTTCGCAATATTTTTAATAATTTTTTTACTCTGGTTGCTCAAATTTGTATGCTTCTTTGCTAGTTGAGAGAAAGTATCCCAATTTTGATATTTAAAAAATGAATTCATTTTCTGCATTCCAACAATTTTACAAATACGGACACCATTTGATTCGATCAGTCAATTTATTTCTTAAAGTACTTATGTTCTTAACGAAGAATTATTCTTCCCTTACATATTTTTTCACATGTTCTTATCGAAATCAGCATATTCCTTTTATTAGATCATCTTCCTTAAATATTTAAATAAAAAAAGTGCTTTCAAGAAAAGTAAAAAATTGTTGTTGTGAAATCATTATATGTGAACACTGAAATTAAAATTTTAATAATTTTTGAAATTGCATTTTTATAAAGGCCTGAAACTATCACGTTCTTTTTACTGAGTTTTTAAACTGCCTTCCTATCAAAAATTATGGGCTCTCAAAAGTAGACGTGTTTTTAAAGATACGCTGGTAAAAAATGGGTTAAACAATTTAAATACTGTGTCTCAAAGTTTTATTTCATGATTTTAACAGTGAAATTATATTTTAACACTTTTTGGACAAATTTTTAATTCATTTGTCCGATTTCCTTGTTCGTTATTGATTTAAAAGGTTTTATTACAATTTTATAGATTATAAGAAAGCTTAAATATTAAAACAAAATTACATCATTGTTATTTTGATCTCCAATTGAGTGTGCCATTCCAATATAACCTTAGACTAATTTCACAGCGCAACAATAATTTCAAGCCCGATGGTTCCAACGCGAAATTAAAGTAAAATTCCAGTGAATTTGCAAAGTTAACTCCTTTTTTTATTTTATGGCCATTTGAAATATCTGTGTGGCGCGAAACCCCAAAAATGTTGCTCAGTTTTAGAGTTAGGAACTCTATCGCGTTCACGAATAAGGTAAATTTCAAAAGTGCTTTTCGGTTCTTTTATTTTATTCGGAAACATAAAACAAACCATTGACATAATATAACCTTGTACTGATAGAAAAAAATCATGTAAACATAGCAAAAAAAAAGGTACTCAAAGTTAGTTACCACTTTCGCTATTTTGGGTTAATCTCAAACCAAGCCAGAACAATAAAGAAGTTTATGAAATTAATTCAATGCTCCACACAAAAATAGTTTTTGAACCTCCAAAGCCAAAACGTGTAATACCACAATGCACTAACTGTCAAAGATATGGTCACACAAAAAAATTCTGCAACCTTTCCTCTCGTTGTGTAAAATGCACTGGAAATCATCACACCAAAGACTGCCAAAGAAAGCCCAAATCAGATGATGTTAAATGTGTTTTATGTGAAAAAAATCACCCAGCTAACTATAAAGGTTGCCAAGTTTATAAAGATCTGCAAGATAAATTATATCCCAGACTTCGAAATAAAGAACTTCCAGAATTAACAGTTCAGAATCAACAAAACCAAACTGTAACATTACCAACAGCGCAAAAACAGCAGAACCAACCCAAATCAACCCATCAAACATACGCTAATGTGATAAAAAATATGCCCCCCGTAACCCAAAATTCTCAGACGCCACCTGAAAATAGCGATATGTGTGAGCTCAAGTCAATGATGAAAACCCTTATGCAACAAATGAGTACAATACTCAATCTATTAACAGTCTTTATTAATAAAACATCAAATGAATAAATTCTTTAACCTAGCAGTATGGAATGCAAATGGTTTAATGCACCATATATTAGAGTTAAAAGCCTTTATTTGCACAAACGATATTGACATTATGCTAATATCGGAAACACATTTCACCAATAAAAGCTTTACTAGAATTCAAGGGTACACAATTTATGCTACAAATCATCCCGCAGGTACCGCAAGAGGTGGAACTGCAATTATAATCAAAAATAATATAAAACATGAACTACTAAACGATTACAGTAAAATATTTATACAATCGACTGCAATTCGAATTCTGGGTAAACATGGTCCAATCACTATAGCCTCCATATACTGCCCTCCGTCATGCACAATAATAAATGAACAGTTTGAACACTACTTCTCTAGTCTTGGTCCCACATTTTTGGTTGGTGGTGATTTTAACGCAAAAAACCAGCAATGGGGTTCTAGACTACGTAATCCTAGGGGAAAAGTATTACTCGATGTAATTAAAACTAAAAATCTTCAACATCTATCAACTGGAGAACCAACTTATTGGCCATCCGACATAAACAAAACTCCTGATCTGGTCGACTTTTGTGTTCTAAAGAACATAAACAAAAAATATTTCAATATTAAATCATGTTTTGATTTGTCTTCAGACCATTCACCTATTTTAGTAACGTTAAAATCGGAAATAGCTGAAAATCCGCCACCGCCTTCTCTATACTCTAAAAACACAAATTGGAGTATATTTAAGCAATGTTGTGAAAGTAGCTTACAATTGCACGTTTCCCTTAAAAGCCCGCATGAAATAGAAGACGCACTTCATACTTTTACAACAACAATACAACAGTCGGCATGGCATTCTACTCCTAAAACAAATACTTCAAATTTCAAAAACCGCGTTTCTATTAGTAGAGATATTAAAAAAATTATCTCCGATAAACGGCAATTAAGGAAAATTTGGCAAAATACAAAACATCCAAATGATAAAAGAAAACTAAATAAAGCTTGCAAAGAGCTAAAGCATGCTCTAAATTTACAAGAGAATAATGAGTTTGAGAACTATGTAGCAAATCTTACACCCACAGATGCCACAAATTACTCTCTATGGAAAGCAGCTAAAAACTTTGATAGAGCTACGGCTAGAATACCTCCATTAAAGAAATCCAATGGACTATGGGCAAAAACAAATAAAGAAAAAGCAGAATTATTTGCTACTCACTTGTCAGAAGTTTTTCAACCATACAGTCCCTCAGCGCGAATTGATGATACAAAAATATATGAATTCCTAGAATCTCCCGGTCAAATGGATTTTCCAATTAAGCCTGTCACTTATAAAGAACTAGAAAAACTAATAAAGGAACAATCTAGTAGGAAAAAATCTCCTGGTTATGACCTAATTTCAATTAAAATTTTAAAAGAATTGCCTTTAGTTGGACTAAAGTATCTAACTCATATATTTAATGCTATGTTAAGACATGGGTATTTCCCTGTCCAACTTAAAGTGGCCCAAATAATATTAATTCCAAAACCTGGCAAACCGCCTGAAGATGTAGCATCGTACAGACCAATAAGTCTTTTGCCAGTTTTAAGTAAAATATTTGAAAAACTGCTACTGTACAGATTAAAACCTAATCTTCAAGAAAGGGAACTCATTCCAAGCCATCAATTCGGCTTTAGAGAACAACATTCCACTGTTGAACAAGTTCATAGAGTGGTTAGGTTAATAAGAACAGCGTTTGAAAAGAAACTATATTGTTCAGCTGTATTTTTAGACATCACGCAAGCTTTTGATAAAGTGTGGCACGCAGGGCTCTTATACAAGTTAAAAAAACAATTGCCATATCCTTACTTCGAACTACTGAAGTCATATTTGGAAGATAGATACTTTTTAGCCAAATTCAAAGATGAGCATACTAAGCTGTATAAAATTCAATCGGGAGTACCACAAGGCAGTGTATTAGGACCTATCCTTTATACATTATTTACTGCTGATCTACCCACAAACGACCTCACCTCCATCGCAACTTTTGCTGATGACACTGTGATTCTGTCTTCCCATCAAAATCAAATAACTGCATCAATAAACCTTCAAGTACATCTCAGTAAAATTCAAGAGTGGCTTGAAACGTGGAGAATGAAAGCCAACGCTAGTAAATCAGTACAGGTAACTTTCACATTAAGAAAAAACAATTGCCCTAGTGTAATGTTGGGTGCTGATACTCTTCCCCAATCCGACAACACAAAATATTTAGGAATCCACCTAGATAGGCGTCTTACATGGCAAAAACATATTTTCACCAAACGTAAACAACTGGGTATAAAACTCACGTCCTTGTATTGGCTCATAGGAAAAAATTCAAAACTTTCGATAGACAACAAGTTACTCATATATAAAACCATTATTAAACCCATATGGACATATGGTATACAAATTTGGGGATCAGCCGCAAAAACCAACATCAGTATTATACAACGTTTTCAGTCGAAAGCACTACGCACGATCGCAAACGCGCCAAATTATGTATCAAATAATATACTCCATAACGACTTCTGCATTCCAACAGTGCAGGAAGAGATCAACTTAATCAACGAACGTTATTCATACCGCCTATCACTGCATCCTAATGCTTTAGCTGCAGATCTGCTGCAGATATCTTCTACCCAAAGAAGACTTAGAAGATTTCCGCTAACACAGCTAATTGTGACAAGATAATTTAAAAAATTTTTAAATTTTATAATACTTATATAGAGGTGCAACAGTGGTTGCTTCCTCTGCATGTTTTTTAGTTTTAGTTTAATTACTTATGTACCCACTTTAAGAAAAAATGCTAAATATCTTTATAGATAGATTGCAAAATAAATTGGAGTTTAAAAAAAAAAAAAAAAAAAGTTAGTTAAAAGAGGCCCTGCGCAGAAAGCTTTTGAAATTAGTAAATCCTATTTGCTAAATATTAGTAAGATAAGAACAGCAAAAATGCAACTTTTTAATATACGAAATTTTAGTAATATTTGAGTTAAATTTTGTTTAATTTAATTGCAATATTGGCAAAAAAAAATGTTGCTGAATATTAGTAGAGAAAAAGCAGTAAAAAAATTGTTATAAATTCAAAAGTTAATTTATCTTTAAATTTAATTGAGTTGAATACAAATAACGGTCTGTACTGCTACTACAAATATTTTCTAGAAAATAGTAGACTGCTTTTTGCAGTGTGGATTTTTATTTGCATTATAAATATCAAAAAAAAAAAAGAAAATAAATAAAAATTTAAAATTGTTTCTGATGAAAAAATTTTATGCTGATTTTACCAGGGTAAATCATCATTTTCGATTGACTAAAATATAGCTGAAATTTTGTGAATTTAACAGATTTTTTCTTGCTTTTTGATTTGACTTCAGCTGTTTTTTTAGGAAAAAATTTTAAAAACTTGTTTTAGTGTATAAACGATTAAAAAAATTTCTCGAATGACCGAGTGAACTAGAAGAACATACTAGTTCAAAAATTAAGTTGATTGAAATGAACTGATTATTCTGTTTGTTAGTTTGTGCAAAATGTTTCATTTTGTATGGAAATTTCGGGGTGTCCTCATATTTTTACTCACAATTTCTGAACCGATGTCGACAATTTTTAACACCAAACTGCAAATATCAAACAATTTTAATAAAAATAAATAACTGATAATGCGTCTTTGTGACATAGTGATTAAAATAGGCGTATGTTTCAAGGGGCCATCAAATTAAAATCCGAGCTAGATTTACAAAACCCTTTGAGGGTTTTGTTTTAGCAACAGTGTACTTTAATTTTGCAAGATCTTCTAAAACCGCAGAATCTACTTTTGTAAAATATACTGCAAGAAGCTTATTGGAACAAATCCCAATTTATATTCATTAGAGCGACTCACCTTATATGGACAGAAAAAAGTGTCCCCCTCAAAATAAACCTTGGTTTGTTTTATGATGATTCCCAAAATATTTCGGGTCTAGCAATGACCCGAAACTTTTTTTGTGTAAGGAACGGAACATTAACTGCGTGTTTTTGTAAAAACAATCAGACCAATTTGTTAAAAAATTTGTGTGAAAAACACTAATTTAAAAACGTCTTTGTTCCAAAATTTTTACAAAAATCTGTTAAGAATTCTATGTAGAAAAAATGCCGCTAAAAATTTTAAAGATAAATATTTTTAAGTTTTAAAAACAGGCAGTAAATCAATAGAGCCCATGGGAATCAGTGTACAAAATTTCATTAAAATATAATCAAAATATCTTAATATTTGGGACCTGTACCGTGCTTACAAAATCACTTGAACATAGCGACAGACAAACCGACGGACGGACGGACGGACATAGTTAAATCGAAACAGAGAGCAATTCTGTGTCGATCGGATTACAAAAGGTGGGTCCAGGTCTAATATGTTTTGGTGTTACAAACATCAGCAGGATGTTTTAGTGGTGTAGGAAATAGACGCATATAGTCTGACATTACTAAATATATAATATTTTAAAGAAAGGCAGCTTAATAAAAAAACAGTGCCATATACTTCTTCCGTTGTCTATACTTATGCGTCAAAACTATAAACACATAATAATCGCTCCGAAATTAAAAAAAAAAAATTGGTTACTTATAAAATTTTGTAAGATGCAATTTAACTTATTTCTAAACCTAAATTTATTAATACTGTAGAGTATCTTATAATACAATTAGGCCAACTAAAATGTTGATACTTGTTTTATATCTCTATATGAGAGCTCGAATGTACGGCAAACAAGAATTACAAATACATACAAAATAGCGCACGTAACTGGCGCAGCATGTTTTCGTGTATGCAGTGGAAACACACAATGTTCCACAGTGGTGCCATACTTATAAAAAGTGATAGAAAATGTTGCAACATCTAAACCACTGTGCCAATTTGGACAAAATATATGGCCGATTTTAGAGGCATAGAGCTTTTATAAAATTAATTTTGCACCTAGGAATTCATTTCTTCGTTTGGCTGGTACAAAGATTTTATTTTTGCCGATTTCGAGAAAACAGAGACTTTTGTCAGTTATAGGCAAATTTTGTCTCTCGTTAAGAGGTTAAGAAGATACTACGAGTCATGAGCTTTATTGAGGGTTGCCGATTCGATTCTGGTGATTTCCTTATGCCTGTAAAATTTTTCAATAAAAATGTTTTCTTCTTCCTGTAAATGAGCTTTAGAAAAAGTTCTTAATAATTAATTCTAATATTAATTACGACTGCTTTTCGTTTAATTTCATATGTTTTAGACCGGAGAATTACAACACAAGACCAAATACTTCAATCCTTTACATTTGAGCAAATAGGGATACATTAAATAGCTCATGTTTAAGGTCAAAGATCAAATTTATAGGCTTCCTTGAGAATAAACTGAATGTATTAACCACATTTGAAAACAATGATAATGCATGTTTTTGCATTCCAATTGATTAATGCCAATTAAATTTTGTTTCAACTGACATTGTTTAATAAATCAAGCAATTATAATAGAGAGTAAGCATTTGTTTTCAAAATCGTTTAGTTTTGATAGAAGAATAAATTTGAACAAAAATTAGAAATTCGCATTCTTCTTATCTAAATATTCGCTAATTCGTTGAGTTTACAGGCTGAAGCTACGGTCATATTAGGCAAATATTTGCCGCAAATATGTTTGAACATATTTGCTCAAAATTTTGTCAAATCAATACAGAATTTATTTTGTGGTCACACTACACACATTTATTTGACTCTTTTTGTTTGTTCAAACAACTTACAAAAATAGTGGAAAACATAAATAAGGGAAAATATGTTTGCCCTATGGTCCAACTTGAATAAATATTTGACAATAAAAATTGTTTGATCAAACTGGCATAAAACATAAATTTATTTCCAAAAAAATTAAAAGCCATAAAAAATTTATAAAATAAAATCATAATAGAGGACGACGAAAGTTTTTTTTATGCTGTGGAGCAGCATCTGCGGTAGGGTAAAGGGGGGATCCTTCGCCACTTTTTTTCAAAGCACTGTCATTTCTTAAGCACTAAATATTTTAAAAAGTTACTTTCAAATTGAAGACCTACATATTTTAGCTTTAATTTTTATGATTCTTATTCTAATTATGATGTTTTCTGAATTTTAAATGGAAATTCTGAATTTTAATTGATATTTTCTGAATTTCAATTGATATTTTCTGAATTACAATTGCAAAAGGTGTAGTAGATTTTAAATCAAAATATCTTTTTTAGTTTTGCTAAATTTTAAAAAATTTAATTAAAACCCTGTAAAACTTTTATAAATATTAGAGCGACTCACCTTATATGGACAGAAGAAAAGTAAAAAAAAAGTGCGCCCTCAAAATAAACCTTGGTGTGTTTTATGATGATTCTCAAAATATTTCGAGTCAAGCAATGAGATCTCACGAGCTGGACCATTTTTAAAAAAGCAATTTTTTTAGTTTTTGTAAGAATTTTGCTTTTTAGCTGAAGACAATATATCCAATATGGGTATCATATGAAAGGTTTTTTTGAGGCGCGTCCAGCGGTATATATAACATGGTCAAGCATATCCAGACATGTCCTATTTTCAGGGATATTCTATAAAAAAAACAAATTTTTGAATCTTTTGTCAAATTTACATATCATAATCTATAGTCGATTTAAGTTTTTCAGATTCTTTTGAAATTCGCGATTTTTCGCGTTTTATCAGAAATTCAATGTGGTGGAAGAAAAATGTTCCAAATAGGGTAATTTGGATACCAAAAGTTTTCTTTTGACAAGTAAATCGTCGCTAAGTGGATATATTTTGGAATTTTGCAATTTTCATACATTTTGCACGGTGTTCTGGACCAAAAATTTTTTTTTTTTAATTTTTGAGTTACTGCAATATGCATTTGAATTCACTATCTAATAAAACTGCAACTAAACAGAAAAAAATCCAGCACGCGCTTTTTGGTTGGAATGATTTTTCTTTCGCGAAAAAAATTTTATAAAATTTTATTTAAATTTTTAATTTAAATTCAGTTTCTCATTGATGTAAGAATAAAAATGCCTTTTTTGCGAATAAAAGTTATTATAAAATTTTATTTAGGGTCAGCCAATATTTAGATTTTTCTTAAAAAAATTACAGACACGCGTATTTCAATAAAAGATTTTATTTAATAATAAACCTACAAAATATTTCATAAAATTTTTTTATTGAATTGGGGTAACTCAAAATTTTATCAAAATTTAATCCAGAGCACCGTAAAAAATGTGTTAAATTTGCAAAATTCTAAACTATATCCACTCAGTGATGATTTACTTGTCAAAAGAAAAGTTTTGGTATCCATATTACCCTATTTAGAACATATTGTTTCCACCAAATTAAATTTCTGATAAAACGCGAACAATCGCGAATTTCTAAAAAATCTGAAACACGTGTTCACTTAAATCGAGTAAAAAATTTGTTTTTTTAAGAATATTCTTGAAAATAGGATATCTTTGAATATGCTTGAACCTGTTGTATATATCGCTGGACGCGCCTTAGTAAAACCTTTCATATGATACCCATATTGTGTATGTTGTCTTCAGATAAAATGCAAACTTTTTACAAAAACTAAAAAAGACCTTTTTTAAAAATGGTCCAGCTCGTGAGATCTCATTGCTAGACCCGAAATATTTTGGGAATCATCATAAAACGAACCAAGGTTTATTTTGAGGGGGCACTTTTTTTACTTTTTTTCGTGAGTCGATCTAATATTCAAGTTTCAAACAAATCATTTAATTTTAATGATTTTAGATATCTTGCGATTTTTTTTAGATTTTAGATTCGATTTTTTATATACAATGCTATTTTCTTTTATTACAACTGATTGCTTTGAGGCATCAATCATCCAACAAATTCATTGCCATTGAATTTTAACAACATTTTTTTGGCATTGACCTCAAGTATTACCAGTTATATTACAATGCCAATTAAAAATTGCCAAACATCTCGCATCAGTAATTGGTATCCAAATATTGAATGTGAATAAAGCGAAACATAATGTGATAATTAGTTCTGAAAAGTAATAAGAATAGGATTATGGGAGGAAACATCCTAATTGATAAATAAATTGCTTACGTATTAATTAACTCGGGTATTTTAGCGATAACGCTAACCAACCTTGGTTTTTGGAGATTTTATTTTTATTTATTAATGTAACAGCTATTTCTGAGCGGATATTGTTGAAGCTACGTCTGAAAATAATATCCTTAAATTGATTCCAGAATATATATATTAGAATGGTCCAAAAAAAAAAGTTTGAATTTTCACGCTGCACAACCCTAAAATTATGCCACTTTGAAAAAAAAATGTAGTCTGATCAAAAAAATCACCAAAAGAGTTTTGTTTAGGGGTAGCACATCGCAATTGAAGTTTCGAGGTGGTACATGTTCTATTATTTTTAATTAATTAAAAATAATGGAAAAATGAGAAAAATTAAATATAATTATTATGATCGCGACATATCAAATCTAATATATTTTTAGGTGTATATTACGAATGTGAAATCAAAATTGAAATCGGAGTCGCGGATTTCGTGAAATTTGAAAATTTCAAACAAAAAATGTTCAACTTTGATCAGGATATTTTCTTATATTTACGACCATGAAAATTTCTTTTTTTGCATTAATATATATCTGTGGAATGTTCTATTATGTGAGATAGGGTTTTTGGTAGCAATAAAATTATAGGAAGCTTAATAATAGAGAAATATTAAAAAAGTCAAATTTTAAGTTAATTTGCAAGGATATCTTTTATCCTTTTTAAAGTTATAAGTAAATTGCAAAAGTATAACAAATTGGATTTTTCGATAACACCGTTTACAGGAAAATATCTCAAACAACTTGAGTTTTTTTGAATTTTCAAAAACCGCGAATTATTCATAAACTACAATTTTTTTTTTAAATTTCGATTGCTGATTCATAATCTTCGTTAAAATAAAGATCAGATTTGAGAAATTTGCTCATACAAGGCAAAAACAAGTTGAATTTTTAATTTCATCTTTTCGGAAAATTTGGAAATTTTAACTAAAATATGTATTGTTTTGTATAATTTAAAAAAAAAAACCGCGAATTACTTAAAAGTTACTTAATTTTTTTAAGTTTTAAATTCAAGTTCACATTAATTAGGACCAGATTTAAAAAACAAAAATTTGTTAAATAATAGCGTACGGCTTAAGAAATAATTAAATTTAAAGTCAACCCTACTTTTTGTATAAATTACTCTAGAGATAAATTACTAATTCTTAAAAGACAACTTTTTGTGCTACCTCTAAATAAAAGCGGATTTTGCTGAAACTTGGCACAGAGAGTTTTTAGACATAAAGGAATAGGAGCAATATTGTGGAGATCTCGAATTCCAACTTTCATGTTTTTTTGGACAACTCTAATATATACATATTTGTATGCACAGCGCATGCTACGGGGACAGTTTTTCGATCAAGTGTTTAGTATGGAGACATTTGGTTAGTTTGGGGACTGTCCTCAAACTCTTCCTAGTTCTAGTGCATAGTAAATTTATGTTAATTATTCAGTTTTTTGTAATTTTGAAGAATCATTATATTATAGTTTTAAAAAATTATTTTTTAATGTACTTAGTGGACATTTATTGATTCAAAAGAATCACATATCTTAAAGAACTTATTATAAATTATTTATTTCAGTCATTAAAAGATTGACTTTGCTGTATTAACAAATTTTTTTGTTGAAATTGTGTCTAGCTCTTTTGGCGAATATACCCCAGGATTGGGACAGTTACGCCGAATTGAGTTACTTTAAAAATCATTCAAAAAATAATAGAAAATATGCAAATAATTAGAATGAAAATCATAGAAATTAAAGCCAAGATATGTAGGTTTTTAATTTGATAGTAATTTTTGAAAAATAATTAGGGGTTTGAAAAAAAGTGGCGAAGGATCCCCCCTCTACCCTAGTCGCGAAATTTTACTCTGTAATTTGATAACAGGTCGATATCGCTAATTTTTCACTGAAAGCCAAGCCCACTTAAAACAAGTGACAAAATAAAAATCCTGATATTATTTTAAAATTCTGCACATATTGCCTCCCGAGGCGAATTTAGCCACTATTTTGATTTTTAAAAATAAAGGCAACGAAAAAAAAAAATTGGAAAAACTTGAATCGTTCCTATTAAATTTTCCACTTATTTTCCTTTTACTCCTGCAAGCAGCAATATTCCAGAATATTACCATTTAATTATAATGAGGTCTATATAACCCTATGATGAAAGTACTCGTAGACAAATATTTTCTCCGTAGGGTTATATAGAATATTATTTTTAGACCTGGCAAAATTATATTTAGTAGTAGTAGTAGTTTCATCAACATCCGCTCAGAAATACCTCCATTGTAATATTTACCTTTGAAGTCTAAAGGCTGAACATTAGGGTTTAACTTATTTTTCGACTTGTGATTTAAGGCCGTCACCCCCCCCCCTCTCCCCACTAAAAATGTTTATTTACTTATAAAAATACATCATGCAAAAAATCGAGGTTATCGTATAACGGGACCTGAAACTTGAAATACGATTTACAAGGGAAAAAATTCCTTTTTTTGGTTTCTTTTGAAAATAAACGTATTTCTAGAAAATTTCAATGGAATTGTAATCTACATAAATTTTTAAGCCAACCAGCGTTTTTTATCATAAAAATGGGTTAATTTGACACTATGCTCTCAACCAGGTTAATTTTGGTTTTTTTATCTAGAAAATGATTGATTAAAGATTTTTATGTTGATTTCCATGTCAAATGGAAAAATCGAAAATTAAAAAAAAAAATCCATTTGACCTTGGTAAAGAAAGCGTTAACGTTGTCGAAGTTTTACAAAATTTTCGGAAAACAATATCTAGTATCAGAATTAAAAAAAATCGGAAGTGATTTTGTTACAGCTAGCTAAAACACACATATGAATGCTATTATATAAATTACTAGCGGGCGCAGCCCGCTACGTTATTAGCGTGCCTTAAAGGTTAAGGGGAGGGGGGCTGCGCCCTCCCCCCCGGGGGGCTGCGCCCCCCACAATTTTTATTAAATTCGTTTTTTTACTTAAAGTTTTTTTATTTAAAGCCTTCACCCAGCCACCACAAATAAATAATTCTGCACAACAATGGGTTTAAAATAAATAAATATTTGATCACTTTTTCTCATGAAAGTGGATTGTTAGTAATAAATCCATAATAATTTGCAATATACGTGTGTATGTCAAGATAATTTGGTAAAGTGCGAACTTAGGTAGATAAACCCGTAAGTAGTTTTGTTCATTTGTGTTTTGAATGAAAATAAATAACGTAAAGCAGAGTTGGAAAGCATTTTATAATATTAAAAATAGCGGGCAAAGCCCGCTACGTTGTTAGCGTGTCTTAAAGTTTTTTTTTTAATTCCAGTTTATGTAAAGGTAGACCTGGCAATTCAAGTAAATTCACAAATTCAGTTGGAAAATTCACTGCGTCGGTTTCTTCCACCGGTGCTTCGTTACATGAAGTTTAAATATCGGAATATATAAGTTCCATTCCTTTTCTAAGGTTTTTTCTCTTTTAGAAAATTTGTTTAACTTTTTGGAGAGTATGATTCAATGCTACATAAGTTTCATATTCCGTGGATAGTGTTTGAACAGGTAATTCCCCCTTCCAATCCATTTGCATTGTCTATAATTTCAATTCCACTCGTTCAACGTTTATATCCATTTCATTCCACTTGTGTAGTGTTTCAATTCCACTCGTTTCCTATTTAGTTTCTTAATTTTGGTGTTCTTTCAGTTTTAGGTTTCTAGCTAAAGACGCAGACGTTAAGAGGGGGGGGGGGGCAATTTTCCCCTTTCGAACTACCATTTTTACCACGTTCCTGTCCAAAGTCCTAGAGATGCCTTGTCGATAAGTTAGCCCATACTCCAAGGAAAACATATTATATATTACAGGTTTCCAGCCGAAGGGTTCGGTTAGGCCATCAAGGAGGAGAATTATTCCGTTTTTACCCCTCCCGGTAGGAATTTCCAAAAATTCCGTCTTAGAGGACGTCTGCGTTGGAGGAGGAACCTACTACATACATAATTTTAGGTCTCTATATCCAGCAGTTTGGCCAGGCCGTCAAGGGGGAAGTTTTTTCCCTTTTTACCCCTCCCGGTATGAATTTACAAAAATACCATCTTAGAGGACGTCAACGTTGGAGAAGGAACCCAATTTAAGATCCCTTGTTCCAGCAGTTTGGCCAGGCCGTTAAGGGGGAGACTTTTCCTGTTTTTGACCCTACCTGTAGAAATTTCCAAAAATCTCATCTTAGCGGATGTCTACAATAGAGGAGGAACTTTAATACCAAATTTCAACCTCCTACCTCCAGCGGTTTGGGCAGGCCTTTAAGCGGCACTTTTCGCTTCATTAATCCCATTAAAAGCACCTTCCCGGTAAGTGAGCCCATACTCCAAGTAACATATGTTTTACATTTCAGGTTTCTAGCCAACTTTTACTATTTGTGCCCCTATGGGTAGGAATTTCCGAAAATCCATCGACAGTGAATTTCAGCTTCCTAGTTCCAGCAGTTTGAGCAGGCTGTCAAGGGGGACACTTTTTCTTTTTTTGTCCCTCCCGGTTGGAATTAGGCTGGAAGAGGAACCTAAGTACCGAATTTCAGCTTCCTAGTTCCAGCAGTTTGGACAGGTCGTTAAGGGGCAACTTTCCCTTTTTGAGCCCCCATTTTATAACGACCCTGTCCAAAATTCAAAAAAGTATCTTTCTAATAAGTTAGCCCTTACTCCAGGGACCCACATTTTAAGCTTCAGGTTTCTAGCCGAAGGGGTTTTTACCGGCCCCCAAGGTGAGGCTTTTCTTCTTTTTGCCCCTCACTTTAGGAATTTACAAAAATTCCATCTTCGCGGCTATCTGCGATGGATGAGGAACATTCATACCAAATTTCAACTGCATTGCCTAAGCGGTTTGGGCAGGCCGTTAGTGGGGACATTTTTCCCTTTTAACCACCATTTTTACTATGTTCCTGTTCCAAAATAGAAAAATTACGTTGCCGGTGAGTTAGTCCTAAGGGCTAACATATATCCAAGGAATACATATTTAAAATTTTAGGTTGGCCAAAAGGGATTGGGCAAGCCGTCAGGAGGAGACTTTTACCTTATTTCCCCTCCCGATAGGAATTTCAAAAATTCCGTCTAAGCAGACGCCTACACAGAAGAAAGAACTCACATACCGAGTTTCCTTTTGGGATATCCTGTAGGGAATTCCAAAAATACAGACTTAGTCGATGTCTACTACAGTGGAGGAACCTTTATACCAAATTTCAACTTCTTACCTCCAGTGGTTTGGGCAGGCACTTTTCCAATTTGTGACACTGTTTATGGGGAGACTTTTCCCCTTTTTGCCCGTTCCGGTAGGAATTTCCAAAAATCCCGTCTTAGCGCACGTCTAGCCGAATATCAAGAAACCTTGTTTTAGTGGAGATATCCGTGGGGGGAGGAAAAAAAGTAGTTTTTTTGAAATTATATATTATTTTAAATGGTACTTTTTGGAAAAACGAAATTTTTTGGAAAAAGATTCTTTGTTTTTACAAAGTACTTTATTTGTACTTTTTTTGGAAAAGGTATTTTTTTTAAAAATGTATTTTTTGTTGGAAAAATGTATGTTTTTTGGAAAAAGGTACTTTTTTTGGAAAAGGTACTTCTTTTGGAAAAGGAAAATTTTTTTAGAAAAAGGTACTTTTTTTTTGGGAAAAGGTACTTTTTTTGGAAAAGGTACTTTTTTTGAAAAAGGTATTTTTTTGAAAAAATGTATGTTTTTGGGAAAAGGAACATTTTTTTAGAAAAAGGTACTTTTTTTGGGAAAAGGTACTTTTTTTTTGCAAAAGGTACTTTTTTTTGAAAAACGTATTTTTTTGGAAAATGTATGTTTTTTTGGAAAAGGTACTTTTTTTGGAAAAGGTACTTTTTTTTGGGAAAGGTACATTTTTTAGAGAAAGGTACAATTTTTGGAAAAAGGTACTTTTTTTAAAAAAGGTACTTTTTTTGGAAAAAGGTACTTTTTTTGGAAAAAGGTACTTTTTTGAAAAAAGGTACTTTTTTTGGAAAAAGATACTTTTTTTGGAAAAAGGTACTTTTTTGGAAAAAGGTACTTTTTTGGAAAAAGGTACTTTTTTTGGAAAAAGGTACTTTTTTTGGAAAAAGGTACTTTTTTTGGAAAAAGGTACTTTTTTTTGGAAAAAGGTACTTTTTTTTGGAAAAGGTACTTTTTTTGGAAAAAGGTACTTTTTTTGGAAAAAGGAATTTTTTTTGGAAAGAGGAATTTTTTTTGGAAAAAGGTACTTTTTTTGGAAAAAGGTACTTTTTTTTGGAAAAACGTACTTTTTTTTTGAAAAAGGTACTTTTTTTGGAAAAAGGTACTTTTTTTTGGAAAAAGGTACTTTTTTGAAAAAAGGTACTTTTTTTGGAAAAAGGTACTTTTTTGGAAAAAGGTACTTTTTTTGGAAAAAGGTACTTTTTTTGGAAAAAGGTACTTTTTTTGGAAAAAGGTACTTTTTTGGAAAAAGGTACTTTTTTGGAAAAAGGTACTTTTTTTGAAAAAGGTACTTTTTTTGGAAAAAGGTACTTTTTTTGGAAAAAGGTACTTTTTTTGGAAAAAGGTACTTTTTTTGGAAAAAGGTACTTTTTTTGGAAAAAGGTACTTTTTTGGAAAAAGGTACTTTTTTGGAAAAAGGTACTTTTTTTGGAAAAAGGTACTTTTTTGGAAAAAGGAATTTTTTTTGGAAAAAGGTACTTTTTTTGGAAAAAGGTACTTTTTTTGGAAAAACGTACTTTTTTTTGGAAAAAGGTACTTTTTTTGGAAAAAGGTACTTTTTTTTGGAAAAAGGTACTTTTTTGAAAAAAGGTACTTTTTTTGGAAAAAGGTACTTTTTTGGAAAAAGGTACTTTTTTTGGAAAAAGGTACTTTTTTTGGAAAAAGGTACTTTTTTGGAAAAAGGTACTTTTTTGGAAAAAGGTACTTTTTTTGGAAAAAGGTACTTTTTTTGGAAAAAGGTACTTTTTTGGAAAAAGGTACTTTTTTTGGAAAAAGGTACTTTTTTGGAAAAAGAAATTTTTTTTGGAAAAAGGTACTTTTTTTTGGAAAAAGGTACTTTTTTTGGAAAAAGGTACTTTTTTTGGAAAAAGGTACTTTTTTGGAAAAAGGTACTTTTTTTTGGAAAAAGGTACTTTTTTTGGAAAAAGGTACTTTTTTGGGAAAAAGGTACTTTTTTTGGGAAAAGGTACTTTTTTGGGAAAAGGTACTTTTTTGGGAAAAGGTACTTTTTTAGAAAAAGGTACTTTTTTGGTCCCCTTTTTGCCCCTCCCGATAAGAATTTCCAAAAATACCGTCTACACCGGTCGAGGAACCTACATACCAAATTTCAACTTCATAGCTCCAGCAGTTTGAGCAGGCCGTCAAGGGGGAGACTTTTTCCCCTTTTTGCCCGTCCCTGTAAAAATTTCCAAAACTCCCGTCTTGGTGGATGTCTACGATAGTGGAGGAACCTTTATACCAAATTTCAACTTCCTACCTCCAGCGGTTTGGGCAGGCCGTCAAGGGGGGCCTTTTTCCCCTTTTTAACCCCCATTTTTACAACGTCCCTGTCCAAAATTCCAGAAAGTACTTTCCAGAAAAGTTAGCCAATACTCCAAGGAACAAATATCTTAAATTTCAGCTTTCTTGCCAAAGGGGTTTTGGTAGGCCGCCAAGGGGGAGACTTTTCCCCTTTTTGCCCGTTCCGGTAGGAATTTCCAAAAATCCCGCCTTAGCGGACGTCTACGGCGAAAGAGGAACCTACATAACAAATTTCAACTTCCTAGCTTCAGCGGTTTGGGCTGGGCGATGTTGAGTCAGTCAGTCATTCAGTCAGTCAGTCACGTTATTCTTTTATATATAGAAGATTAGACAAAATCAAACTTTTCTATAAAATTTTAAAGTATAAAACGCCGTCACTGCTAAGTTAAAAGAGGGATATGTGTAATTTTGAGTAGAATTATTCTCTATGATGTATTTAAAAAAACTTTGTGTTGACCACTCTTTTTTATATTTTGTTGAACAAAATTTTAAAAAACTCAAAATTAGAGTTTTCCAATTTAGAAAAAAAATCCCATTTTGGCCATACCTGGGACTAGGTTAGCATAATCCAAGGGAGACAAAAATTTATATCTGAATATTTGTAGATATTTGAAATGAAACTAGAGTATAACATTGTAAGTTTTTGAATAATATATTTTAATAATTATTTAATTTTTGCATTAAAAAATACAAAAATTGTTTTTTCGGACTTTTTATATTTTATTTTTTACGATTTTCATAATTTGCAATGAAACTTATACCATATGTTGGGCACAAAAAATAAATTATAATTTTTTCCACAAAATTTTAATTAGTTCTTTACTTTAGGCGATAGGGGCTAAAATAGGTTGGAGGAATCTTGAAAACTAATACATAAGTATTAGTAGGTTAAAGGTTAAATTACTTCTTGCACGAATATATAACTGCAATGTAAAAATTACATTTTTCGAGCTGCTACTTAAGAAGATTTGGCGATTTTCGGCAAATGCGTATATATTGTTCAAATTAAAACGTTTCGCTACCAATACTAAGTACATTCTTTTTTCAAATTTCATAAACATCCTTCCACTGGTTTTCAAGTTAAGGCGATGTCCTGTAAAGCAAGCCTGTGTATTAGAGCGTACCACCTTACAGGCAAAAAAAAAAAAAGTTCGCCGTTCACCCTCCAATATGAAGTATTTTTGCAAGGAGGTTTCAAAAAAAATTTTTATTTTTTTTTTGCCGAACGTAGGGGTCGCCATTTTACATTTTTCGTTATATCTTTGGCATTTACAGTCGGATCTTAAAGCATGATACATCGATATTTTTCTCTCGAGGAGACCAGTGTTTTTCTCTCGAGGGCCATTGACCTCAAGTATCCCGTTCTAGTAGTTAGCCACCAGATCTCAGTTGCCCTAACCCTAATGTACCACCCTAATGTCAGAAAATTGAATTTTGCAAAAAATCATTAAACTTTTGCTAATGAAGTTTTTCGATAAACCCAGTAAAATTTTTTTTATATATTGGTTGCCGAACGTAGGGGTTTCCTTTTTAAATTTTTTTTCATTGGATTTTTTCTTTATAGCAAAACACTGGTCTCCTCGAGGCAAAAAAATCGATATATCACACTTTAAATGCCGATTTTAAATGCCGAAGCTATAACGAAAAATTGAAAAAGGCCAAGTTCGGCCAAAAAACAAAAAAAATTTTTTTTTTGAAATTGCCTTGTAAAAATACTTCATATTGGAGGGTGTACGGCGAACTTTTTTTTTTGAGGTACGGTCTACTGTGTATCCTTCGACCAAAGTATCGACTGATTATAAAAGTTAAAGCTGCAGTTTTGCTTTGAGTTCATTATTAAAAGTTTTTAGTGAACTTAAATATGTTTTGTAGATTTTTGAAAACTGTATTCGTTTTAAAATAATTATTTTTTGAAATTTTACGTAATTTAAATTTTGACGCTTTCTCGCTTCCAAAGCGTAGGTACACTACATACGAAAAATTTCTTCTCAAAAGAATTAGGGAATTATGTTTTGTATCAGAATTGCTTCAGATATGATTATAAAATATATATTTGACGCATTTGTGGGCAATTTTATGATAGCTGCCCTGGGCATCCTTGCCTGTTAAAGGGTTAAAGAAGTTAAATGCCAAGAAATTTTTCTTCTGCAGTTGGGCGAGTGGTTTAAAAGTTATATATTCAGTTTTAGTGGTTGTTTGAAACCACTGTGCCATACATTTGTTCTGGTTACTCACAAAATGTGTGTATGATTCGTTTCTTACAGTTTCTTCTTATATATCTTTGATGATGACTAATGATACATATGTGTATGTACATAGTGAAAATTGTAAAAAGAATTAAATAAAAATCTAAGGAAAATAAAATAGGAAAAAATGCAGAAATGCATATGAATATATATGTATTTTCTCTTAGGTATTTTGCCATCGGTAGTACAGTACTATTCGCATATACGAGTACTTATCCATACCTTCGAAAAATGTTTAGTAAATATGTTGTATGGCTCATATCCACAATTTAGTGGATATGAACCAGATATGATTGCAACTATCAAAGGAAGTTTGTGGGCTGCCGGTTCAATCCCCGGTCATGGCAATACACAAAAATTTTTCATATAGAGACAAATTAACAATTAAAAATTACTTTGATCAGTTGACACATAAACTAACCACGGACGAGTTTTTGGGTGAGCCAAAACTGCGGCAGTCTGGTGATTCCCTTGTGTCTGTTAAATATTTCAAGAAAAATGTTTACTTCTTCTTCCTATAAATCAGCTCTAGTATTTCATTCATATTTGGATAAAATTTGATTATGTAAAAGAGGAAGGAGGAAGGAGGCAGAGAAATAAGCATGTGCACCTTTTTAACGGCTCAATTTCATGTTTAAATATCTTTCCCATATCGTTTTTGTAAACACAAAAAAAAACCTTTTACAAAGGAACCACAATGGAATTAGTAAATTCAAAACAAACTTTTGTTATTTTTTAATTATTTTTTTTTTTGTAACTTAGGATGTTTATTTTTAAACAATTTTTATATGAAAAATAACAATTTACAAAAATTTCAAACCAAAAAGTTGTTGGAAATTAAATTGCAATTGAAAAAACAAATGTGTTTATTTTTAATAATTCCATTGTTGGTGCCTACTTTTTTTGTGTACAAATTTATTGTCAACCGAAAGGCATTTTAAAGTTATATTAAATAGTCTTCTATAATTGTAGATAGTTTTCATATCTAAAAATTTTCGAAAAACTTTGAAACCCAATTTTGCGACTTATTTTCCTCCATTCAGAATCAAAAATTTATTAGTTTTATTAAATCTATTACTTACCCTAATTCTATAAAAATCTGAAGGAATCCGTTAATAGGCTCTCTCTGTAAGTGCTGTAGACTAAAAGGAAGAAATACTGTATTTTTATTAATTCTACATTTTTCTTAAATGTACTTAATGTCTACAGTCTAATGCACTTTAATATATTTTAATAAATTTCACTTACATCTTTATGTATAAACATTTTAGCAATTGTCGTACTTGTTAAAACTTTTTGATTTGTAAAATAAGAGTTTCCAAAAAATACAAATTCAAAGGTGGGAGCGTTCTCTAATATTACATACAGAGCTTTGAAAAATTAACTCCTTAATTCAATTTTTCAATTCTGAATTAAAAATTCGATGAATTAATTCATAACGCACCATATATTGAATGGAATTAATTCATATTTGTTTTGTTTTCATTCGATTTATTTTTTTACGAATTAATTCCATTTCTATAGTTCTTTTTATTAAATCAAATGAATTAATTCACTGGTGAACGCGTTCAATTTTATAAATCAAACGGAAAAAAGTGAATTAATTCCTTACTGAATTAATTCCTTACTGAATTAATTCACCACTGAATTCGTTCAATTTCATTTTCGTTCAGTGAATTATCAAAATTAAATTATCAAAATTAAATTACATTCAGTGAATTAAAAAAAATAATTTAATTTTAATAAGAATTAAAAACAAAAAAATACGTTCAGTGAACTCAAAGCATGTTTTCTGCCGTTCAGTATAAGAAAACATTTATTTACAAATAAAATTTATAACTAAGCAATTTTACAGCGCTTGCTAGTAAAAATAAACAAATTATATATTAAGTGTTAGAGAAACCCGATGCACTTTATCAACCTACATGATTAAAAAATAAAGCCTTTTGCTATTAAAAATAAAAACTTTACAGATATAGATGAATTTACAAAAAAATATAAAATTTTTTTTTTTAATTCAGTGAACGTACATTTTTTTTTCAATTCATTGAACGTATTTTTTTTTTTTTTAATTCACTGAACGCTATTTTATTTCTTTTAATTCATTGAACGAAAATAAAATTGAACGAATTCAGTGGTGAATTAATTCAGTAAGGAATTAATTCACTTTTTTTTCCGTTCGCTTTATAAAATTGTACGCGTTCACCAGTGAATTAACTCATTTGATTTAATAAAAATAACTATTGCAATTGAATTAATCCTTTGAATTTGTTGTTTGATGAACGCGTTCAGTTGAACGAATTCAGTTAATTACTTAAGAAAAGGAATTTATTCAATTCTAGAGAAAATTGAATTCGATTGGTAGTGAATTCATTCAAAAAAGAATTAATTCTTCAAAGCTTTGATTACATATGACTGGCAAATTTGAAAGGGCAATAAACTATTTAAAAATATTTATTTTTAATTGAATGTTTTTCGTTTGATTTGAGATCACAAATTAGCAACTTCTCTTTTATGATGATGAGATTTTTACTAGCAAATTATAAAGAATAAAAATTCATAAAAATCGAATACGTATTTTCGGGTTTCGCTATAAACTCATCATTAGAAGTGCTTTGTGGCTCAATTATCAATTATAGATTAAAGTGCCTATGCATAATAATTTTAAAACCTTACAACACGTTTATAGAATGAATTTTGTATGAAAATTCTGTTTTATAAGTCATTTATAAATTTAAGAAGTGATTATGCATATGACCCTAACTACACTGAACCAAAAGTCGTAAGTGAAATCAGCATAAAAATTTTGTTACTTTTTGATGAAATGAATTGTTAAAACAATATATTTTTTATTCAAATTAATGTGTGTTTTTTTTTTAATCACCAACTTTTTTTTTAAATGAACTTATTATTTCCGTCAATAATTCTCTACAAAACAATTGTTGTTTTGATAATTTTTTGTCCATTTTTTAACAAAATTTAATTTGTTAACTCTAAAAAAATTGTAAAAAGGCAGTAACGTAAATTTGTTATAATTTTTCTTCAATTTGAAAAAAAGAGTATTAAATCTGTGGAAAAAAGTTTAGTGAGGTTAGTTTTGTCGCGTCATTACTCGTGCTAGCATGTGTATTTGTAATTGTCGGAAATATCAATAAATTGACATTAAGTGTTTTTGTTTTTCAAAGTATAGATAATTAGTTAATTAATTCAGTGACTTAAAGTGAATTGCTAATTAAAGATTTATTAATTTTAATTTAAATACATTTATATAATTTTGAACGTTCTCAATTAAATCGTACATTTCAATTTCTGTCATAAATTTTGATATTATCTATCTTTTTGTTATTTTGTTTAAGGCAAACTATTAATGAAAGTTATATAATGTATTTGAATTATTAATTTCAATAAAGTTATATGTTTTTGTATATAAAATGGTACATGAGTTTTAAATAAAGAGTTTTTAGTATGTGTTATATTATAATTTCAAGTTTATATTTCATTATTTTTATATTTTATCAAATTCATTATAAAAAAGACATTGTATGTATACTGCCTAAAAAAATTTGAAATTGGTGAAATATAAAAAATAATGAAAGATAAGTCTAAAAATTAATAATAAATCGATAAAAAATTAATTAATTAAATAAAATGCATTGTTGAATTTAATAAAATGCATTGGTAAAACAACAAAATCATTATGCAATTTAATTAAATATAATTGTTAAGACAACTAATTTTTGTTAATACATTTGACGATATTTTGTCAAAATAATACCACATAAATAGTTAAACGTCAAAATATAAATCTACTAAACAATGCATTAAATTGATGGACAGGTTTTGTTAGTTGTATAGTGATCACCCATTGATCAATTTAATATGGATTTTAGTTGATTTCACAGCTGTTTTTGGTTCAGTGTATACAAAAACTTTATCGAATATTTATTTCTTTTAACAATGTTCTTTTCTTTAAAACGTAAAATTTTTATAGTTTCTTTAAAGTCTGTTGGAAATTAAAAAAACAAGGCCAAAATCGGTTAGCAACTTTTTGCTGAATATATCATCCCAGTGTAGAAAATCATTATTATATAGATACATACTCAAAAAATTATTTACCAAATATTAGGTCATTTGAGCTAATTTCAAAGAAATTTTAAATTAAGTACATTTTTTTTAAACTCAGTAAGTTTTGTCTAAAATTTTTGTATTCTATTTAAATTTAATATAAACCTGTTATTAAATTTAGTAAAAATATCTTAAACACAAGTCAATTTTTCTTAAATTTTAAGACGTTTTGAACTTGCGCTATTTTTAGTTCATAGATTTTACTCGTATTAGGTAGGCATATAAAAAATAAACAAGCGGTTTGGCCCTGTGTGGTTGCACTAACATTTTATGGCCGTTTTAAGTTTCCATTTTTTTCGAAGACGTAATCTCCATCGGAAAGTTGTATACATAAAATCTAAAGTCCCGAAAAAATATGATTTTGAAATTTTCACCTGTGATGATATTAATATTTTTCTCAAACAAAGTAAGCGAAAAACATAAAATATCCCTATGGGAAAATAGGGGTCAGTTGTGACGCGAGCACCTGTCCTGTGACCGGTGAAAACAGGACCGTTCTGAAAGAACTTATGCTGTGACCTGTCGCGTGACCGGTGAAAACAGGATCGGTCTAAAAGGACTTGTCCCATGACTAGTGGAAACAGGACCGGTCTGAAAGTACCTAAGAGGTGACCTGTCCCGTAACCGGTTTAAACAGGACTGGTCTGAAAGTACCGGTCCTGTGACTGGTGAAATGAGCACCCATCTGAAAGTACATGTCCCGTGACAGGTGAAAAGGGACTGAACCAGGACATTCCAGTGGTACACGTATTAGAGTTGTCAATTACTCGGGTATTTATTTCGATCGATTAAACGATCTGAACAATTTTGATCGAACGAATATACGATTAATTATTAAGTTATTGGATTTTCACATCACGTGTTGAGTAGGCGCTTAGTAATCAAATCATTCACCAGATTGTTGTACAACTGTTGCGAAACTCTTGTATGTACAGTAGAGCGTACCACCTTACAGGCAAAAAAAAAAGTGTGCCGTACACCCTCCAATATGAAGTATTTTTGCAAGGAGGTTTCAAAAAAATTTTTTTATTTTTTTGTGCCGAACGTAGGGGTTGCGATTTTACATTTTTCGTTATATCTTTGGTATTTACAGTCGGATCTTATAGTATGATACATCGATGTTTTTCTTTCGAGGAGACCAGTGTCTAAGGACATTTTGACCTCAAGTATCCCGTTCTAGTAGTCACCCACCAGATCTCAGTTGCTACACCCCTAATGTGCCACCCTAATATCAGAAAATTAAAGCTCGCAAAAAATCATTAAAGTTTTGCTAAGGAAGTTTTTCGCTAAACCCAGTATCATTTTTTTAATATATTAGTTGCCGAACGTAGAGGTCGCCTATTTAAATTTTTTTAATTGGATTTTTACTATATAGCAAAACACTGGTATCCTCGAGGCACTTTAAAATCCGATTTTAAATGCCAAAGCTATAACAAAAAATTAAAAAAGGCGACCCATACGGTCGGCAAAAAAAAATTTTTTTTTTTTTGGTAATCGCCTTCCAAAAATACATCATATTGGAGGGTGTACAGTAGATTGCTCCAAGCATGTATGGAGGAAAATAAATTTTGAGTTTTTGACCGGGCTACCACCTGGAAATATTTATTTGGTTGTAAAAATACGTCCGCCAAAAAATTAGGATAATCGGACATCGGGAAGATATGCCACATCAGCCCTGAAGTTTGGAACACGGAAAAATATGACTTTTTGTGCACTTTCCCAAAAACATTGATATTTTAAAATTAATTCGAATTAAAAACACAAAAGAATCATCATTTAGCGTGAATTCTCATTGTAATAAGGCAATAAAAGCTTAAATCGGTTAAAAATCAGCCAAGCTATAACAATTTCCCCAGGCAACTGATGTATAGCACGCCACTTAATCAAGAAATTCGGGTCCAAATTATCAAATTTATTGAAATAATCTACTACAGAAACATTTTTTATTCTATAGGTTTCAAGAACTCAGATAAGAATTATTTTTATACCCTTCATCCCACTGTGCAGGAGGGTATATATCATTTTGTCATTCCGTTTGTAACTCATCGAAAAAAAAATCTGGGACATAAAAAAATATATATTCTTGATCGTTATAAATAGCGAAACCGATATAGCCGTGTCCGTCTGTCTGTCTGTCTGTTGAAATAACGATCACGCTCAAAATAGTTATGCTAGGATGTTAATTTTTATTTAAAAGTTTTGTCCAATTTCTTAAACAGTTTGGTATTGGAAATGGGCATATTTGGTCCAGACGTTTAAAAGTTATGAATGAAAATGTAAAAGCACCTTTAGAATTTTCCATATTAACATGAACAAATATATTAACTGTGTGTTGTTGTTGTTACTGAATAAGCAAAATATACATACATACACACCCAGACCTTGAAAGAGATAATTTTTTTTTTGAATTTATATGGATAAAATTGGGTTCATTTTATAAATTACTGAGTATTTATAATGCCTTTAAATCAATGATTGGACATTGAATAAAGTGAGATAAGATTTGTTCCTATTTGTGTTGATTCAATTTTGATTCGATTGAATATGTTGGCTTTAGAGGCACCTCACCGATTGATTCTAAATTTTTACTACTGATATAACTCTCTTTTGGGGGCCCGGTTTAAAGTTTAAAAATGAACTTAACTATATTTTCTTCATTTATGATAGGGTTGGAACAATATGTACACCATTGGAAAGGTAATAAAAATAGCTTTTAGCATTTTTTGGTGACCCATTATGATTTGGCGAACGAATTTTATTTTTTTTGTGTTTTTAATGTTTTTATTCCATAGAAAACCTATATAAGAACTAAAATTGTGCTTATAAGCCCTATAAACAATTTCACTGGAATTCAAGTTGAAATAAAGTTCAATTCCAGCCCTGTTTTCCAGTTTCAAGGCTTGAATACAACTTTCATTACATTTTATTTCAATAGCATACTCCAGCAAAAGGGAAACAAAAATTCAAGTTTGAAATATTTTTGTTAAATAAACAAGTGCTAGAATTTGAAATATACTTTAGTTCAAGCAAAATTTAAAGCACTTGAATTTTTAAAACCTGTGTGCTTATTGGGAAGTATGTTATCAAGACGAAAAGCTTTCATTTGATATATAGATCAAGTTTTAATGACTTCAAACACCGAAGATATTAGAGGTCAAAATCGTGAGAATTTTTTTTTTTTAAATTTGGCTAACTTTTGACAAATGAAAAATCTCAATACCAACAATACCCTACGGGAAATTTGAATAAACTGTCACCGAACTGGCCCCTTTATATGAAATAGACTAGTCACTTTTACATGGCGTTGTCATAGGAGGGGGAAATTGATCCCTTGTGACATGCCACAAGACAAATCCTAGGACAGGTTACTGAACTCTCATAAAAAACAAAGTTCAGGGACCTGTCCTGGGATTTGTCTTGTGACATGTCACAAGGGGTCAATTTCCCCCTTCTATGACAACGCCATGTAAAAGTGACCAGTCTATTTCATATAAAGGGGCCAGTTCGGTGACAGTTTGTTAAAATTTCCCGTAGGGTATTGTTGGTATTGAGATTTTTCATTAGTCAAAAGTTAGCCAAATTTAAAAAATAAAATTCTCACGATTTTGACCTCTAATATCTTCGGTGTTTGAAGTGATTAAAACTTGATCTATATATCAAATGAAAGCTTTTCGTCTTGATAACATACTTCCCAATAAGCACACAGGTTTTAAAAATTCAAGTGCTTTAAATTTTGCTTGAACTAAAGTATATTTCAAATTCTAGCACTTGTTTATTTAACAAAAATATTTCAAACTTGAATTTTTGTTTGATTTTGCTCAAACAATTTAAAAAAAAATTAAAAATTACAATTCCTTTAATCTGTTCATATAACGTTTTTCTATATACTCAACAGTTTTGGGGGTAAAAATAAATGTTTGTTACCGCTACCATAAAAATCAATAACCTTTTGTTTATTACTTTTTTTTAATATTTTAGGCAAAAAATATTTTTTTCTTCATACATTTATTTTTACCGGCAAAACTGTTGAGTATATAGAAAAACGTTATATGAACAGATTAACCCTCTAACCGGCAAGCCCGCCTCCAGGCGGGGTATATTAAATTGACCAGAAATACGCCAAAGGAGTATTTTATAATAAGAAATTGTGCTTTTCCAACAGAAAACAAAATTTATTAAATTTTTTGTGAAGAATTTTTTTGTATAAAATGCACGGTTTGGAAGCGAGAAAGTGTCAAAGATAAAATTTCGTAAAATTTCAAAAATTAAATATTTTAAAACAAACAAAATTTTCAAAAATCTTAAAAATATATTTAAAGAGACTAAAACAATTGATAATGACCCGAAAGTAAGATTGAAGCCTAATATGTTCAAAAAATTCCTTACTTTGGTCCAAGGACACACAGGATTCCATAAGGATACCTTTAAAGGACATCGTCTTAACTTGAAAACGAATGGACGGATTTTTCTGAAATTTGGTAAAAATAATATATTTGGTATAAGTAGCAAAGCTTAAAATTTTGAATAATATATATTGAAGTTTTGGTGCGTTTTCGCTCAATTTCGCATTTTTCGAAAAACGAAAATCGCTACATCCTCTTAAGTAACTGCACAAAAAATGTAATTTTTTTATTGCAATTACATCTTGGTAAGAGAAATAATTTGTGCTTAAACCTAGTAATTTCTATGCGATAGTTTTCGAGATTCACCCTTAAACTATTTTGGTCCATATCGCCTAAAGTAGGCAACGAAAAAAAAATTTGGAGAAGAACTTATTGTTTGTTTTTCGTGAGGAACACATTGTATAAATTTCATTGCAAAAAAGCTTAGGCCGGTTAGAGGGTTAAAGGAATTGTAATTTTTAATTTTTTTAAAATTGTTTGAACAAAATCGGACTAGTGGTTCTCGAGTTATGTCAAAAAAAGACCACCAAAGGTCAAATCGATATATCTCGATTCCTAGAGGTGACCCAGCGAAACGCCGGGACACGTATAACTTCTTTTTTACCGATATAACTTTCCCCGGTAGTTTGAACCCTTCCCGATTACTGACCCCTACCATTTGTCTCACAGTGTTATTGATTAGAGTCAAAGTTGTATCTTATGTACCATCTGCTAAAAAAATAGGGTTGACTTCTAATATCTTCGGTGTTTGAAGTGATAAAATTTGAACTACATCTCAAAAGTTTTTAATCTTGAGAATATATTAATAAGTAAAAAATTATGTGATAGTATACGGTGGTTTTTATAAAAACGGTTTATTTTAAAAAATCTTAAAAATAAATCTCATTCGCCGGTAATGGGTATGCAAACAAAAAAAAAATGTCGTCCATAAGATATTTTTACTATCTTTCCAATGGTATATATATATATTGTTTCAATCCGACTATAAATGACTTAGATATATGTCCATTTCCAAACTTTTCACAGAAATAAACTCCCTACAGAGGTCTTTCCGCGGATTTTTTTTTTAACAGCTTGAAAAATACTACATCGGGGTAAAAAAAATTCACTGAGATCAACTTATTGCAAAATTGAGATTTAAAATAAGAATTAAGGAATTATATTTTTAAAGGTCTGCACACATCTATATGAATACCATAAGCAGTGTTGCCACTTTATGGGTAGGGCATGGATGACAGAAATTATTAAATTGTTTAGTTTTTCACTTAAAGTTCAATTCAAATGAATGAATTGAGAAAGTTATCAAATTTGTAAATAAAAAAATATATTATACATAAAAAAAGAATTTAATTCATAAACTAGCCAATAGATAGGGGGTCTATGAATACAACTTAGCAATTACTTCAAAGCATTGTTGGTAGCAGAAACGGTGCGATTATCGGTGAGGGTAAGTTACGCTATCATAGATTATTTCGGTTACAGTATTTTAAGGATAATTGTATTTCGATAACGGTATTTTAAGATTAACTGTATTGCAATTATTTCGATAATGGTATTTTAAGATAAGCGGTATTCAGTTATTTCGGTGCATTCCGCAAATTTTTTTTTAAGAAAAAACAAAGTAAAGTAAAATAAATTTATTAACTAAGTGTATGTAAAATTCACAATTACGACGTGGAATTACAAAAAGTTTAGACTAAAAAATAATGGTGTTGTAAGGATAATGGGATAATGGTATTTCATTAATTTCGGTACTGGTATTTTAAATGTAATAGTTTCAAATATCGATCTATAACAGTATTCTAGCGATAGAGCCTACCAAAACTGCCTCAATGTATGTAATTACTTTTGGCTTATGAATGACTTAACATCTAATTGTGAAGTTTGCATAAAAATTCCAATATCTATTTTTTATTCATACTAGTTAATGAATTGATTCACAGCGACTGATCATCCACGAATTAAACCGATACATCAGGAAAGTGTATTAATCTATACATGCTTTGAAATTCTTTCGTTATACAAATAAGCTATTAACGTACACAAAAAAATCGTTACCAAGTAATTAAGCAAATTTCTACTAATAAAGTTTTATCGAATAATTTATTATATTGTGTATGCCACAAAAACATTATTTTAGTTGAAGTGCTCCCAATTGCTTGCCAAAGATTTTTTTGTGTGTATTTAAAAACGCAAATAAAACTTGATTTTTTAAAGACTCTAAAATAAGATTATTTTTAAATCGTTCACATGTGATCATAACTGACTCTTATTTACAAGCTTTTTAAGTGTTTTGTTCTAAAGTTAATTTTTTCTCTAAATTTTATGAAGATTCATATAAGACTCAAAAGTTCATCATAAATGCTGCATATTTAAGGAACTTTTCTTTGTAATAATCAGAGAAACCAAAAATATGCAGTATCATGTTTTTTCCTGCGCATTGTATTGACAAATGGATAAGGTATTTATACGTTTCAGAAGATTTTAAGAAATATAGCATCGATTCGTTAGAGCATATTTTTGCATATTTTAGCCTTAAGAGCATATTTTTACATATTTTTGCTTTAAGATCATATTTTAGCATAAGAGCATATTTTTAGAGCATTTTTTATATTTTTTTATAATAAGACTTTTTTAAGTGTTCTTTCTTTTTTATGGGTATTTTTTTTTTTATTTTTAATTTTTTTAAGTGTAGTTTTTTGGGATATTTGTTTTGGTTATGTTTTCTTGTGAATTTGAAATGTCTGGTAACTCTGCTTAAAACAACAAATTATTAAATAGGGGAAGTACATATTAAAAATCTCTTTACTTTCTGGAGAATGTTTTTATTTTTTTAAAGCCAAATCAAATAAAGGTGTAATATTTCAAGTGATAATATTTATTTTCTTGACCTCTTAATAAAAAATAATTTGTAAGTATTCTAAAATCCAAGCAATTTTATTATTTTGTTAACAAGTTTTATTTTTTTTAGAAAATGCTAAAACCTAAGACATCTCAGACATCAAAATTAAGAAACTTCGTTAAAGATTTTCCGGACTTTAAAACTGATGGGACAGTTCTTTTCTGTACTGTTTGCAACAAATCTATAACAGCAGATAGGGTGTTTTTAGTAAAACAGCACATAGAAAGTACAAAACATTGTTTATTAAAAGAAAGAAAATTACAAAAAGAAAATTCTCAATTATTTCTTGCTGAATCTACAAAAGTTTCAAAGGATTCCCAATTTCAGGAGAAAATGTGCGCTGCATTTGTTGCAGCAGACATTCCTTTGTTTAAAATTCGAAATGAAAATTTACGAACATTTCTTGAAGAATTTACGGAATTTAAAGTTCCATCAGAATCAACACTTCGGACTAAATATGTTGAAAATCTTTACAACAACTGCATTGAAAAAATAATTAAATTCGTTAAAAATCAGTATCTATGGATTTCAATTGATGAAACGACTGATGTAACAGGAAGAAACGTCGCAAACGTAATCATCGGGATTCTAAGCAATGACAAAGAAATTGCAAGCAAAAAATTTTTATTAAATGCCGCAGTTCTAGAAAAAAGAAATCATTCCACAATTGCTAGACTTTTTGACGACTCTATTAAAATATTGGGAGATAGTATAAATAAAAATTCGATTTTACTCTTTGTGACGGATGCTGCTCCCTACATGATAAAAGCAGCGAAGGCTATTGAAGTATTTTATCCTAAGTTAACCCATATAACATGTGTGGTGCATGGCCTTCATCGAGTGTGTGAACGCATACGAGATTCATATGAAAGTGTAAATTCTGTAATTTCAAACGTAAAAAAAGTATTTTTAAAAGCTCTATGTAGAATTGATGTTTTTAGAGAAATTCATCCGGATTTAGCACTGCCTCCTGAGCCAATTATAACTCGATGGGGAACTTGGCTTGAGGCAGTTAACTATTATGCAAATAATTATGAAAAAATTTTACAAGTAATTGAAGCTTTAAGTAGTGAAAACGCTTTATCTATTGAAATTGCTAAAAATACTTTACGAAGTTCTAAAACAAAGGCTGATTTAGTTTTTATTTCATCTAATTATGGATTAATTGTGAAGTCTATTAAGAAACTACAGACATCTGGACCTACCCTTCATGAGCAAATACAGGTAGTTTTAGATGCGGTTAAAGAAATAAATAATGTTCCGAATTGCGATACTTCTAAAAGTATTCAGCTTAAGCTTAAGCAAGTTATAGATAAAAATAATGGCTTTGAAGTTATTAAAAATATTTGTGGAGTATTAAGTGGTTCTACAAAAACTACGTCTTTGAAATATAGTGTAGAAGAAATATTAGCGTTTAAATTTGCTCCTATCACATCTGTAGATGTGGAAAGAAGTTTTTCGATGTACAAAAATATGCTTAGAAATAATAGACAAAGATTTTTATTTGACAACTTAAGCCATTACTTTGTAATTTACTGTAACAACAACTTTGATTAAATGACTTAAATTAATATAAATGTTTAAATTTCCATTTTAAGTTCTGAATTTCAACTGATAGAATTTTAAATTAAAAAAAAAACCTTAAAAAAACAAAATTTATTAAATTTTTTTTAAGATTTTTTAATTAATTCAATTAATTCCAACCTATTTCATAAAGTTTTCTTTTAATTCCAAGTGCTTTTGTTAAACTACATTTCAAATTGTATTTAAAATATTTTTCATAAGCGCTGTTCAGAGTCTTACTGCCAGCCCTGGTAAAAGAGTAATTTTTCAAATAATTAGGTTGTACAAAAGGGGTGTGGTAGAGTTTGCTGTTCGGTTTTATTCGAAACCGAAACCGCGGTTTTTTAGCCTTAAAACCGAAACCGAAAACCGACAAAAATAAGTCGGTTTTCGGTTTCGGTTTTTATATTTTTCTTAAATACTTTAACAAATTAAAATAATTTAATAAATTGCAAAGATTCATAAAAGAGCTCTAACACCTTCTGATGCAGCCTCCGAATAATGGGAATTATTGGAAAGTTTATAATTTTCTGAGGCATTATGAGTTATTTATTATTAATTTTTATGCACTCATAAATACGAGTCCAATATGTTTCATTTATAAATCTAAAATTTGACCACTCTGAAAAATTTTTAATGAACTCATAAATACGAGTCTAACATGCTTATTTGTAACTCCAAAATTTGAGTCTTCTACGAGTAAAAATTTCAGAGCGCTCAGTAAAATGTCGGCTGGGATCAGTGTTGCCAATTTAGCATATTTAATGCTAGATTTAGCATTTTTTTAATTCATTTAGCATGAAAAAAATGCATCTAGCATATGGCATTTTTTTCAGCATTTTTCCAACAAAATTTAGCATATTTTTAGCATTTTTTACAGTTTTATTTTCTGTTTTCTTTTAGAATATTCTACATTAATTTGAATTTAAATGTAATATGAAAAATAAATATTTTTTTTACTTTTAGAGTAAGTACTAGGAACTATTTTTATACGTACACGTTAATTACACTGTGCAGTCGCAAATTTTAACAAGCTGGGAACGGTACTGGTAAAGCTAATTCGAGTACGCTGAATTCAATGGTGATAGCAGTTTTTCAAATTTAGCACTCGTATTCGCGATATTCGCAATTAAAAATTTTGACGGGTACTAAAAAAATTTTATATTTATATTTCTGAGATCATTTTTATTTATAAATTTATCAAATTTGATTAAATATGTAAAACATTAAGGAAGCTGTCATTTTTTCACTAAATTTTTTTATAGATTTTTTTTTCGCAAAAATTTTGCAAAAACATTTTTTTCTGCAAATAAAAAGTATGTGTTATGTTATTTTGTGTATATTCAATAGGGTTTAGAAAAGTATTTAATAGAGTTAAGAAAAAAAAAAATTCTTTCGAAAAAAAACAAAAATCGGGGAAAAAAATGTTTTTGGGGAAAAATAGCGAAAAATTGTATTTAACAGGGTTGGATTGATTGAAATTCAAAAATGATCCCAAAAGTATAAAAAATATTGCTTTATGGTACTTTAATATTAAAATTTTAAATCGGCATGCCCGGCTTTAACTTTTTTACTCGTTTTACTTTTTGTTGTTGTTATGGTGAAGGAGTGATTTTGCACAAAATACTCCAATTTTTGGTAAAAAAAAAAAAAAATAATAATAATTTAAAGAATAGAGTTTAAAATAGAATTAATAGAATTGCAAAATGTTGATAAGGTTCGTTTTTAATCTTTGCAATTTTTATTGATTTTTTCAGGTTTGGGTCATAGAGGGTAATGTGGATAGCGTTTGTGATAAATTCCTATCTTTTAAGAATTTCAGTGAATTTTGATTTTTTTTACTGTAACACCTGTACACTTTTCATTTAATCATACCAAAAATCTTACAACGTCAATCAACACCACAAAAAGTATTAACCCTGATCGCGAAAATAATTTTTTTTAAAGAATTTCATGCAGGTAAGCCCAAAGATGCAGAAATTTGAAAACGGTAAACAGAGAGTGGAATAAAAACCATTAAATTAATTTAGAGTAGATAAATTAAGGCTGAATGGGAAATTCATATTACACGCCAAAGTATTCCACATTACCACCTATTTTAGAATTAAAACATTTTGAGGTACTTTTGTTTATCCGCCTTTAATTTTTGAGATAACATATTTTCAGTGACACATTTGGGAAATCAAATAATAATAAATTTATTTTAACCCTTAAATACAAGGTGTAGCTATTTGGCAACATACCGGTTTTTTAATAAAAAAAACCCTTGATGCAGAAAACTGCATTTTTGGGCATTAGAGGCCCCTTCTGTACATAGCGCTCCTATATTTTAGCGCAGAATTTTTAAACAGTTAGAGTAAAAATCTTGGTTTTGCTCTGTATATTTGTGAAAAATCTAAAACACGCGTTTTTTTTACAAAAAGTGTAATATTCAAAAATATTTGTTTAAATATTTAAAGTGGTATTCTCGCAATAAAATTCAGTTTGACGACAATAAATGTATAAATTACAGTTTATAGATTTTTTTTTGTTTTTTTTTCATACACGTAAAAATAATCACAATTTAGAAATTTGGCAAAAAACCATATTTCTCAATAAAAATCACCTTTTTTTAAAAATATTTTTTTTTTGGTATTTTTCTTGAAATGTACACGCCTTTAGAAATCATATATGAAAAAATGGTTAAAATCGAAGAGATCATGCATTTAAGGGTTAAAGGATTTTTGAACTTTTTTACAAGAATTAACTTTTGAGTTGTTTTTAATTTTTCTTTTATATAATTTTAGTTAATAAAATGAACTGAATTTATAATTAGAGATGACTTATTTTCAGTCTAATTGTAAAAAGTCGCTAATATAGTATTTTTTTAAACAAATTGAAACATTTTATTATAAAATTTTTTTAGCATATTTCTTCTAGCATATTTTTTTAGTTTTTAGCATTTTTTAGCATTTTTATGCAAAAAATCTAGCATTTTTTCTTAAATAAGTTTTGGCAACACTGGCTGGGATATTATTGAATCTTGAATTTCAAAAAGGGCTCAGCTCCTATTTGACAAAATTTTGTATTTAATTGTAATTAAAATTTTCTCCATTAAACATTACTTTAAAGAATTTTTTATTTTTGTTATTACGGATAACATAAGCTGAGGCTTATAATTTTATAAAAAAAATTGCACCAAAAAATCAAGTGGTTTAAGAGATATTTAGTTTCACATATTCGGTTCAGATTTTAAACCTGTATTTTTCAAAGAGTCCTTTTTCGTAGTCTGCGAAATTTATAAATTTTATCTTTATATTGTTATAAATAAATTGCTAAAATTTAAATTTATACTCTTGAAAATTAATTGCGGACAAAAGAATAAAAAAAATTTAATTCATAATAGTTTTCCACGTTTTTTTTTCTCCCGCAAAGCCCTTGAAACGGCGTTATTGCATATATTTGAGTGAGAAATTCAATTAACTTTTAAGTAATAAGTATATTGTGCGTTTTAAACTATTTACTTTTTATACTTATTTAATTATGTAAAAAAAATTCTATTATTAGCACAAGAAAACCGAAAATTAACCGAAACCGCGGTTTTTATAATTTTGAAAAACCGAAACCGCGGTTTTCAGACTTTTCGGTTTTTAGCAAACTCTAGGGTGTGGTATCTATTGATCGTTGTATCGTCCTAATAAACAACAGAGTTGTTACAATTTTTATTTTATTTTAACAATGATTTTCTGTTGGATTTTCTGCCCGTCAGCACGCTTAAACATAGGACACTAAACATACGTAAAAATGTTGTAACGCGCTGTTCTTAAATGTTGTATTTTTTCGATTTAAATTTGAACAACTCTGTTTTTTGTTAGGAAGATAGAACGATACAACAAATAGCACACCCATTGTGAATAACCTTAATATATGTATTTTGAATTTTTTTAAGTGCTCCTTTGCCAGCAGTACCAGGGTTGGCAATTAGGACTCTATGTATGTCAGACTTTATCAATTGTATTTGAAAATGTATTTCAGAAATTATCAATTCCAATTTTTTTTTAAGTTTTAATTTGTGTTTCAGAAAATACCAATTTTATATGAAATTGATTATTTCCGAAATTAAATCGTTATTTTCGAAAAACAATTGGAAATTTCTGAGCCACAATTTACATCTTTTAATTTGAATACAATTCTGTAATTGGAAATATGAAGTAAACACTCTTAATGTAAACAAATTAATATGAAGTAAAAAACAAAACATTTTAAAATTATTTTATAATAGAAAATAATAAAATTTAAAATTATCCTTAATACAAAATAACATTTAAAGAAGATTGAATTGTTTGAATTCTAATTTTATACCATATACCTGTTTTTACTTTATATTTTGTTATTTAGTTTAAATTTTTGTTATTTTATTTGTGTTTTTTTTAATAAAAAATTGAATTTTATGAATTAAAAAGAGTGTGTATGATTTTTTTTAAGAGCATATTTTTTAGGTTTTTAGAGCATATTTTCCGTTTTTAAGGGCATTTTTTAAGCGCATAAAACTTGTTTTTTAGAGCATATTTTTGGTTTCCCTGGTAATAATATAACGCCCAGAACGATGGGACAATTGAAATGGCCAAATCACTTTTTTTTAAGTTTACTGATGATTTGTCTACACTTTTGGGAATTTTGAATCTTGCTTGTGGCAGCACTGAGATTAAACAAGATTAAACTGAAATAGTTACTTGTAGTGGTGGAAAAAATCATACACATTTGTTGCACAGTGGATTGACCGAATACAAAATGGGTAATAATTTGTTTGTACTTAGTAGAATCCCCGAATAAATACACCAGGATGGAGGGTATCTAAAGACTCGGCACAGCCGAATTTAATCTTTGGTTTGTATAAGTTCCCAGTCACCTGGGGACGTATACAAACCATCGAGCGGGCTTTAGCCCGCTTGTTTTATATTGCGTTTTGCTAACTCGTTTTAAATTAGTGCCAAAAAGTTCGGAATTCTTAAACACTTTTTTCAAATCTACAATATTAAATTTTTTAAAATTTTTTTTAAGAATTTTTAAAAAACCAACGATTGGACTTTAAGGTTTTATTAAGAACATATTACAGATTGAAAACTACAAAAATTGTAGGAATACCTTTTTTCATTTGGTTGCGGCAGAGATTTATTTGAGTGGATTTCGAGAAAACAGCGATTTTTGGCATTTATTTAGCTTTTAGGAAAGGGCAAATTATAAATAAATTAAATTGTCCCTGTGTAAAGTCAGTGGTCAAATTTCAGGACATTTTAATTTTTTTTAAACATATTAATATAACAGATATTCCTGAGCTAATATTAATTAAACTTTTTGATATTATTTTTCTAGGTCTAAAAATAATATTCCTAATTTAATTTTAGAAAATCAACCCTTAAGTGCTGTTGTGACCTATATGCCCCACTAAAAAAATATTAGTCTATTTTCATCATAGGGTCAAAAAAGCCCCAAGAGCACTTAATGGTTAATTTTCTAAAATTGAATTAAGAATAATATTTTTAGATCTAGAAAAATAATATCAAGAACTTTCATCAATATCCGATCAGGAAAATCTGAATTAATTTTTGAAACGATTTAAATTTTTTTTTAATTTTATATTAATTTTTTATGAAATTTTATGGAAATATAAAAGTTCTAAGTAAATATGTAATCCTTCAAATATTTTTTGTTAAAATATGAAAAAGGTAAATATTACAATTTTGTTTGTATTTAAAAAATTGTAATTTAAAAAATCCATTTTGATCAAATTTTTGCTAAATAAAGGGTTTTTCAATAAGAGCGCTACAAAAGTTTTTTTAAATAAAACAAAAACGGTTTTGGATATCAATGAAATTCTTTATTCCTGTGAAAGTACGTTCGATGCCATTATGTATGGAAATCGATCTCTTTTGCATGGCCACCACGGGCACGCTTGCAGAAGTCCAGACGCTGAACCCAATTTTCGACGGTTTTCAAGCATAAATCAACAGTTTTGCCGGTAAAAATAAATGTTTGTTACCGCTACCATAAATATCAATAACCTTTTGTTTATTACTTTTTTTTAATATTTTAGGCAAAAAATATTTTTTTCTTCATACATTTATTTTTACCGGCAAAACTGTTGAGTATATAGAAAAACGTTATATGAACAGATTAAAGGAATTGTAATTTTTAATTTTTTTTCAATTGTTTGAGCAAAATCGGACTAGTGGTTCTCGAGTTATGTCAAAAAAAGACCATCAAAGGTCAAATCGATATATCTCGATTCCTAGGGGTGACCCAGCGAAACGCCGGGGCATGTAACTTTCCCCGGTAGTTTGAACCCTTCCCCATCACTGACCCCTACCATTTGTCTCACAGTGTTATTTACATTAAAAATATTTAATTATCTATAAAAGTTTACAAATGTATAAAAAAAATACAAGTATTTACATATATGTATGTACATATATTTATTATTATTTAATTCTATATTTCAGAAAACACATTTCTATCTCTTGCTGCTGTTAATAGTTGCCCTACATAGCCTATGCCTGTCCACTGACATATATTGCGTAGCCATGATGCTTACTTTCTCCCAATGCCGCGTCTTCCTTCAATTTTCCCTTGTATTATAAGTTGTAGTAAATGATATTTTTGGTTTCTCATTATGTGACCCAAATATGATGTTTTTCTGTGTTTTATAGTTCTATATAACTCTCGGTCGTGGCCGATTTTTCGAAGCACTTCTGCATTTGTTACTCGTTCAGTCCAGGATATTTTTTAATAATCTTCAATATATCCATATTTTGAAAGCTTCCAATCTATTTATATATATATATATTCCCTCGGTTCCTATAAGGAGCATAGGGCCTTAACAAATTTTCGCCATTCTGATTTATCCGGTGCCAGGTTCTTGATTTCACCCCAACTTCTTCTAGACATTATGACTTCCTTCTTGACCTGTCTACTCCATGTATGCGCTGGACGCCCTCTTCTACGGCTACCTTGGGGGTTCCATTCAATTGCAGTACGGGCTATATCATCAGGATCTTTTCTGAGGGTGTGACCAATCCAATTCCACTTTCGCCTTCGTACTTCAAGGTCAATTGGTGTTTGTTGTGGTTGTCTATTTATATCGACAACCTTTAATGTCCATATCTCCGCACTAATACGGTTTAATTTAGTTTTGGATAAATATTTTAAAACGCTTACAAAATTTACCAGTGTGGGCTTAAAATAAAATGTTATTTTTTGGTTAGCCCTTTCTATTGGGATTTCGTGGTCTGATATAGTTAGTTATTTCAAACACTTAATTAACAATATTAAAAAGTTTTCTTTTAAATACATCAAAATTACCATTATTACAGGCGAAATTAAAGTCCACAATTAATTCAATGTTGAGACATGCAAACAGCACTTTAATCAACATAAGTAATTAGAAGACATTTTAGCCCACCTTGAGTTAAGTATAAAATATACTTACCTACACATCAACATTAAACATTAGTACGGATTTTATGTTTAGATTCACAATATTCAAGAATTTATCATAATTTAACTGAGGCGTATTTACGTTCAACAAGGATCACATTCTTTGGTTGAATATTTATCTTGTTTGTTGTTAGTACTCGTATTGTTCCAAATATTAAGATTATAAAACTGGATTACATTACTACATAATTAATTAATTTTCATGTATTGAGCTCATGAAACTATATAAATGACATCCAAATATATAAATGTTATCCTACTAAACACTTACTTCGTTTCTTATTTGTAATAAGGAGCATGATTCTTGTAGCTCACACTCTTCTCAAAAGTTCAAGAAGTTTGACCAAAATATATCCAAAATCGGGTTTCACAAAGAGTTTCTACATTATTTATTGTCTGAAAATCGGCATTAATCCAAATCCCAACTGATCTCTTTGGAGCGATATTAAGATGTCGTTAATATTTAAAATCTTGGCTCCAAAAATCATATTTGTTTGAAATCATATTTGTTTGTATAGATTGAGTTTTTTAAATCCAATGCTTCATAAACAATTAAAATATGTATTCTTTCGTAGTTAAAATAATTTTTAAAAATTAACGTTTCAGTTTTCTTGTGGCTAAAATTATCCCTAAATAAAAGTTAAAAATACTTCTTCTTCTGGAAAGAATAAGTAAAAGATTAAAAATGTATTTAGGCACTCCTTTTTATTTCTTCCCAGCAAATTCTTTTATTACCAAATAAGTGTCGTGGGGGAAATAGAAAAATCACAGAACTGGTTACACGACTGGAACTTTGTGGGAGTTACTGGTCCTCGATTCGATTTTATATGAAAGTAACCGGTAACTTTAACCTGGGCTTGTAATAGGTGGTGGCAATTTCCACCTTTTGGGCTACTTGTGACTAGTCGCAAAGCTTGTCGAATATAGCATATCACTCTATTGGTTTAAAAGAATTTGCAATATAGCAAGTTAAAATTACCAAAGATGGCAGTAGTCTCATGTTAGACATTATGTGATATGTATCGAAATTAGTGCGAAATAAAATATCACGTGACTAATAAAGGGTGTTTTTTTAAGCTAGATAGAACTTTAAATTGTAAAAAGTAACACAAAAAATTAAATTTTGATGAAACATTTTTTTTTATTTGTTTCAGTATACTCTGACAAATCATCATGAATAGACTCACGCTTGAACAACGCTACGAAATTATCCAAATTTACTTTGAAAATCAGTTGTCGATTTGCGCAACTTATAGACGCAAAATTGTGTTCAGCGATGAGGCGCATTTTTGGCTTAACGGGTTTGTTAATAAGCAAAATTGCCGCATATGGAGTGAGACCAATCCACAAGAGACCCTACAGACTCCATTACATCCAGAAAAATGCACCGTTTGGTGCGGTTTTCACGCTGGTGGCATCATCGGACCTTATTTCTTCAAAAATGAGGCCGGAGCTCGCGTTACGGTCAATGGAGATCGTTACCGCACCATGATCAATGATTTTTTGTTTGAAAATATGGATGACATTGATCCGGAGGAGATGTGGTTTCAACAGGATGGCGCTACGTGCCATACGGCGAACGCAACCATCGACTTATTGAAATCAAAATTTGGCGATAAGTTGATTTCGAGAAATGGACCTGTCAATTGGCCTCCAAGGTCGTGCGATTTGACACCTCTCGATTATTTCCTGTGGGGCTACGTGAAGTCACTGGTTTATGCTGATAAACCAGCAACAATTGATGCCTTGGAGGACAGCATTGTTCGTGTTATTCGTGACATACGGCCAGCAGTGCTCGAAAAAGTGGCCCAAAATTGGACGTCCAGAATGCGCTTCGTCAAGAACAGCCGCGGTGCCCATATGCCCGAAATCATTTTCAAATGTTAATGTCACGTATTGATCTTTCCAATAAAAAAAAATTTTGATTACAATTTAATTTTTTGTGTTATTTTTTACAATTTCAAGTTCTATCGGGCTTAAAAAAACACCCTATATAAGTGCACACATCACAGAACTAAAGAAAACTATTTGTTAAAAAACTAGTCACATATTATTTACAAATTGTGTGTGTTGCTGAACTAGTACTAGTGTGTTGTTGCTGAACTAGTACAAAATAATAGCTTCGTGACCATTGGCGGACTTGGGCCGGTCAGGGGTGGGCTTTGACCATCCTAGACTGCTTTTTGCCCACCCCAGAATTAAAAAAAATTACCTATAAATCTTGTATCTATAATCTTGATGGCAGAAAGTACAACAATTTTTTTTTTTTTTTTTTGTTGAGAAAATGTCTGCTGGTTTTCTTAGGCAGATAATTTGTCAGAACTAAGATCAATTTTTGTCTTAAATATTTCTTAAATAAGAAATGCTAATGTAAAAATTCTTACTTAAGAAATATTAAGGAAGCCAATCGATCTTAGTTCTGATTATAAAACTTGCCCTATTAGTTTTTCTTTAAGAAAAATTATTAGAATCACAGAATCATTCAATAAGCATATGAAGGCACTTGATACGAAAATAGAAAAGGATTTAAATAGGAAAATATATATTACTATTTTGTTGGAATTTAAATTTATCATAGAAACGAAAATTCTAAGATTTAAGTGATTAAAATATCCAAATTTCATACTAATCTGAGAGTATAGCTTGGAATACATTCCTTGTACGAGGTTTTCTTCAAAAAAATAGATACACTTTTCATAGTTTTTCTATAAAAACATGGAGATTTTGATAGAGTAAGCTACCAGGATTATTGAATTTTGAAAATCATGAAAATTTTATCGGAAGGGATAGAGCCATTTTTAAAATTTTTTTTTATGAAAAAATTGTAAGTATAAAGTTTAAAGTGTTTTTTAAGACTAAGAGTCTGAGAATGGGCAAATAAACAGTCGAACATAAATGGGTCCCTTACCCACACCAGAAAAATGGTCTAGGTACGCCTATGTTCGTGACACTTCACTATACTGCTCTAAGTTACCAAGTCACAAGACTAACGGAAACAAATTGACTTGTAACATGTCACTTCTTATTCACCATGTATCATAATAAGTACCGGTGGTGGAAGAACCAGTCACTGAACTTACGTAAAACAACAAGTCATTAAAATTATTTTAAAAAAATAGTTTATTTTTTTTTTCAAATAAATACCAAAAATATTAGGGGTTTTCATATAAACTCGTATTTTACTCATAAACGGTGTAACCTGGTATGTTTCTGAGTTTAATGTCAAACTCCATACATAAAAAATATGGTATGGTTATTTTAGTTTTTGCATTAAAAATACAAAAATAGTTTTTTCTTTCGGACTTTCTGTATTTACATATATTTAGTTAGAATATTGAACCACCTCAATTCCATATTCTAATATGATATTGTCATATTAGATTTTATTTGTTATTTCAAAATATTATACGAGGGTAAATATTTATATTTTGAGCCTAACAATGAAAAGACAGAAATTTTGTGTTGAAAATATCTTTACTGTATTTTAAAATGTTCTATTATATGATCTATACACTTGTTGATGCGTTCGAACCACTTATCACAGCAATTTTTCTATTCCGAGTGAGACGCCTCAAAAATATGATTTTGAAATGTACCTGCTGCATCTTCTGTTGACGGAAATCGTTGTCTACGTAGTTTATCTTTGATCAGTAGGAACAACAACAAAAAGTAGTTGGGTGCCAGGTCTTTTGACTGCTCAAAAAATTATTTGGTGGTATACCATTCAAAATTAATTGTTCTACGTTGTTATAACGGCATTGCTACCACATGACCAGTTAAAAAACAAAACTGGCAACCATTTGTTTCCAAGTGCTTCGAGAACTCATATGTATAGATGCATGATTCGTCATCTGTAAAGATCTTATACACGTCTTTTGAAGGTCCGCTATTGTATTTATTGAGCAAATGTTTGTTAAGTTATGAGGAACCCAATGAAATCAAATCCTTTCTACGGCAAAATTTTGATGCAATATTTTATTTGTGCTGATGGAACTTATGCCTAAAGCCTCAATCACAGAGTATATTACTTGACGATCTTGGAATATCAGCTTTTGCACAGCACCAATGTTTTTTAACACAGCAACTGATTTTGGACGACCTTCTCGAAATTCGCTTTACCACTGTTTCTTAGTTGCAAAAGGTGGAACTTCATCACAAAAAATTTATTTAAATTGTATATACACTAGACCGTACCACCTTACAAGCCAAAAAAAAAAAAATGCGCGGTACACCTTCAAATATAAAGTATTTTGCAAGGCAAATCCAAAAACATTTTTTTTTGCAGAGCGTATGGGTCGCCTTTTTTAATTTTTCGTTATAGCTTCGGCATTTAAAGTCGGATTTTAAAGTATTATATGTATATTGATTTTTTACCTCGAGGAGACCAGTGTTTTGCTATAAAGGAAAAATCCGATGAAAAAATATTTTAAAAATTTCTACTGGGTTTATCGAAAAACTTCCTTAGCAAAAGTTTAATGAGTTTTTGCGAGCTTTATTTTTCTGACATTAGGATTGTACATTAGGGTTGTAGCAACTGAGATCTGGTGGGTAAATACTAGCACGGGATACTTGAGGTCAATGATTCTTAGAGCAAAACATTGGTCCCCTCGAGAGAAAAACATCGATGTATCATACTTTAAGATCAGATGTAAAGCCAAAGATATAATGAAAAATGTAAAATGGCAACCCCTACGTTAGGAAAAAAAAAATTTTTTTGAGACCCCTTTCAAAAATAATTTAGATTGGACGGTGTACGGCGAACTTTTTTTTTTTGAGGTACGGTCTACTATACACTCCTGTCTAGATAATACACATCGAAAATCATAATAAGTAATTGCCCGAAAATTTTCACGTGTTAATTAAATTTTCTTGCTCACACAAAATTCACTTTTTGGTAGACAACACAAATAATGCTCAAATGACAAAAATTTCTAAGCAAGGTTATGGTCAAAAATGTTAAACTTTCTTATGGAAATTTCAGCTGGCTCCTAACAAGTGTCAAAGTGCCCAAGGCTTACAATATAAATAGTTACCCTTGTATTAGGACTTGACTTGAAATATATAAAACTATACACATAAATTTTAACTTAAAAATAAAGATATACTAATTACGCCATACACCACTATGTCAACAGTGTATAATGAGTTATTACTACTTTTTGTAAGACCAAAAAATATTGGACCTAGACCAATCTTTTAGTTTACCGATTCACTCAGAATCACATTTTGAGTCGACTTAACGATGTTCGTCCGTCTGCCGTTCTATCTGCCCATATATCAACAAGTCGTACCCAATTTCAGCAAAATTTAATGAAGTTTCAAAAATTATAAAAACTCCAAGTTTCTCTTCAGGATTCCTACAGAAGTTCTGAACAATACGTTACGAATAAGTACAATTTTTTAAATTTCATTTACAGAGAGAAATTTATGTGTCAATTGATCAAGATATTTTTAATTGTTAAATTGTCTCTATAGCACCGAAAGTTGTTTGAGTTTCAAGTAAAAAAAACTGTTATACTTCATACCAAAAAAATTATTTTGCACTTCATACCAAAAAAATTATTTTTCACGACAATGCGTTTCACCACTTACCAGGCTATTCACTCCCAACATTACTTTTTTTCGAGATATCCAAATATTCGTGGGTGGTCATTAACCTCTCGCTTACAAAAAAGTGCAAATAACGAGTTACACATAGTGAAAGAATAAGTAGTTACTCACAAGGGTAGAATAAGTGGTTACTCAGAAGTTAGGAAATAAGTGGTTACCCTACATTGTGAAATAGTTGGTCATATTGGCAAAAAAAAAAATTTTACCTTCCAAAATTTTTTATTTAGCTCAAAACAAATTTATAAATAAAATATTAATATAAAAAAGACTAAATCAGTACTTATTTAATCAATTACCAGTAAGTGATTACTTTGCAAAAATATATAAGTACTTCTATAAGTTATTATCAGTAAGTCGTTATTTTGTATTTTAAGGTAATGAAAAAGGTAATGACCTATCATTACTTGGTAATCCGTATGTACACGTAAGGTCATTACCATGTTTTTGCTGGGTATATGTAATATTTGTTATTATTAACTAATAAGGTAACAAAACTAAAGAGCGGTGTCTTTAGATTTTTTAATTTTGTTTAAAGAAATATTCAGAAATTCCAAATTGGCGTTTTGATAACCACAATGAAATTTACCGGTCCTTTTTGGTATTAAAAATTTTTTTAAAAAATCATTAACAGCAAGTAGATAATTCTCTCAGTGCAGTGTTTCAATAAACAATAATTAAATCGTTTATAGTCTGTCTTCAAAACATTCTACTTCACCTTCAAGAACAGTGTGTGCCACAAGTATGTTAATTCTACTTATACATATGAACAAATGGATGAATGTGGCAAATAACTGTTAATATTTGTATGAGTTGCTTATACAGTGGTAAACTTTAATGGATAGGTACATGATTTTTGATAAAAATTTATTTACAACTCACGTGCCGCTGAATTTTCTGTAATTTTTTTTTATTTCTTTATCCTTTATTTAAAAGTTATAATTACATGATCTTTACATATGAGATCTTATCAAGTAGATATTTATTGAAATATTTATTAACCAGGCATCACTTTCTTACTTTTTTTCCTTGGGTTGGACTTTTTTTAAAGGAAAAACCGCTGCAGTTCGCCAATATTAAGATATTTTGATAAAATACGGTCCACCGTCTTATATCATTGCCTATTGATTGTGCTTAATATCGGCCCATATTTCGACCTAGTGCCCATATTAAGGTCCCCCCAAAATTGGCTTTTTCGCACTCTACAGGTGGCAAAGACAAAGATATTTCAATGAAATTTGGTATACTACTGGTCGCCAAAATTAATATATTTTATTGACCCACAAATACGGTGTATTGACGTTTTTTAGAATCGGTCCATATTTAGAACTAGAACCAAAACGGGTTTGGTTGTTAGCTACATGTAGCAATTACGAAGACATTTTAATGAAATTTGATACAATGACTCATATCTGACAATATCTATTGATTTTGGACAGGATCGGTCCATATTTGAACCTATCGCCCATATAAACTATATTTCCGATTTTCTCTTAAAGACACTTAACGCTAGGTATAATCTAAATTTCTTACCCTTTTCTTAATGCTTTTATTATTATTATTATTAATTTTTTTTTTGCATATGAACGCAAGTCCATTTCAACACATTTGAATTTCGGATCCATACATTATTTGGCTTTTTCGTATAGTCGGCATGCCCCACTTTAACTTTTTTAATCGTTTTTAGTTAACTTTGACAACTTTACAGTTAATCTTAAATAAAGCTTTGTCTATGGGTTCCTTCCGATCTGAATGAAATTGGGTTTTGTAACAGTTGTTTAGTAGTAAAAAATTGTGGCCAAAAATGAAATATGAAAAAAATTCGAACGACGACGAATAACGGTAAAATCTGAGTTACCTCCTCTTTTTAAGGGCGGACATGACATTGGCCGTTTTTTGAAATCGACTTTTTTTACAATTTTGTATTTTAGTAAATATTCTTAAGAATCTAACAAAAAAAATTTCATGTAAAAATTGCTACGGGTTCAAAAGTTACAGCCGGATTAGTGAGAGCGCATTTTTAATTTTACGTACGGCAGCTGGTATATACACAAACTTTGAACGCGTTTATCTCGAAACCATGTTTTTCGTACTGGGGTTCATTTTTTGACGAATTTTTTTCTTTTTTTTTTTGTAATTTTTTAAACTTCATTCGCTATCGTATGACACGAGCTTTTTTAAATTTTTTTTCGATTTTTATGAATTTTTAAAGTCAATGTTTTTTTTGAAAAAACACACATTCAAATTTGGAACATCACCAAAAATTGAAAAAAAATTAAAAAAAAAGCTCGTGTCATACGATAGCCAATTTTGTTAAGATTTAAAAAAGTAATTTTTTTCCAGATCGGACAATTTTTACGCCTCCCAGCGCTGCAACCACGAGGCACCGTTTTTTTCTCTGCCGCCAGTTTGGAGCTCTATAAAACCATGTTGGAGTGAAAAATATATTTTTTTGAATTTTTTGTCTTGTAATTTGTTCAATTCTCTACAATAATAAAAAAAATTTGGAAAAATGTTTGTTTTTGACTGAGTTATGAATTTTTAAAAAAAGGTCTGTTTTCTCTGCCGCGAATGTCATGTCCCTCCTTAATTTTAATTTGAACTCAAACTAAAAACAATTCCTTATACAAATGAGTTATTTGAATAAAAATTCAAATTGATAACAAAGATAAACGGTGCTCACTCCTACGAGACCACATGCGCGCTTTTTTGGACTTGAATGTGTTATTTCTTCGCTGAACGGAAATGCACTAAAAAAATGGAAAATAAAAATATAATTGGTTTTTAATTTTTATTTAAAAAATAAAAATTGTTTTTTCGACCTTTTTAATTGATCAATTAGAAATTTCTTCGAGGCCAATTTCCTTATTATGAATTAACATAATAAGTACTTTTTTCAAAAACTGCAATTTTTCTTCATCAGGATACTCTCCTGAAAAATACTTCACAGAGTTTTAGCTTTCATTACCATACGGATTACCAAGTAATGATATGTCATTACCTTTTTGCATTACTTTAAAATACACAATAATGACTTACCGATAATAAGTTATAGAATTACTTATATATTCGTGCAAAGTAATCAGTTACTGGTAATTGATTAAATAAGTACTGATTAAGTCTTTTTATACCCTACACCACTATATGGTCAGGGTATTATAAGTTTGTGCTGATGTTTGTAACACCAAAAAATATTGGTCGTAGACCCACCTTATAGTATACCGATCGGTTCAGAATTTTTTTTTATTTCGATTTAACGATGTCCGTCTGTCCGTCCGTCTGTCTGTCTGTCCATGCAATTTTGTGCGCACTCTACAGGTCGCAAATATTAAGATATTTTGATGAAATTTGGTACGCAGACCTATGTTAGCCCAAGGACGAACAAGTTTGATTTTGGTGAACATCGGTCCATGTTTAGACCTAGTGCCCATATAAGGGTCCTACCAAAATTATACTGTTTATACGCTGCAGGTCGCAAATATTAAGCTATTTTGATGAAATTTGGTACACAGACCTACATTTGCCCAATAACGCAGCCTATTGATTTTGGTGAACATCGGTCCATGTTTAGACCTAGTGCCCATATAAGGGTCCTACCAAAATTATACTGTTTATACGCTGCAGGTCGCAAATATTAAGATATTTTGATGAAATTTGGTACACAGACCTATGTTGGCCCAATAACGCAGCCATTGATTTTGGTGAACATCGGTCCATGTTTAGACCTAGTGCCGATATAAGGGTCCCCCCAAAATTAGCTTGGTTACAAACTGTAGGTCGCAAATATTAAGATATTTTGATGAAATTTGGTATACCGACCTATATCAGCCCAAGGACGAAGCCTATTGATTTTGGTGAACATCGGTCCATGTTTAGACCTAGTGCCCATATAAGGGTCCCCCCAAAATTGGCTTGGTTACAAACTGAAGGTCGCAAATATTAAGATATTTTAATAAAATTTGGTGCGCTGACTCACGTTATAGAAATTTTTGACACAAGCCCCATTTTAACCCATTCGAATTTCGGATCCAAACAATACACCAGACTGGTGTAGGGTATTGTATAGTCGGCATGCCCGACTTTAACCTTTTTACTCGTTTATATTAATATTTATACCCTACACCACTATGTGGTCAGGGTATTATAAGTTTGTGCTGATGTTTGTAACACCAAAAAATATTGGTCGTAGACCCACCTTATATTATACCGATCGGCACAGAATTTTTTTTTATTTTGATTTAACGATGTCCGTCTGTCCGTCCGTCCATCCGTCTGTCTGTCTGTCCATGCAATCTTGTGCGCACTCTACAGGTCGCAAATATTAAGATATTTTGATGAAATTTGGTACGCAGACCTATGTTAGCCCAAGGACGAACAAGTTTGATTTTAGTGAACATCGGTCCATGTTTAGACCTAGTGCCCATATAAGGGTCCTACCAAAATTATATTGTTTATACGCTGCAGGTCGTAAATATTAAGATATTTTGATGAAATTTGGTACACAGACCTATGTTAGCCCAATAACGTAGCCTATTGATTTTGGTGAATATCGGTCCATGTTTAGACCTAGTGCCCATATAAGGGTCCTACCAAAATTATACTGTTTATACGCTGCAGGTCGTAAATATTAAGGTATTTTGATGAAATTTAGTACACAGACCTATATTGGCCCAATAACGCAGCCTATTCATTTTGGTGAACATCGGTCCATTTTTAGACCTAGTGCCCATATAAGGGTCCTACCAAAATTATACTGTTTATAAGCTGCAGGTCGTAAATATTAAGATATTTTGATCAAATTTTGTACACAGACCTATATTAGCCCAATAACGCAGCCTATGGTTTTGGTGAACATCGGTCCATGTTTAGACCTAGTGCCCATATAAGGGTCCTACCAAAATTATACTGTTTATACGCTGCAGGTCGCAAATATTAAGATATTTTGATGAAATTTGGTACACAGACCTATATTGGCCCAATAACGCAGCCTATTGATTTTGGTGAACATCGGTCCATGTTTAGACCTAGTGCCCATATAAGGGTCCTACCAAAATTATACTCTTTAAACGCTGAAGGTCGTAAATATTTAGATATTTTGATGAAATTTGGTACACGGACCTATATTGGCCCAATAACGCAGCCTATTGAATTTGGTGAACATCGGTCCATGTTTAGACCTAGTGCTCATATAAGGGTCCCACCAAAATTATATTGTTTATACGCTGCAGGTCGCAAATATTAAGATATTTTAATGAAATTTGGTGCGCTGACTCACATTATATAAAATTTTGACACAAGCCCCATTTTAACCCATTCGAATTTCGGATCCAAACAATACACCAGACTGGTTTTTTATAAATTTGTTTTGAACTAAATAGGAAATTTTCCAAGGTAAACATTTTTTTTGGCTATATGACCAACTATTTTACAATGTAGGCTAACCACTTATTTCCTAACTTCTGAGTAACCACTTATTCTGTCTTTGTGAGTAACTACCCTACGGGAAATTTTAACAAACTGTCACCGAACTGGCCCCTTTATATGAAATAGACTGGTCACTTTTACATGGCGTTGTCATAGGAGGTGGAAATTGACCCCTTGTGACATGTCACAAGACAAATCGCAGGACAGGTCCCAGAACTTTGTTTGTTTATGAGAGTTCAGTAACCTGTCCTAGGATTTGTCTTGTGACATGTCACAAGGGGTCAATTTCCACCTCCTATGACAACGCCATATAAAAGTGACCAGTCTATTTCATATAAAGGGGCCAGTTCGGTGGCAGTTTGTTAAAATTTCCCGTAGGGTACTTATTACTTCACTATGGGTAACCGCACTTTTTTTGTAAGCGAGAGGGTAATGACCACCCATGAATTTTTGGACATCGCGAACAAAAGTAGTGTTGCAAGTAAATAGCCTGGTAAGTAGTGAAACCATTTGTTAGCTACTTACTCGCTTAATTACTCGGTAATGTCTTTTTTTGTTGGGATCATTCAGTTCAATCAGCAAATTGAAACTGTTGCGTTTAAATATCGTCAAATTGAGAACAAAATTGGTGCAAACCAATCATTGTTGCCAGCACAATAATTAATCACATTTAATCCAATTTATTTTGACCTCTTGCAAATAACGTTGTTTTATTTAAAAAATTATGAAACTGGTACAAAAATAAATACGCCGTTTTGAGGAACTTCAATTGTATTTTCGCTAACTGTTCAAATCTAATTCATTTGGTTCTATAACAATAAACAATGGGTGCGTTCGGCAGATACAATTTAATAGTCAATAGTTCTACAACAGTTGTACAACTATCTGCTGAACGACCTGATCAATAACCGCTCAGTCTGAGCGCTCAGGTAGCGCTGTCATATTTTGGTAGCATAAAAAATGTTTGCTACTTTTGATCAATAAGTGATACATTTGTTGTTGTTCATTTACAATAAAAATTGTTTTGTATGAATGACAAATAAAAACATACAAATATAATTCGGAAATAAAAATTTAAAAAAAATAAAATTAAACTATAGAAAAAGTGTATTTAAAAACAAAACAAAGAAAACGTCGTTCAGCAGAGTAAGTAATCACAAAATGCTACAAGTCACCGGTATCAGTTTAAGGTTTCTCTGCCGAATGATACCAATGTAAACACATAAATCTTTTGACACCATAGTTTTATTTCTAGTAAGTTCAACGGCACATGAGTTACAAAGTAATAAACCAATTTTTCTCCAACATGTATCCATTAAAGTTTACCACTGTACGTACATCTTGAAAAGTATGAATACTAAGTAGGAAGGTAAACAGAATAAATGTTGCATGAATGTCTTACTGACTTGTGTGAATTCTTATTTGGTGAATAATTCTTTAAACATATTTTTGGCTGTCTGTCAAAGTTTCATCGTATTTTCTAGTGAATAATTTCATATGAATTTTTTATTTTTCCATATGAGTATTTTAAAAAATTTTGAGAAAGGCACAATTTTATATAACGCATTGGCGGACATAGGCCGGTCTTGGGTGAAATATCAATATCTCGATTCCTAGGGTTGACCCAGCGAAACGCCGGGACACGTATAACTTCTTTTTTTACCGATATAACTTTCCCCGGTAGTTTGAACCCTTCCCGATCACTGACCCCTACCATTTGTCTCACAGTGTAATATAAATCAGCCGTTTCGCTCTCCCTAAAAGCTGTTAAAAAACATATAGCACTACTTGCAGGAAAGCCAACGAAATGTAAGATATCCGTACTGGGAAAGGGACCAGTCCCAGATGATACGCAGAATAGGTCCCAAGGAGGCGGAAACCGGTCGTTGATCGGTCTTTTTATTTGAAAGAAACATATCACTTTAACATGGCGTTGTCATTGGAAATTACCAATTGCCACAGTTTAGACACCTTGTGACACGTAAAGTGGTGTGTCTAAAAATACCTTTTCAAATAAACTAATAAAAAATTAAGAATTAAAAAAAATCCGCTTCGCGTCAAAGTAGGGCTCTATAACACAACCTTCTGCTTATAAGGCAAACGCTCTACCGTCTAGGCTAATGTTGCTTGTGGGTGATGACTGGCTGATGGTAAAGTTGTATATTTTTCGTTTCTGTTCAAATAAAAAAGAAAAAACAAACACTACAAGCAAATAAAAAAAAAATGTAAAAGAAAAAAATATAAAAGAAAACAAAATTAACACACACACAAATATAGTGAAAGTGTCTTGAATATGCCCCCAATTGACCGGTAATGGGATAGGTCCTTTTATGGCAGTTGACTTGTTTTTTGCGTTAGCCAAAATTAAATTAAAAAATCAATTAAAAATTAGAAAACTACCTCAAAAACTCTGATAATATAAATAAAAATTTTAAAAATTCCCCTTAAGTTAAAAAGAAAAGTTAAATGAAATACCAATTGTAAAAATTTATAATAAGCAAATCGTAAAAAAATAAAGTTTAAAATAATTAAAAGAGTAAAATAAATAAAAACAAATTTTTTTAAATATGTCGCGAGTTTTGTTTTTTATTTCGGTATTAGTCAAGTTTTTTAAAAGCAACAGTGAAAATAATGGTTCAGAAAATACTTAGAAAATTAAATTCATTCTCATCAAAAGAAATAAAAATTCTCAAAAATCCCAAACATATTTAACAAATTGTGAAAAATAATCCGCTGCAGGCATGTCCCTATCCGGATTTCATTCTTGCCTAAGGAAATCGTCTTTTGTTCATATTTGTACTAATTTAGTAATATGCCTTCGGTTGAGCGGTCACGGGATAGGTCCTTGGAGGGCAATTGACTCCTCATTGCCCGTAGGAATATGAATGACGTATCAAACGGGGCATAATACATTTCCGAAAGTATCCATATTTTTAAATTGTTTAATAAAGAAAAAAGTATTTTAAGCAACATTTTACGGTCACACAATATGTAAACAAACTATAGTTTGTTCATGGGACTATACAGTTAAGATATTTTTACGCTTTTCTTAAACTCGTAACGCTACTTCCTAGATTTAAAAAAACTTCAAACGATGATTCAATTGATTGAAAACTAGATTTTTTTCAAAAACGGGAATAGAACATCGTGTAGCTTAAGATATTTTGGAGGTAATGGCTCGATATTTGTTTGAGTTTAGGGCTACCTATTTACAGGACTTCGCATTCAATATTTTCAAATTCAGAAAATAAAACATTTTAAATAAAAATGTTTTTTCAAGTTAGGAAATTTTTTTTTTGCTCCATAAGTCTTGAAATCCTTTAAAATTTATAATGGTTTTACGATTACAGTATTAAGCTAACAAGGATTGGTATACCATCCTTGTTAGCGTTTTCTCCGATCTTAATGGGTTTCGGATATGTGACAGAGGAGAAAAAAGTAAATTACATGTATTATAATAATTTTAGCGGCCCATGTCATGTTTAGTGGTCAAAAAATGGTGTCGAAAATTCCCGTGTAAAAAAGGTCAGATCTGGCCAGATCTCAGCACATCTTACCAGATCTAATTAGATCACAAAATTGGGGACAAATTTGAGATCTAATTAGATCTGATCAGATCTAGGCATATCTGGCCAGATCTTCGTAGATCTTACCAGATCTAATCAGATCTCAAAATTGGGGACAAATTTGAGATCTAATTAGATCTGATCAGATCTAGGCATATCTTGCGCATTTGTCCAGATCACTTTAGATTTGAACAAATTTGGCACTAGATCTCATCAGATCTTGCCAGAAGGTATTATCACATATGCCATATCTGATCATATTTGATGTGATCTGGTACAGGATCTAATTAGATTGAATCATATCTATTGAGAACCAAAAAGATCTGGTCTTTTTACACGGGTTACCCAATTTTTGTTTTTTAAATTTATTTCTTAAAATCACAAAGAAAATTAGATAAATTGGGTGTCAAATGAAAGCATTTCTGGAGACGCATTTACTGGTATTCAAAACATATCCAACTTTTTTATTTTATACGTTAGACCAACACTCAGGGGATGCCCCCAACTGATGCAGTGCATTGTGTTGATATTACGAAAATAGGTTATGGGGAGGAGAAAAGAGGGAGTAGTGTTTGTGAGTATTTGATTTGAATTTTTCTACATTGTAAGTAACAGGAAAGACCTCTGCTTGGAGTTTATTCCACATACGGCTAGCAGTGCGATTGATACAAGAATTTTCTCTGTAATGTGATGTGCGATCCGCTGGACAGTCGACTACAAACGGATGTGCTCTACTTGATAAGCGAGTATTACGAATAAAAACTCGGGTTCTGGGGACAAGTTCACTTATCTCGGCAGAACACCTGATTATTGTCATTAATGAGCGCCGACGCATAGTGCTTTGTCCCATAGGAAAACTTAAAAAAAATTTGTGGAGAATGTTGGTGAATTATACATTTTTGGAGAACTAACATAATACCCTAAATAAATAAGTAAGATAACTTTAGTATCTCCTCTTTTTGCAAACAACAGAGGGCGCTAAAGTCAAAAACATTTTGAGCTAAAATAGTTAAGGAGAAATCGAATTTTAACTGCTTTACAAAAAAGATTGACAAAAATTATACAGATATTTCTTTGAAACTCGGTGGTTTTGTTACTCACTTTATTTTTTCAATAAGAAAAAATTGTTCTAAGTGAACATTTTTTATAGCATAGTATTTGGTGGCATCGAAAACTTTAGACATTTTTTGACTGGAAATCCCATTCTTGCTTAAGTTTGGTAGAGTAAAACAAAAAAATTTGCAAGAACGGGTAATTTTTTAGTTATGATTTTAGGACTCCTTGTAGGTTTTAATAGAATTCGGAAAAAAAATTGTTTTTTTTAACCGCAAATTGAAAAATTATATATATTTTTCACACGCTTTTACCTTAGTTTTAAGAAAGTTAAAAAGAACAAAACTTTAAGGCACCACCAAAAATTAAAATAGTAAAATAAAAACGGAAAACCTAAAATTTTATAAAGTTCAGTGAATTTAAAATGTATATAAACAAAAACGGGTGATTTTTTTTAATGATTTTGATATTCCGTTAGGGTGTTTAATTTGCTGTAAAAAAAGAATAACCCCCTGTTTTTATAAAGCGAACGGAATTATTCCTCCAGAGGAATGTTTGTATTTTGTTTTTTGTTACAATAAAAAAATACACACTCTATAAACAATTTCACTGGAATTCAAGTTGAAAACAAGTTCAATTCCAGCCCTGTTTTCCAGTTTCAAGGCTTGAATAAAACTTTAATTACATTTTATTTCAATAGCATACTCCAGCAAAAGGGAAACAAAATTTCAAGTTTCAAATATTTTTATTAAATACCCGGGCGAAAATGGTCATATATGATGATATATGACTAAATATATGGGTTCATATATGATTCCATATATGCTCTGATCCGTAATTTGAGGGTGTATGGCCGTATATGATCATATATGGACATATATGAGTTCATATATGCTCATATACCTACTTTTGCTCATATAAAAATACGATTTTTTTTATTTTTCAACAACAACTTTAGAGAAATTGATAGTTATAGAAAATTATTAACAATATCATACATTCGTTTTAATTTAAATTCTTAATAATACAAACTCTATCGTATAATACATCTATTTACACGCTACTAAAAATTTAGAAATTTTAAACTAAGTTAATGGATTAATAAACATAAATTATTGTAAGAGATTATTCGACAACTTTCCAGATGTATCTCATACGTTTTTAATTGCATTTCAAAATGTACCAAGTTTTTATAAATTATAATAGCATACTCTGGCCATGCTCTTCATATTGGTTGCAAATGCCAGCTATAATAAAAAATAGTAAATTTTAATACAATTGTTAGAAATTAAATTAAGAGATTTGTATTGTTTTAATTTGTTTGCCCTAACATGTTTTTCAACGAATGATGTATAAGACTTTATCTTTTCTTCAGAAAGGAATATGTCTGAACAAGAAATTAATTTTAAAAACTCCTTATCTCAAAGTAGGATATAGTTTAATTGGATCGCACTCCATTAAATAACATGCTCTTAATAAACAAAAAGAAAATGTTCTGAATTCACAATTTTCAAATTGGTGATCATAATTTATTTATTGCACAGACATAAATTCCAATTCATTCAGGAATCCATGTTAATATCGTTCATTTATACATTCATACCAATTTCGATTTAAAAATTCATGCGGATTTTAATTCAGTAGAATATGGATAAAAAATAAAAATATGGACGTACGTGACATATATATTCATATATGTAACAATACATGAATTCATATATGAAGATGTATGGCATATATGGAGCAATATATGCAAGGTATTATCATATATTATCAAGGTGTCATACATTTCCATATATGTACTTTTATTTTGGATGCATTTACCCATATATGCTCCCATATATATCAGATATGTTCACATACCATTCATATATGATCATACATGAAACAATATATGACAATATATGAGCATATATGATCATTTTCACCCGGGTATACAAATGCTAGAATTTGAAATGTACTTTACTTCAAGCTAAATTTAAAGCACTTGAATTTTTAAATCCTATATGCTTATTGGGCACCTTCCTCAGGCGGAATTATTCCGTTCGCTTTATAAAAATAGGGGGAAAGATTTTGTACTGGGAATTTGAAGCTTTTAATTTTTTCTACATATCCCAATTTTTTAATTTTATGTAGATATACCCCTCAATTCATAAATACTTTGTAAAGTTATAGCAAGTTTACAAAACGTCATTTTCATACAAAATTTGTTCAATAAACCTCCTATAAATTTACAAAGCGTTTATGAATTTAGGGGTTAATGTATGTGCTGTCCCTTAATATACGATTTGTCGATTTTCATTCATTACACCGCCAAGTTTTCATCTAGTGGGTTCAAAATTGAAGAATTCAATTTTTTTAGAAAACTTTAACCCGTGTGTATCGCGCCCTAAAATGGCACATTTTTGAAAAAAAATAGCATATCCATTTAAAATTCCAAAAATTCAATATTTTGCAAAAATTACTTTTTTATATTTAATTTGTAATTTCAATATATTTACTTAAGATTATTCAGATACGGAATTTCGGTTTCGCCGGATATCATTAACCTGGAACCCAAATGCCCATAAATTTAATTGAAATGCAATAATGGCTTTTTTAATTATTTTATTTTTTTTTAATGCTTAATTAAAGAAAAAAAAATTTTAAAAAATAATAAATCGAAAAATTATTAATTCGGGTTTTGTGTGGGGAGCGACTTTTTTACTTTCAACAGCCACATAAGTAGACGATTATCAAAATATTAACCCACTCAAAGGCGAAAGGCACGGATGATGGCTTTGTAGCGAAAGCCGAAAATGCGCATTCTGCCTTGCTGGTCTTATCGAATTTTTTCAATAATTTTTATTCTTTGTAATTTACTTGTAAAAATTGTATCATCTTTCTTTGATTTGAAAATAATTTAAAACAGAAAGTGATATTAATTTATGATCTTGAGTCAAACTAAAAACTGTATTCACAAAATTTTGCATAATTTTCCAAAACGTATCAGTTAAATGTTATTATATTATAATTATCATTATTTTTATTTAAAAAGTCTTTAACTCTTAGAGTCCTGGGGACAAAAAAGAACATGAAGCTTATTTAATTTCTGACTCTAGGTTTCTAAAATTTTGAAATGGCCCCTTGATGAAAAGTATCATTTTATGTAACCTGATCCACACAGGATTAATATTTATTTAAAAAATCTTTAACCCTTAATATCCTGGGGACAAAAAGTCCCATTAAGCTTATTTAATTTCTAACTATATTTTTCTGAAATTTTGAAATTGCTCGAAACGTGCTCTACTTGATATAAATTACTATTTTATTCAACCTTATCTACATAGGGTTAATATTTTGACTTGTGGTCAGTTATTAGGAAGCTTGTAGGATAATGCCTTTTAGGCGAACTTTCAGACTTTAATTAAATTTGGGTATATGATAGAGAGATCTTAGTTATCAAATAAGCTCTATTCTTTCCAGTCCAATCTCACGTTTTAGGGTAAAAAGGTGGGGTCACAACGGCCCTAGTTTCCTTTTTTATGCATAATAAAATCTGTTAAGAAGATCTAGATCTTTTTGCCGGAAATGTAAAAATTATATGCATTTTTTAAGCCACATTTCCTAAGTTTCAGAAAAAGTTACAAAGAGCTAAGATTATGGTACGTCAAAATTGAAAAAACCTAATTTTGATGTAGTGTATAAGTTTTATTAAACAGCGACAAAAAATAACAAAAAAATTGGAAGTAATAACAATTTGCGGAAACCCTAAATTTTGCAAAGTAAAATAAAAAATTACCAATTTTTTTGTAGTAACTAAAATTCAAAAGGGAGGTAGAAATTTCCTGAAAACAAATAAAACAAAATTTTCAAGAGAGTTAAAAAGTATAATTTTATAAGTTATAATTAGTTTTTAGTGCATTTTAATCACAAATGTAGCTTAAATTTAGTTTTTTAGAAAAAGGATATATGGGAGATAGTCGTGTACCGAATGAAACGAAATTTTCCACAGTGCTAAAAAGTATGATTTTATAAACTGTTCTAAGTTTGCAGTGCATTCTGATCATAAATGTATCCCAAACATAGTTTTTGAGAAAAATTGTCTTCTTGCACCGAATGAATCAAAATTAATTACTGAGTTTTGATATAAGAGCCCCATACCATACACGATCGAACGCCTTTGAAATATCCAGAGCAGCCACTTTGCTCTCACCAAAACGGTGGATAGACCGACTCCAACGCTCCGAGAGAAGCGCTAATAGGTCTCCCGTAGAACGACTTTTACGGAAGCCATAGTGTAGATCGTTGAGGAGTGATTCAGACTCTAGATAATTCACAAGATGATAATTGATAAGACTCTCCATCACCTTAAAGAGCGCAGAGCATACTGCGATCGGGCGGTCATTTTCGGGGTTATTGGCCGCACACTTTTTTGGGATTGGGTGGAAATTGCCAACCTTCCAGCACGAGGGGAAAACTCCCGCATGGTAAGAAGCGCTAAAGATGTTGTCCAATGGACGAGTTAGCGTCGAAAATCACTGTTTCAGCACCAGTGCTGGTTTATCATCCGGCACCGATGACTTATTTACGTAGAGATCAGCACGAGTTCGAAAGAATATCCTAGGCATAGTACTCTATACTCTTTCAAGCTCGGGCAGTAGTTGATCGCTTTCCGGCATAAATGAATTTCCTGAAAACATCTCAGCTAAGAGGTTAGCCTTATCAACCTGTTCAGTGATAAGGCTAACCTCTTATCACTGAACAATACCTCCGCTATCATACTTTATAAAAGTTGGGATAGCGGAACTAGCATTATCCTTTACTATTTTAACGAACGATCAAAAGCTCTTACTACCCCGCGGAGCAGAAAGAACTTTAGTACGAAGACGTTGTTCGTAAGGAAACTTTTCACGACTAAGTTCTTTGGAACACTCGAATGTATCGGCGGTTTTGTTATCCCGCCAATTATTGAACGCTAACTCTCTGGATCTGACTGCTTTCCTGCAAGTCTGGTTAAATCAACATTTATCCTTTGGTTTACCCGAAATTTGTTTCATAGGAATTCCATTCCCAGCAATATAACATGTTCGACCATTTTTGACGCGGCATTAACGTTGTCGTCGAGAAAACATAATTTCCAATTAAAATGCCGTAAAAAATCGTTGAGCTCAGCCCAACGTGCCTTTTCGTAAATAAATATTGAACGCTTGCGCAAAATGTTCCGAATTACCGAAAGGTGCAAGTGTTCTTACTTCATACTTATCCGGGTGTGAAGTTAGAAAAAGATCGCGAGTATTCTGGCGTTTGCCTAGAATGTGCGTTGGTTCATTCACTAATTACGTCAGGTACTTGTGCGTGGCAAATAGCTCAACATAAAAGCCCTCGGGAGTTGTATGGCTCAAATGGTAAAGCCAGGTAGAGTTGTAAATATAAAATCGCCAGCAACCACGATTTCACTACTGGCGTAACTCACCAAAATTCTGGTGTTGCTGAGACTGGTACACATCGTTGTGAATGTACGTCGCAAGGCCCCGCAGAAAAATAAAAAGCGACAGGCAATGATAACCAGATATATAGAAATCCTGTGGATCAGTATTCCCACATACCTGGGTCTCACATAAGGTGAAAACATCCGCTTACAAGTATGTTAGTTTTCTGAAAATCTGATAAGAAACCAAAAAATGTCGAGCGCTCAAAATTTTTTATGGAAAATGTACCCTAGTTTGGGGATCATATTTACACTTTAGAAAAGCAAAGAGTAGTGTGTTAGCATATTAAAGTGACTATGCATAATAATTTGAAAACCTTATAACACATTTAAAAAATGAATTTTGTATGGAAAATTTGTTTTATGTGTCACTTATAAATTTAAAAATTGATTATGCATATGACCCTAAATAATTACTCGAATCAATGAGTTGCAATAATCTTATTAGGAGACTCCCAAACCAGCACATTAAAAGGGATATTTGATGAGGTAGGACGGCTATTTTGTATATCGAAGCCCCTCTCCATGCGCAGTTCCATAAATTAATATTAAGGGGAAATAAACGCCAGAGTGAACAATTCACTGTTCTTGGATTTTTTCTATAGAAAAAACTTTCGAAACCTGAAGGTTTATTAATATGTGAAAAACCCTTAGATTTTTGAGGATATTTGTATTAAAAGAAATATCATAAAAATTTCTTTGGACTTGAATTATGAAAAATGTAGAAATCTGAGAACGTTCAAACATGTAATGAAAATCATACTTTCGAAACAGTGAATTTTTAAGTTTTTAACAATAATTGTGTAACCAAAAAAATACTACTAGTTTCAATATGCTTTTTAAATCAGTTTAAAGCACACATTTTGGCAGCGAAAATATGTAAATATTGAATAGAGTTTTTCGCTGGTCTTCTAAAAAATTTTAATTTTGTTGAAAATATTCAATAATGAAAATATGCATGCTACTACTGATACGCGTGCCATAGTTTTGACAGCCCTACTATAGTGTGTGTCCTTTAGGTTTATGTCCTACTCTGATTTTTACCTCTTCTTAATTTTTTTTCACACTTCTTTTATCATATTCAACCATACATGTGTTTATTTCTGTTTTTTAACCTACTCATACACTTTAGCTGGCAGTTGAAATTATAGAGTAGGTAAGGTGTTAACTCTTGAAGAAGAAAATGGAATACATATATTTACAATAACAAAAAAAACAAAAAAGAAACCCTTGCGGTGACACTTATGAGCTTGTATTTCATTACACTTACACCAACATACAAACACATAATGTTGGTAATGAATGAGGTGTGAACTCAGGGTATTAAATGTAAGAAATAAATAACTGAGAAGTGTAAAAGCATAAAATGACTCGACTTGGATTTCATTCAAAAAGAATTTTACAGTTCTCACACGACAACGTGTTGTACCAATGCACAACATGAATGAAATCAACCAATACTAAATTACTTATGCGTAAGTTAATCATTCAAAGTATTTTAAGAACAATTATATATAGTATATTTCATATTTGTAAAGTAAATCGTTTTTCCAAACTCGTTTTTGAAAGACTGAACCGATCGATACAATGTCTTTGGAGGATTGGTTGTCCTTGTATGTGCTCTGGATTGATGTAACACAAAAAGTGTAGAAAATCATTAGCAGCTATGTGGTTATGTAACTGTATACCGGGTAATGGTAACTACCCTATTAAAAAAACTAATGACCGTACAACATGATGCCGGCCAAAATAAAACTTTATCCGAAAATGGTGGATCGTACTGCATTAATTTAGATCCACCTTGGACCTAATATGATGAAATACGATCCGAAAAATGAGTCTATATAATCATATAAAATTCTAATTTCAATAGAATGGACCACTTAATGCAATCTGAGCGATATCTGAATGAATTATTTTTGTCTAATGGTATCAAGTAAAATGTAACTTTTTTTATTAAATATAATTTTATATATGTAATTAGATTAACGCATTTTCAGATCGTAATTGATCATATTAGATCCAAGAAATTAATTAAATTAATACAGGGCGATGCACCATTTTTCGGATCAAATTGTATTTTAGGCTAAAAAGATAAGTTTGTAATTTATAACATCTAACTATTTTTACTCGGGTAGTTGCTTTTCTTATTACATTTCTTATTAACTTTATATGGCGATGTCGCGAAAAATAATGAGTTATGCTTACACACCAGCATACGAAAAATCTTAAAATATGCTTTACAGTACTCACAAAAAGAATGAGTCTAAAAATAGATTTTCAGAAAATAAGTTTTATAAAAAAAATATTTTTTTATTGCAAAAAATTTTTTTTGTAAAATTTTCTAGTGCGGAAATCGAACCTGGGACTCCAGGTCGCCAGTAAATAGCTCTACCATCTGATCCATAGCGACATCTAATGTTTTATATAAAAAACATAATTGTCCTACGCTCAAAAACAGTCAGCAAAAAATGTTGCTGTGTCAGCAAATTTTTAGTCAGGAGCGTGCTTGCAATAAAGTTGGTAGTTTCAGCAAAAGGTGTTTGCTGAAAATCAGCGAGCTGATTTTTACCAAGAAAATAGTAATCTCAGCAAAAGTTTTGCTAACTCTTAGTCGAATGCAAATAAAAAAAAAATCCTTGCTAAAATCACTAAACTTTTTCTTGAATATTAGTAGACTAAGAAAAACTAAAAAATTTGTTCAGAAATTTTACTTTAGTTAATTTACTTGCTGAAAATTTAAATAAAGAAATTGTGTAAGTTGTATTTTTTTCTAATTATCATTTCCGATGTCTGTACTACATCTAGACAAGCTGTGACATCTACATCTTGTCTATGTGGTTGTCATCCACGCTATAAATGCAGTTATCAGCACAATTTTTGTAGCAAAATAAATTAGTAAAACATTAGTTCAAAATTAGTTTAGTGCTAAAGAAATATAATTAAACTAGTACACTTGATATACAAGACGTTTTACTAAGTTTTATACTAACTATATATATACTAAAACTGTCTTCTATTCGTTCACAGTGTTATTAATGTTTTCGTTTAACATTAACATTTAAAAAATCCTATAAAAACAAAAAGTTTGGTTATACGTAACTACAATGCTAGATCTGCCAAAATAACAGAGTACTATTTGGGAAGATAACAAGGCAGCCTGTTGTATTTTTTTGTTTTTTTTTGCTTTTTCTTTGATATTAAATATATTTATTAACGCTCCTAGATGAAAACAAAAAATTATCATTAAGTTTTAGCTAACATATATCTAGAAATTTCAGCAAGTCGTTCCTTGGTGATTTCCTTAGGCCAGAATGAATGTATTGGTTAAGTATTTAAAAAGCCTACAGCAAATTATTTTTCACAATTTGTTAAATAAGCTTTTTACTTGAATAAAAAAATATGGGTGATATAAAAAAATGTGATAAAAACCGTGTAACCACCTAATTTCTAATGCATGGATTACATTTGAGTTACATATTTCGATATATATCAGCGCATTGTCACCTGTTTTACAAAATTTATAACAATCTGACCAATTTTTGGTTAATACATAAAATTTGTGACCAATTTTATAGGCCAAATGTAAACTCCGTAACCAGTAACTCATAAGGTTTTTTATTTTAATAGCTTATATTTTAATAACCAATAAAGCTAAACACTAACTGTAAGAATTTTTATGAAGAGGAAAAGTGCCGTTTTTAATAAAAATTAATATATTTTACAAACTTTTTCGTATATCTTAGCTATCACGACTTCAACTCTGTAACGATTTTTCGTCATAATTTTTGATAAAAATGCATACACCAGAATTTTGGAGTTATCTATTATTTATATTGCGAAAAGTATAATGTTATTTATACTCAAATGATCGTTGGACTGTAAGTAATCATCCAGCATAACAGACTTGAAGCTTTTCTGCAGCATGTAACATTCTCGAGATGAAAAAGGATGTCTTTAATAAGATTTTAAAAAATGTTGTAAACTCCGTTCCTAATTTTTACACCAAACTATTTAACGAGTAAGAAAAACAATCTCATATTTGGATTAACCTTGTAGGCATCATGCGATTTTGTTTCGGAAAAAAAATTCTGACAAAGCGTTTCTGAAATAAAACGAAAAACGTAACCAAATGTAAACTCCGTAACTGTAAACTCCGTAACCACAATTGTTTGCATCAGGTTTCATTCAAATAAATGTAGATAAATGTTTAAAATATTTTAAAATAACCATAAACAGAGGTGATTGAACTAATATTTATGCGTCAAAAGACGATTCAACTAATAATTTTGCGTCAAATCAAAAAAGTTATCAGTTTTTTACCCTAAGCTGCTGGAGCGAAAAACGATTGATTTTGCATTTCATTGGTTTTGAATCGATATTTCGAGTCATTACTGACATTAGTTTGATAAATTAAATTTGTTTCACACAATTTAAGATTTTTTTGATCGCGAAATGTTATGTTTTTAATATATTATTTTGTAACTGCGCAACCGCTGTTGGGATTTTAAAAAATTTTATTTTTTTGAAAAGCATTTAAAAGGACCAAAAATACAAAATTAAAAAAAAAAAAAAATTTATTTCGCGGAATGAATTGTATTTTTATTCGCGAAACCGCAAATTTGATAAACACAAATTATATATAATTGGAAAGCAAATTGAAAACCCAATTACGAAAAACTAATAAATTGAAGAAAATTCGTACGCTATTTTTTTTGTTATATCTTTTGGTTGCAGAAATGTAAACTCCGTTACAACAAAAAAAATTAAAATTGTGCAAAAAAAGTTATTGCGACAACTTGTAGATGAGATTTTTTGCAACTAGGTTTATAATGACTAAACTTACTGATTCCATTAAGAAAAAACCGAAATATAAACACTTTTTGCTTCTCACAAATTTGGCCCAAAAATTTATCACATTTTGTGATTTCAGCCATATATATTTTCTTTAAACATTTTTGTAATTTTGTACCAATTTAAATTAATCGATTAAATGTTCATTTTGAATATTATTTCAGTTAACTTTTCTCATGAATTGAACATTCATCTTTTTATAATCTTTTTGGTCCTTGTTGTAATAAATATTAATATTGACTCATGACGAAAAGAAAAACTGGTAACCCCGAGCATAGTATAGTAGATTTACTCTTTTTCTGTCATTTGAAAAAATTAAGTAGTGCTTGTAATTTTACTTGTACATATGGTTCCTAATACCACTGCAACTACGAGAGTTATCTCTCAATTTTTTAATAAGTGGGGCTACTGTAGTATGCTATGACCCCGAGTTTCAAAAATAATTTTCTATAAATATAAGAAGATTTAACAATGTTAAAAGATGGCGAAAATTTCAGACCAGGAGCTGCACTTAATATAAATAAAGTGTTGGTACACCGAATATCAGTCGAAGTACACCGTTTTGGCCCGAACGATATGAAATATAGTTTGCGCAGGTTATCGTCACCAACTAACGTCCTGTCGAAAAGGTTATGGTCCGATAATGAAATGTGTGACCGCCGAGCGACCCACCTGCTCAGTGAAATAAGCGATTTAGCCTAGGATCGTGTAAGCGACAATTATTTGAAATCCTTGACGCTTCAACGTCTACCAGGTCACGTAAGAGCAAGCTTCCAACCCAAATTTAATTGAGCAAGCAAAGTCTGCTGATCAAATCCTCCAATTCAGAGATTACCGACAAGTGTGTCTCCACTTCACACATTTCCAAAATTAATCAACGTGTGGCATGTTTGGGAAAACATTTTAAACAACTTTTCCAGAAGTAACGGCGCTCATCCTCAAGCCATTCATCTTATCGTAATGCCCAATCGAAGAAAACAGCCAATCCGTCTGATTTAGAACAGTGCTGGCACAATCGGCGATAAAGCCCGCCGTTCACCATGCAGATTCAATTCCGAATTAAAAAAAACTTACTAAACAAACTAGCTAAGAAAAATAGTTTGTGGAAAAAATGTTTTTTTTTTTTTAATTAGAAGGAAATAAAAACTTTTCAAACCATCCACGTAACTAAGTATCATAAATTTCATTGTCTAAAGGTCTTCTATTATTAACGGTGACTGTGTGGAGTACCATCTTTACCATCGTCACCATCACAGTATCAGTGACAAAATGTGTGCATGATTGTTTATGGAATTGTTTATTTGACTTGTTAGCTGTGTGAAAAGAAAAGTGTTGCCCTGCGGTTTAAACTTTTTTTTTTTGGCAACAACAATAAAAAATAATATCAAACTTGTTTTTATTGTATTTTTAAAACAGCCACACAATAGCATCTACATCATATTCTACGCATGCTGTAATAAAAAATTGAGCTGAAACAACGATATACTGTAATAGTAAACTTTGGCAAGAAAGTATATGGGGCAAATTCTAAAATGGAGGAATCCGATTTTGCGGGAAATGTTCGTATATATCTCCAACAAAACAATGGATAGATCATGTGAAAAATAACATTCAAAACGTGTTTAACATGTAATCAAAGAAAGCGGAGTAAACCTTTACCACACTACAAATATTATGAAGTTTACTGTTTGTAGCTTATTATAAAAGTTTTCAGTTAAGTTAAAAACAAAAGAACATAAGTAGTACATTAATTTTTCTAAGAAGTAGTTATTTCAACTTTTTTGTAACATAAAGCCAGACAAGTTGCATATAAAGTGTGTAGTTTTACATTTTGCAGATAACAAAACAAAATATAAAAAAAAACTGAAGAAATAAACAAAATAACTGGACAAACATTTATTTTTACTGAATCTGTAGGCAAAATTCCAATATTTATTTCTCTATTGTGTTTGTCAGTTGTTTAAAAGATATTAAAAATAAAAGAAAATCATTTGATTTAAATAAAAATTCAGTTGACTTTTTTTCAAATGAATTTTAATTTCTCTAAAATTGTGTTTCCGTTGCTTTAACTTACACGCTATTTTAAGAGTAGAATTTCTGGTTACTGTACTGACATAGGTCAAAGTATAAACGAGTATGTAAGTTATCGTAACTAGCAGGAAAAATATTGTATAAAAAGTTTAAAGTTTTGTAAAACTAACACATTTTTTACACATACACAGTTTTTGTAAATTTTTATTTAGTTAGTAAACAACAAGTACTGGTGCTTGTAGTGGTTTATGATGAAAAAAATAACGCAGAGATGTTGAAATTTTGAATCTCATCTTTATTTTAGTAGTTAAAAAATACAATTATATAAAACCCTAAAAACCATACTAATCTTCAACAATTAAATTGTTCATCAGCGTTATACACCCAGAAAACAGATTCGGTGACAACCCCATTTGTTGCCAATCGAATGGTTCAATTGCATAAAATGAATTTTTCAGTTGCGGATACCGAATTATTCTTGATACAACTGAAACTCCGTTGTCACAGTCAAATTAGTCCTGTCTCAATTGGTTTTCTGTTGCCACAACTGAAAAATTCGGCTCCCACATCCGAACCATGCGATTGGTTACAAATGCGGTTATCAGAACTGAATCTGTTTTCTGGGTGTAGGTTCAAAATATATCGTAACACAAATTCTATACCTAGCCCAGTTTTGGAATATATATTTTAACTCTTCCACATAACTTTCAATATAATCTCCCGATATGATACCACTGTCAGGTGCCACTGTTGAAAGAAAAAAACAAAGTTATTTTTTTTTTCATACTTTTAGCACTTGTAGATGCAAATCTCTGAACAAACTTATGCATGCTTAAGTAGTTCATATTTTCCAGTTGCTGCAGCGTCAGTAACAAAAGTAGTTGATTTACATGTAAGCGTTAAGTGCTATAAGTTAAGAAAAAGTTATGACTACAATTCTAACTACTCAGTTTGTAACTACTTACCTCCAGTTGAAAATCATAAAATGTAACATAAGGGTTAAAACTTAAATATTATGGGTATTAAAATTTCTTTTGTTTTTATTTATTTGATGGAATTCAAGTACAAAGTTTTCTTATTAAATTTTATATAAATATGAAAGTTTTAGTTATTTAAAGTAACTGCACTCATAGAAAAAAAACCTGTAGAAATGCAAGAAAAATCTACTAAAAATTGGTTAAAAATTGCAGAAAAAACTGCTGAAATTAGTGGATTAAGCTAAAAATAGCAAAAATAAAACTTTTAAATTTACAGAATATTATTTACATATATTTGAGTTAACTGAAAATGACAAAGTATTGAAACCTGGAGAAAATTTTGGTAAATACGCAGCTGGAAAATGTGTCTTACGGACAGCAGCGCAGTTTAAGGGACAAGCCAGCCGGCGCAGACATTTACCAAACACGTCTTAAGGACGTGTCTGCACTTTTTTACTTTTTCTTAAGTGACGCTGACAAACTGCCTACTTGTCATCATCACAGGCATTTATACTTAACTCGTGCTGACCAATTAGCTATTTATTTTCTTCACAACAATGGTCATGATACTGTCTTAATAAATCTATATGTCTTAATATATATATAACGCGATTTGAACCGCGAACCTCAAAACTAAAAACACATCAATGTCTGAGCATCTAGTCATTTACACCATAATCGATTTAAAACTTTGTATGTGTTTAATTCGAATTTAAAACAAAATTAAAATTTTCGGAGCGCTCATAAATAAGATTCTCAAATGGCTCATAGAAATGATTATTGTTTTTTTTTTTTGAAAACACACTTTTTTTGGTAGAAAATGTGAACCCTCAGAAAACAATCCAAAAAGTTGTCTCTACAATCTAAAAAGCTGCCTCAAAACGAGGGTTCCTTTTTCGGTCTCAAAGAAGATTCCAAAATTATTTGAATTTATTAGGAAAATTTCGATTTTATACGTTCTTTTTTCTGAGTCATTTCTGAGTACACAGGGTGCTCTTTTGGACGGACCACTTTCATAGGAAAAAGTGGAAAAATGTTTATGTTTTTGGAGCTCATTTGTGAGCATTAATGATCATCTTTGTTTGCTGGGATTCAAATAAAATTAACATAGTTTGAATTTTCTTACAGGAAGATTCAAATAAAATGAAAAATTTGAATTTGAAAAATGGAAAATGGCAAACTTTTTAAAAATATTTGTATTATTATGGTTTAGGTGAACGGGTGAGCTAACAAACAGAGAGCTTCTGATTCGAGGCTTGGTGATTGTGATACCAAATTAAAAATTTTGTAATTTTTAATAGAAGAAAATTAACTACAACGAAAAGGAAGATAGGAAAGAATGAAGCATTTTGGAAGTATTACAATTGAAGATCATAAGATTAACCCAGAAGAAGCGTTAGCACTTTTTTGGATTTCAAATTGACAAAAATCAGTATATGGAGCTACGAAAACGAACCAATAAAAAAACTGCCCTATTTTCCACGAATACCATGACACACTTTCTCTAAAAAGAGACTGTTTGCCTTCGAAAATTTAGAAAAATGTCTAGATGTCTTACCATTTTGCTGTGTTCAGTGAGCTGCTGGTTAGCAAAAAATTGGTAAATTTAGCAAATATTTTGCTTAGTTGATTAGATATGAATATTTACTAAATTAAATCCAATAGACTTTTTGCTGTGCCTAGGTAAAATGAAATAAATCTAAAAAAATTAATAAAAAGTCGGCTATATTTATATTTTTGTTTTTTTAAATAAATAATTTTTGGTGTTTTATTACTTAAAAACGCGATTTCAGAAAAAAAAAATTAATTTTACTAATTTTTTACTAACTTATTTTTTTGAGTGTATGAATATAAAAAATGTAGAAAAACGATAGTGTTTTGCTTTGTCTTTTAATATAAGTTACCAGCCCATAGTTTTTCAAAAATTTGAGTATTGCACTAAAATTTGGCAAAAACAGGTTTTACATAATTAAACCCGTAATATATAATTTTGTTTACCACTCGATTATTATAATCGATATCTTAAATTAAAGTTAAATAAAGGTTTCCTCTTTCCAAGAAAAAAAAACTGCATTGAAATACATCAACTCCTTCAAAACTTATGGATTTTTGACCGCCTTCTCTGAAAATGTAGCACTTTGTGACGTATGAATTGAAGTTGTCTCTTTTCCAAGCATTCTCTTTTCCAATTCAATGTTTATACCCGTTGTCACATATGAACTGCTTCTTTTTCCACAGCTTTAAATAGCCTACCATACTAAAAATTATTTTGAGAACTTTGTTTTTTTTTTTTGTCTTAAACTCTTCATGGACATTCCCTCTAGTATCGGTGTCATAGAAATATATATACACCTGGTAGCTGTGAGAAGTCACCACGCACATACGTTTTTTCATCGCCCATAACACAACATTCATAATTTGGCACGTTGTTTTGCCTCTTCATTCTTCTTGGCGTTCCGATCCGGCACTTTCTGTACCTTAAACGATTTCAACCCCGCCAAACACTCCGAGAAATTCGTTTTTAGGGAAACTATTCTTCCGGAAATGTAACCCTTTTTTTCTGCCACATACTGTTCTTTTTTAAATAGTTAGACGATCCTTGTAATATTTGATGGACCGCGAAACAGTATTCCGAAACACACTTACTTTCCGAGTAAAAATAGTTATATAGGAAATTATATAATTTAATATGAACTAATATCTTTATATATAGTCAAGTGTGATACTATATCTTTGCGGATGTAATTATGTATAGCTTTGAGTTTTTCAAAAATTTCTTATATTATGTTATATATAGATCAGTATTAATATATATGTCCCCATATATTAGTGTTTCTCTTTTTACCAAAATTTACCCAGACTTTTTCTTCGGGTAAACTTTGGTTACACAGCCGATGTAAATATAAACAAAAAACAATTGTGAAAATAAATTTGAAATTTTGATTAAATCATTTTTTCTTCTTCTTCCTCTTTTTTTTGATTCCGAAAGAAAATGTTAAAATTTATAGACAGGTTTTAAAATTATCTTCTTATGTATTAAATGTTCTACAAATTTCAATATTTTGGTGAAAATACAAAGAAAACATTTCAAAGTTTTGTTCACAAATGTTTTGTTAATAATTTAATAAATATTTCATAGAAAAAAAGTGCATTCGTTTTTACTTCCACCCAGCTTTTTATACACGGAATATTTCACAAAAATTTTTGTGGATGTGAATCACAAAACAGCAGAAATGTTCGGAATGTTCCACTTTAGAATTTCTTTATGTGGATTCAGAACTGAGAACAGCGCCGTATATTTTCACGAAGGTTTTTGTTGACTATCCATTTTTAAGTAAAATAAATTATGCAATATCGTAAATATTTGGACACATTTAATTTATTTATTAATAATCTGTCGATTTATATCCTTACAGACTTATATATGTAATATAATATAAAATCAATAAATTAATGAACTTTGATTTTAATACTCGGTGTTTAAAAACATAACAATATTACATTATTAATTACATTAACATCAACAGAAAAATCAACAAAATCGTACACTACATTGAACTGCCCAGCAAAACCTTGGCAATTGGTTTGACCTTTTTCACGCATTGCCTGGCAATGGGTACCCCTTTACCCTTGGTTTTATTTAGAAGCCTAAAGTAATACGTTACTAATATTGTGATACATCAATACTTAAGTGAAAGGTATAAAATAATGAGATATATCACTACTTATTTGGAGGCTTTAAAATAATATATTACCGATATTGTGTTTTAAAATAACCCCAATAAGCACATAGGTTTTAAAAATTCAAGTGCTTTAAATTTTGCTTGAAGTAAAGTATATTTCAAACTCTAGCACTTGTTTTTTTAACAAAAATATTTCAAACTTGAATTTTTGTTTCCCTTTTGCTGGAGTATGCTATTGAAATAAAATGTAATAAAAGATTCAACTTTGAAACTGGAAAACAGGGCTGGAATTGAACTTGATTTCAACTTGAATTCCAGTGAAAATGTTTATAGGGAACTTATTATTAAGGGTAAAAATAATAAGTTATTGGTATTGCATAACGTAACTACTTATTATGCGAAAGTATGATTTAATAAAGATTTAGAATCTAATTACATTGCTCGGACCGGTATTCTTTTAAACAAAGTCATTACTGGCAACGTCTTATTTTATTTCCTATACGTAACCAATGAAATATGTACTAATGTGTAATGACTTACTTCACTCTATAAAAGTATGTACTTATTTTAGCTAACTAGTGAATTTAATATTACAAGTAACAAATTATTTCATTACTTCTTTCGTAATCACTTATTTTATCCTATACTGGTACGACTTAGGCAACCATTTACCTCCAATGACACCCCCATATACACCAAAGTGTAAGTAGTTACAATTTTTGATTTTATATTACATTTCCCTTTACCTGGTAATAGAAGGTTTTGCTGGGATATTCTTCTAAAAGTATCAGGCGTTAGCATAATTGCTTTGGAAAACTTGCAGGTACAAGGGATATAATTGCGAGTTGATCGTTGAGGAACATTAAAATTGTCATTGTTTGATCATCGTTAATCTCACAGTGTATGGCGGAAGATACCAGGACGGGTTTCTTAAACAAAATAGCAGGAATTGTTTTTGTACTGATTCAATACGATCAATATGAACATTATACTCAGGATCCCAAATAATAGAACCATACTCCAAGATTGGTTTCACTGAAGACGTATACAATTGTTTTCCCCGTGTAGAAACTGTAATGACATATCATTATTTTTTGGACTACCAGTAATGACACCGACTTACTTTCTGAGTTATTTTAAAACATTTAATAATGAGTTACTAATAATGACCTATTTTTATCATTATTTCAAAATAAAAAATAATGTATTACCAATAATGACTTATTTTTTATCATTATTTCAAAAATAAAGTTATGTTCTAAATTTTTTTTAAATCTATTTTTAGACTCAATATTTTTTCAACACTGGTAATGATAGTATATGTAACCACATATTTTTTAATTTCTTGTATGCTGGCGTGTAAACTGACTTGTGCGCAGCAAGTCAATTATGTTTTTATCTATCAAATATTACATGTCGAGATAGCTCCGATGGTACAGCTATAGACTGACAGTCTGCAGTCCCAGGTTCGATTCCCGCACGAGAAAGTTTTATTAAAAAAAATTTTTACATTAAAAATTTTTTTTATATCACCTATTTATATAATACATAGGTAACGACGTATTTTTTGATTTTTCGTATGCTGGTGTGTAACTCATTATTTTTGGCGACATCGCCATACAAAGGTAATAAGAAATGTAATAATAAAAGAAACTAGTTACCATTACTAGGTATGTAGTTACATAACCACATATGTATCTACCCAGGAAAAAAAGTGAGGAAAAGAAGTAGTAAAAACATAACAACAGATGAATAGGGAGTAGTGATAATTTGTGGTTTTTACTGATGAATTTAACATTGGCTTGTCATAGGAGGGAAGTTGTTCTTTTTTGAAACAAATTATGTATATTTGAACCGATGAAAAAAAAGTTCATTTTCACTTGTTTGTATTTTAATTTAATTAAAAAAAAAAAAAAACACCATGCATCGTGTGGGGTTTGAACCCACACTCTTTGGCATTTCAAGCAGACGCTCTACCCCTTATGCTATGGCTTGTTATAACTTATAGCTGACTTTTATTAGTCTTGTTCAGTAAATTGTTATATTTATTTATTTCTTTCTATTTTTATTAACAAAGATATATGTATAACATATTGGAAAATATATAAAGTTGTTTTTTTTAAAGTGTTTTTTTTTATAAAAATAATACACTCATAGAAAGAAATAAAGCTTTAAAAATAGGAGAAAAAGCTACTAAAAATTATATAATTAAAAATGACCTTGCAAAAAAACTGCTGATATTAGCAGATTGTTTTTTGCTAAATACTAGTAAGATAAGAAGGAAAAATAAAACAGTTAAATTTACAAAATTTTTGTTACATTTAAGTTAACTTTTAATAAGAATTACCTTGATAAAATCTGGAAAAAAATTTACAGCATATTAGTAGATAAAAAATATTTTTTTCTGCAAGGTAATTTTTAACTTATTTTTACTAGTTCTAACTAAAATGTTTACAGGAGTTTTCTTTTTCTGTTATATTTGGTTTCTAAATACATTTAGTAACAATTTGGTCAAAATGGATTTTTTAAATTACAATTTTTTAAATACAATTATTATTATATATAATCATATGTGACATATATTACAATATATAATTAGACATGTGGTTATGTACATCCATATATAATTATATATGACGTTTTTTCCGAAAATTTTTCCTTATATTATGCTATATATAATTTCATCTAATTAGATATCGGCCTTCATAATATTAGATATGGCATATATAATTATATATTACATAACATGGTTGATCTTATTGCATATATAGTTATATATAGAACTATATCTTAATATATATGGTGGCATTTTAGCAATATATAATTATATATGGTATCATTTAAACAATATATAATTATATATGGTGACAGTTAAACTAGATATTATCATATATGGTGCCATTTAAACAATATATGGTCATATATGGTACCTCATAAACAAAATCTTTAATTCAGTTCCAGATATGATAATATATTGTACTATATATAGTGCGATATATATTTATATATGGTGTTATTTAAGCTATATATTATCATATATGGTGCCATTCAAACCATATATTATCATATATGGTGCCATTCAAACCATATATTATCATATTTGGTGCCATTTAAACCATATATTGTCATATATGGTGCCATTTCAACAATATATGCTCATATATGGTACCTGATGAACGACATTTTTAATACAGATGCAGATATGATAATATATGCTACCATATATAGTACCATATACTTTGATATATCGTATCATTTAAACAACCCGAGGAAAAATAGCCATATATGTGATTAAGTTATATCTGTATAAATATATAGTTTCATCCGAAGAATGGCCCGATACATTTTTATCAATTGTTTATCAATTTTTATCTAAATGTAACAGTTTAGATCTGACCTGATTAAATTATGTGTTAATCAGATGAAATTGTATCAGATTTTTGACCTGATGCAATTCTATCGGTTTGATCGTAATTGGTTCAATTTTACATAAATAAAATATAATTGTATCCGACATTTACCTTATACAATTGTATCAAAGTTTTAAACTGATATCAGGTCAAAATTGGGATATAACTATATAATTTTGTATACAAATATATCTATTTGGACCTAAACTGATATCATGTAATATAAACCAATAAAATTGTATCAGGTCAAAAATATGATACAATTTCATCTGATTAACACATAATTTAATCAGGTCAGATCTAAACTGATGCAATTAGATAACAACTGATACAAATAAGAACTGATACAATTTTATCGGGCCATTTTTCGGATTAAATGGTATATGGATGAATCTAAGTTATATATTACCATATAAAGCTCCATATTGGTGCCATTTAAACAATATATTGTCATATATGGTGCCATCATATATGGTAACTCATCAGCAACTACAATATTAACTGTATTTCAGAACATATTAAATGTATTTCAGAAATTTTAAATGTATTTTAGAAATTATGGAATGTATTTCAGAAATTTATTAATTGTATTTCAGAAATAATCAAATCTATTTCAGAACTTGTTGATGGTTTATCATAGTTAATAGAGAAAAATTTCTAAATTACATTTCATAATTTCTGAAATACAATTGATAATTTCTGAAATACAGTTTGATAATTTCTGAAATACAGTTGTGAATTTCGGAAATACGATTAATAATTTCTGAAATACAATTGATAAAACTGAAATTCAATTGACTAGTTCTGAAATACAATTCATAAATCTGAAAAATAATTGATAAGTTCTGAAATACAATTGATAAAACGGAAATTCAATTGATTATTTCTGAAATACAATTGATAAATTTTAAAAACAATTGATACAATTGGAAATGGTGTAGAGCGTTAAAAATATGTAAATAAAATTATTTTTTAAAAAAAATTCCATTTAATAAAAAAAATATAATTTTATAAAAACATTTACAGAAAATAAAATTATAATTTTATAAAAAGAAATTCTTTTGAATGGGGGAAATGTTTTTAGTTTATCTGTTATTTTTAAGTAAATGAATGTTATTTTAGTTTGACTCAAGATCATAAATTAATATCACTTTCTGTTTAAATTATTTTCAAATCACAGAAAGATGATACAATTTTTACAAGTAAATTACAAAGAATAAAAATTATTGAAAAAATTTCGATAAGACCAGCAAGGAGAATGCGCATTTTTATAAAAAAAATGCATAGCCGTGAAATGTATCGAACTCGAAATCTTCTGATTTTAAACCTTATTTTAACAAAATATTTTAATTTTTATAAAATCAGTGATCTTCCACTGTATTATTTTTTGAACTATTGTCAATATCTGTCTGGGATCTTATTTAATCCCAAATAAATGGAGATCTTACGTAGTACCCAAATATAATGCCGGATCTAATTTTAGCTGTCATTTTTCTGGATAGTTCTAGATGTCAATCTCCAAATATATTGCTGTTTCTAATTCGATCTGCAATTTATGGGATAAATTAAGATCCTACCAAATCCCCAAATATATCACTGGATTTAATTCGATCTGCAATTTATCGGAAAAGTTAAGATCTTACGCAATCCCGAAGTATATTACTGGATCTAATTTTATCTGTAATTTTTTGGATAAATTTAGATCTTACTTAATCCCCAAATATATTGCTGGATCTAATTCGATCTTCCATTTTTCGGATCAAATTAGATCTAAATTTAACCACAAATATATTGCTAGATCTAATTAGATCTGCCAAAATTGAGATCAAATTACATCTATATTTATCCCTAAATATATTGCTGGATCTAATTCGATCTGCCACTTTTTCGGATCAAATTAGATCTAAGTTTATCCACAAATATATTGCTGGATCTAATTCGATGTGCCATTTTTTGGATCAAATTAGATCTAAGTTTATCCCCAAATATATAGCTACATCTAATTCGATCTGCCACTTTTTCGGATCAAATTAGATATACGTTTATCCACAAATATATTGCGGGATCTAATTTGATCTGCCAAAATTGAGATCAAATTAGATCTAAGTTTATCCCCAAATATATAGCTGGATCTAATTGGATCCGCCATTTTTCGGATCAAATTAGATCTAAAAATATCCGCAAATATATAGCTGGATCCGCCAATTTTCGGATCAAAATAGATCTAGGTTTATCCCCAAAGATATCACTGGACCTCCCAATTTTGATATATAACTTGATCTTAGTTTATCCCCATATATACAATGGGATCTAATACGATATGATTGGATACACCCAATTTTGAGATCTAATTGGATCAGCTAGATATTACAGCAGATCTTAAACAATATCAAATTGGATATAATTAGATATTGCGCGAGATCAATTTTTTTTACTCGGGTGTGTATAAAAAGTTCCAAAAAATTTTTTTCCACCAGGTGGGATTTGAACCCGCAACCCCCTGATTTCTGTGCCAGCACGTTCATATGCAACCCCCATACAAAATATCAACTTCTTATCACCCATGAAAAAGAACTTCTGACTAGCACATATTTATTGCAGCATTAGATGTTGTTTAAAACCCATTCCTAAGCGAGTAATTCTTTGTGATGTAATGAAGGAAGTGATTCATTTAAAATTCATTCCATTTATTTTTGCTGGGTACCCGAGTAAAAAAGAGTATATATAACATATATTTTTTAATATTAAAATATATGATAATATAAAATATTGCATGCGACTTTATATGTTTTTATATGATGATATATTAGAAAAATGTTTAAAAATTTTGTCATATGTAATCATATTGAATCATATATCAGAATTTGCGTTATTGCAAATTATTTATATAGGAATATATAATTGATAAAACCGTTAAAAATTGTATATGGGCATTTCCATCATGTCGAACGGGACCGTCGTACACCTTTAAAGTGAAAAAAAGTCAAAATAAAACGGATTTTTATTTTGACAATAGGCTTTACTTATATCTTTTTATTAGCCCTACAATTGGTGTTGAGGTTGATTTTTAGCAATTTTTCGTTTTCAAGATAATTGTAAAAAACAAGGCATTCGCACGGGACAAAAACAGAAGTGGTTTTCGCGGCTAACAATTAAAATGCCGATTTCAGCGAAACCTGAAGCAATATTTCAATGTGACTAATTTTACACTGTTGTGCATTGATTTCCTTTAAAAATGGTTGTAATTTTACTCAAAAACGATTCATATTATTTTTTTAATTTAATTTTATTCACTGTCGCACGTGACATGTCGCACGGGACATTTTTTTCCATCATGAGATTTATGTTGTTTCTGTTGCTCTTTTTACGAAATTATATATAAACAAACTTAGTAAAAATGTTTTTAAATCGACAGAAGTATTCAAGGTATTTATTTTAATATAATAACCAAAAACAAACTTAAAAAAAAAATATGTAGTATGAATTAACCCAGAAAAATTGTGGGATGGAAAGAACCCATTGTAGAACAACTTGTACGTGCATGCAACCTGTTATAATTTATGTTCTATCATCGGTGATTTTTGTTTGAGTTTGTCCCAAAAGCAACAGGTTCTTTTCCTCCAAACTAGAACAGGTTACTTTGGAACCGGTTCTAGAACCAGTTATAGAACTGGTTCCGCGACAGTGAAACCTTCCATTTTGACTCCCAGGAATCAGTTCTAGAACCAGTTCCACGTAACTGGTGGTAAAAACACCTGTTCTAGAACACATTCAGAGGAAACCAGTTCAAAAAACTTTTGCTGGGAAGTATTTATTTATATGAAAATATAAAACACAGTTTTTTTTTGCTTTTACTTCTTGACCATGGTGCATGCCAATTTTAAAAAAATTTAAAAGTATGTATTTATATAAATAAATCATTTACATAATAAAAAAAATTTAAAATTTTTAAATTTCACCCTTACGATGTCGCACGTGACCAACTGTGTATAAGTACCAAGATCACAATTCTTCTTATTTTTCAGGTAGGTTTTTTTTTATTTTAATTGTATAAAAAATCTCTGTTTGTAATCAATATTTGATGAGGTTTCTGCGTGTACTTTCGACGCACTGATAACAAATGTTGTTTTTCAATGTCGCACGGGACATCGAAATATGCGACAATGCAAATCAAAAACTTACAGTTATTTTCAATCGCATTGTTTATTATGCATTCTTTTATGACTCTTTGTACCTTTAGAAATATTTTAGAAAGCAAAAGTCAATGCATAACGTCTCTGTTTAAAAACTTTTATCAAAACAAAATGTGCAATAGAAATATCCAAATAAGAAAAGATGCGCTTGTGCGACTTTGCATTCGAATACCTCGAAATGGGTTATGAATAAATGCGAAATCTTTTTACGTTATTTAAATTTGATTGTTTCCCTATGAAAATATGATAAAACAAAGTGTTTTCAAGAACTTTTAATATTTTAGTCTCGGTGGACCTTTCGGTGGAAATGCCCATATATAAATACATACGAAGAATATTTTTGATTGTATTTTATATATTACAATATATTAGTTAATCTCAGACACAAGTTCGAAACTCATTGCATGAAAAAAAATTTTTATATGTTTTATTCAATTTTTTCATTAAATTAATATTTTCTGATTTTTTTTATTTTTAAGTTTTTTTTTTTTTTTTTTTAATTTAATTTAATTTAAAAACTCCAATTTAATAAAATTAACATTTAAAATCATGACCCGGCTCGTAATGGGTTAATAAGTTTAGGCATGTTGCATACCATTGGTAAGGTATTTCAAGTACCTTTCCAACGCCATATATATTTTGTTCTGGTCCGATAAGTTTTGAGTGGAGAAATAACCATTGAATATTGTTATAGATCATTTTCAGCTCTATAAATTGGGAATTAGGAGCCTCTAACAAAAAAGAAGTGCATTGCCGGGCTAATCATTAAAAGTTTATTTAAAATAAAAAAAAACAATATATGTATTTGAAAAATTTTCTAAGTCCAAAGAAAATTCCCATATTTGAGAAAAAATGATCTACACCCGTATTAAAAATGACAAAGTGTATGCTAACTAACTTGCTGCTAACTATTTTGCACACATATTCCCATAAGGGAAAGCTGGCAGCTTGTTAGCTAGCATATGCTTTTTCATTTTGAATACGGGAGCTAATCTTTAACCCTAGAAGTGCATCGCTATTTGTAAAGCACGGTTGATGTTAGTCGAATCGACTAACAATGGACTTCTAGGGTTAAAGAATTCAACAATAACGGATTTATACAATAACGTCTTTAATAGTTACTTATTATCAGGGCAGCGACTTTCATGCACTTAAAAATGGAAAATATACGCTTAAAATATCCATTTAAATGTAAAATATGCACTTAAATGGAAATATGAAATAAAAACCAAAAAATATGCACTAAAGATCCAAAAATAAATGCTTAAAATTAAAAAATGCACTTTACATTTATCGATTTATAAAAATCATATTTATTACTCGAGAGTGTTTAGTTAAAAATTAAATCCAATATAAATGGTATTCGGTCAAAATCATTTTTGAATTAATGACTACAAACATGCATTTGCATGAAAGTCGCAAATTATCGACAGTAGCCTGCGGCTGCTAGTGTGCAGAACGTGGAATCTTGCTGACCTCCAATACGAATTTTTTTTATCATTTAAATTTAATCATATCGTAATACTTATATCCAATTTGATCGGGACAAAATTCGGATATAAGTTTATCATTTGATATAACTTTGTATCCTTGTAAATACAATTATATCCGATTTGATACAATTTAATATAACCATTTTTCGGATGAAATTATATCCAGTTACATATTGCAAATATATCCATTCATATATAATTTGATATATACTTTTTTACTCGGGTAGTAATGATTTTCTACAATGGGTTGTTATACTTGGGTCTGTGAACTCCTTGGACCATCGTTTTATAAAAACAAATTTTCCACCATATTTGGAGCTGTAGAAGCGGTTGCTTTGGGGAGAACTGCAAACAAAAATCATCGGTGTTAGAATTGACAATAGAATGGGTTGTAAAGGAAAAGTAGCTATTCTAAAACCGATTCTTTGGAATAAAAAATTTTCCTGGAAATTTAAAAACTAAAAAAAAAAACAAAAATGAATTTTACAATGTGGATTATTTTGTTCGGTTTTAAGATCAAATGGGGCAAATTCCAAATAGAAATTACAATTTGTATTACAACAAATAAAGAAAAAAGTTATGAAAAACAATAATTTTACAAAAAAAAACCGCGACCTCTATATTAAAAAAAAATTCAAGGTAATTTACAAGATATTTTTGTAACAAAAGAAACTTAGCTCCCCTGATATTAGGTTTAGTAAATTGAAAACAATTTTTTTCCTGGTGGTTGGAATTACCTAGTATAAAAAGAATACAATATAACAAATTCAAAATTATATTTAAATGCGGTCTATTATTAAAGAGTTTCCTACACTCTCTCTTTCCATTTTAACTTCATTTGCATTTAAAATCTCCATTTAACACAATTAGACAACCTCATGAAAAAAAAACCAACAACAACACTACTAATTTAACCCCACTACTTATGATGATGATACCAGTATTCCAGAGTGTGAGTTAGAGTAGTTTTACGGATGCTACTGTTAAGGTTAGTGTGCCGTATGGAAGGGGATGATGATGGTGTAACTTCCGTTGTTTGGTTGGCCTCATGTTTGCCACCGTTGTACGTGCATAGGTATGAGTGTTTGTGTGTGTGTATCTGTGAATAATTTTACACGTTTGTATTAGAATTTAAATTCATATACAAGTATGCATTTAGTATTCAGTTAGTATCATCATCATCATCTATGATACTTTTAAACATAAATGTTTGTATATTTATGTGGCAGACATGTGGTTTACCGTGAAAATACCGGGTTAAGATGATTAAGTGTTTCCGCATATGCGCCCGCACTTCAAAACTAAAAAAAAAAAAACAACAGCAACAAAAACAATGGCATCGGTAACAACAAAATCATCTGCACCTACCGCAAAAACACCAACAAACAACTGCAGCAACACATACAAGTTCCATACACAACAACAATATCAAAAGCTCTTAGTAGCAATCGTAATTTAAACAGCAGCAGCAACAGCAGGAATATAGTATACAATACATATTAACAAATATGCATTGACTATGGGCCAGCAATCCTTGAATTAAAATAGTAAATCGAATATTAATTCCAATACACTAATAAAAAAACAAGTCTGTAAAAATATATTTAAAACTACTAAAACTTAGTTTAAATTACCTTGCAGAAAAATTTGCTTAATTTGGCGAATTATTTTTGCTATATATTAGTAAGATAGGTACAACAAAAATAAAACTGTTAAATACACAGAATTTTAAGTAAAATCTTAGTTATTAGAAAATAACAAATTAACCTTCTAAAATCAGCAAAAATTGCTGCTAAATAATTAGTAGGCTAAAAATTCAAAAGAATTTTCAAAATTCAAAGTTACCGGCGAAACCGGCTCTTTTACGCGACATCTTTGGTGAACGAATTATTTTCCGTATAAGCGATTTTAATTGGCCTCCGCGATCACCGGATTTAACCGCTCCAATTGTTTCCTTTAGGGTTATTCGAAATGAAAAGTCTATATTAATAAGCCTAGAACCATCCAGCAATTAAAAACAATACAATATGGAAAATGTTTTAGACAGAGCACGCCTTGCGTTGCCTTGATTTGTGTGTAAATTGTTATTGTTACAAAAACAATTTGTATGGCAAACAACGCAACGCAAGGCGCTACGTATTACAAAATAACTCTCTTAATAATTATGTCTTAAATAAAAAGTTATAATAAACTCAAACCCCTTCGGTAATTTTGGGCCACCCTGTATTTTGCAAACAAATATCTGCTATTTTCCACAGCTTTTCCTGCAAGGTCGTTTTTAACAAATTTTTAGTAACTTTTTCTGCTATTTTTACAGATTTATTTCTATGAGTGTACTCACAAGCCTCATAATTGCAGCAAGCAATAAGAATTATCATTGCCCCTTGGAAACGAATAAATTAGAAGATCTTGTATTTGAGTTCCTCCAAATAAGAGTATAAAAACGACCCAGCAAAATATCAGCAATGGGTGCTCAATACTAATATAAGCATATATTCGACAAGGTCACTTCTGTAAGTACACTCAAAATAATATGTCATTAGAAAAACACTGATTTAAACAAAAATTTTAGTTATTTCATTTAACACTATACTAAAAATCCTCAGTACTTTAACAAACTTTAAGTATTAATTTTCAAACCTATTTATAACTAATTTTTCAAAACTCATTCGTTTAATTTTACACAATTTATTGTTCAAATATAATATTTTAATGTTTCTGTTATTACCCGGTAGATGGCGCCACCAGTGTATCCGAAGTTTTAAAGATAGCGCTATTTCTTTCCCTGCCGATTTTTTAAAATGGGCCATATCATGAAAACTAGAGAGATAGAGCAAAATTGGTGAAAATTTCGACCATAACCATATAATACCCCAGCGAAAGGGTATGTCTATCCAAAAAAATCCTTGGTGGGGCCTTGTATAAAAATTTTCCATTTCATAAAATGGCCCATATCTCGAAAACGGACAAAATTTTTGCTCTTTTGAGTGCCCTTACATGCCCTTAAATGATATAGACTAAGCCCAGGGTGTGTACCGAGATGCTAAATTTGAACAAATTTTACGACTCAGTATAATTGCAAATAAAACTGTAGTTTTACTAATTGTTTACTTAAATTTAAATTTGTTAAATTTAACAAAAAATGTTTTAAAATCAACAACTTTTGTTTTAAGCTAACAAACAGTAATAAATTTCAGACTTATTGTTTTGAGTGTAGTTATTGTCACAAAATTTTTGGTATTTCGCAGCCGATATAATTTTAAAACAAATTTACTTAATAAAGATTACACCAACATCGACTAAGCAAAATCAATTGTGAAATACCCCAGCAAAATTGTCGGATGCAAAGAACCGGTTGTAGAACAACTTGTACTTGCATGCAACCTGTTCTAATTTATGTTCTATCATCGGTGATTTTTGTTTGAGTTTGTTCCAAAAGCAACAAGTTCTGTTCCTCCAAACTAGAACAGGTTGCTTTGGAACCGGTTTTAGAACCACTTATAGAACCGGTTCTGCGGCAGTGAAGCCTTCCACTTTGACTTCCAGGTGGTAAGAACACCTGTTCTAGAACAGATTCAAAGGCAACCAGTTAAAAAAAAATTTTCTTGGGACTTGTTTAATATAGAATAATAAAATTTTAGTTTCGGCGAAAATGTCAAATTGCTTGGAAAAATATGATTGGTTTTGCGGCATGTATAGTATTTCTGATCACAGAGCTACTTTTTTAACAGCAAAGCGAAAGACTTTTGCAAAACGTATTTTGAGCTGTATCTCTGATGACCTGTGGACGGATTAGTGCTATGGTCCAAAGGTAATTTAATTTTTTTTTTTCAGTTTATAGCACGATAGTAATATTTTTTTTTTAATTCCCACTGTAGTCAACGAAATTTAATGCAGCTGGGAATACCCTTGCGATGGGTAGACCCAGCTGAGCATATCGACGCCACTTGCTACGTATGCCAAAATAGCTGCGTATTACATTTGAATAGGTATAGGCGAAAAAATTGTGTATATAAAGCAGTATCCTGATGCCAGTGCCCCACTCTGATGAACTGCCAGTACCTTTTCTAGAACTTTGAAAACCCGGTAAAAATTTTGGCGCTACAACATGCGATGAAACAGCAAACTGTAATTACACCGACAGTAAGTATTTAGGAAATGCAGCAGTCCCGAGCCCAATATTAATGTCACAAGATCATTTAAATGCATTGATACGAAAACAGGGTCTGTTCAAAACCAAGACCGAAATATTATCTGCAGACCTTTTTAATATCTTTCGGTTAACTAAGCCAACAACTTTACTTATTGCAACTATATTGAAGGCTTATTTACTGCAATGAATATATAATATAACCACGAGCACTGACGTGTCTTTATAAATTTATAGAAGAAAGATCTCCTTTATTTTGATAATTCCAAGAATCCTATTTTAACCAGTTTTTTAATAAAACAAAACCACTTGATGCACAAAACTGAAGTTTTGGGCATTGGGCCCCTTCTGTTCAAAGTGTTCTTATAGTTCAGCTCAGATTTTTTAAACGGTTATAAGAAAAATCTTGGTTTTGCTTCATATGTTTTTGAAAAATCTGCAACACATGTTTTTTTTAAAGTGTAATATTAAAAAATGTTTGTTTAAATATTTTAAGCAATAAAATTAATTTTGGGAATAATAAATATATAATTCATAGATTCCCAGCCAGCAATTTCGGAGCGCTCATAAATAAGATTTTTAAATGACTTCTAAAAATGATTATTGTTTTTTTTGAAAATAATCTTTTTTTGGTAGAAAATATGAACCCTCAGAAAACAATCCAAAAAGTTGTCTCTAAAATCTAACAAGCTGTCTCAAAACGAGGTTTCATTTTTCGGACTCAAAGAAGATTCGAAAATTATTTAAATTTATGAAGAAAATTTCGATTTTATACGTTCTTTTTTCTGAGTCATTTCTGAGTACAGAGGGGGCTCTTTTGGACGGACCACTTTCATAGGAAAAAGTGGAAAAATGTTTATGTTTTTGGAGCTCATTTCTGAGCCATTAATGATCATCTTTGTAGCAGATGGAAAGGCAACCAATATTCCAAGAAACAATGGGAGCCAAGAGCTGGAAGCAAATTAGGCGAGCACAATATCATTCATCCACCGCTTGTACAAACAGAAAAAGTTCTTTTACCACCATTGCATATAAAACTCGGTTTGGTAAAAAAACTTTGCGAAATACTTGGCGTTCCATTTCCTTAAAAGATTGTTTCCAAACTTAGAGAAGCATAAATAAAAGAAAGTATGGATGCTTTATTTTTGTCATTAGTTTCATACGAAATGAATTAAAAAAATTATGTTTTTCATTGCAACAGGTGATTTTGTTGGGCCTAAAGAAGCTCATGAAAAATACAGAGTTTTACCAACCGCTCTCACTGATTGAGCTTGCTGCATGGAAAAGCATTAAAGATGTTATTGAAAATGTCCTGGCAAAAATTGTTCTCCTATTGCTGGAACATACGTCGACAACATGTTAAGTACCTACTTTTGAAATTCTCATATGGACTTTTTCGAGCATCAGTTTGCAATAGAATCCGTAGAACATGGGGAGCAGTTTCATTAGACATGTGTACCTATTGAAGAACTCTACAAAAGCAAGAGTATTCATTCTCTTATATGTAAAATATGCTGGATATTGTTTGATAACGACATAGAACTGCCTAGAGCTAGAAGAAAAATAAAATAAATAAATGCTTGCTAAAATACTCAAATTTTCTGTAATTTTATGTATAGCTTTCTTTTGTAAGGTAACTTATAGTGAAATTTTATATAAAACATTTTTCTCATACATACAAACCAACCTTCCAAAATCTAGGTTTGTGGGATATTTGACAATTTTAAATAAGTACGAAATCAGCACGTAAACAAATTTTAAGGTTTAACTTATTTCTGGCATTTAAGTTAAATTTTCAACTTTGATGTCTTCAGACATAGCAGAATTTCATGACAAATATTTTTGCGGAGTATTTTAATCCTCTAACTCTGCAACTTAACTTTAAAAAGGGGCCAAAAAAGTGCCTTTTATTGAGGACAAAAATGTTCCTCGTTTTACAAAAGTTCGCTGAACACATCCTATACCTAAAACAGAAGATTCACATAGTTTCCTATGCCGATTCAGAATAAACATTTGCAAAAGGCGGGAAATTTTAACCCCAAAAAAAAAAAAAAACATAGGGCCTGACGTAAACTTTTAAATAGCCTTACTAGGGTGACCGCAAAAAATCAATGTCGGAATCTTGTTCGTCTTAACCCCACAAAAAGAACCCCCTTTCCAGATATTGGGATAGCCAAAATTTGAGCCCGATTAAACGACGGTAACACCCCTACGGGGAATGAGGAGTCAATTGCCCTCCAAGGACCTATCCCGTGACCGGTCAACCGAAGGCATATTACTAAATTAGTACAAATATGAACAAAAGAAAATGAATTAATTTTCTAAGTTTTTTCTGATCCGTTATTTTCACTGTTGCTTTTAAAAAAACTTGACCGATACCGAAATAAAAGCAAAATTCGCGGCATATTTTTAAAGATATTTTTTATTTATTTTACTCTTTTATTTATTTTTAACTTTATTTTTTCACGATTTGCTTATTTTAGCTCTTATTTTAAATTTCTATAATGTTTTGCTAAGAAATTTTAAGTTTTGTATTTTCAACGTCTTTTTAATGTTAAAGCTGTTTTAGTTTTAACAATTGGTATTTCATTTAACTTTTCTTTGTAACTTAAGGGGAATTTTTTAAATTTTTATTTATATTATCAGAGGTTTTGAGGCAATTTTCTAATTTTTAATTGATTTTTTAATTTAATTTTGGCCGACGAAAAAAACAAGTCAACTGCCATTAAGGGACCTATCCCATGACCGGTCAATCGGGGGCATATTCAAGGCACTTCCACCATATTTGTGTGTGTGTTAATGTTGTTTTCTTTTCTATTTTTTCTTTGCCATGTTTTTTTTATTTGCTGTGTGTGTGTTTGTTTTTTCTTTCTCTTTTTTATTTGAACAGAAACGAAAAACATAACTTAACCATCAGCCAGCCATCATGCATAAGCAACGTTAGCTCAGACGGTAGAGCGTTTGCCTTACAAGCAGAAGGTTGTGTTATCGAGCCCTACTTCGACGCCAAGTAGATTATTTTTAATTCTTAATTTTTTATTAGTTTATTTGAAAAGCTATTTTTAGATACACCACCTTACTGCCACAATGTGTCTAAACATTCGCGATTAACACCTGGGTGCCGGGATATGGGGACAATGTTGGCAGCAATGTTGCAGGTGGACTAGCAGCACCTAGAAGCGAAAAACTGGTCCAACTTATTTTGAACAGCCTGATCGGAATCGAAAGTTTTACCATTCAAATGGTTTTGAAGGGATCGAAACAAACGGTAACTTAATGGTCAGTGCTATATGGTGGATGTGGCATCAGCTCCCAATTGAGCTCTGTTAATTTGTAACGGGTTATCAAAAAGGTGTGGGGTCTGGCGTTATTAGGGCGTTTTTTATTGATTTCTTCGTATAATTTCTATAGTTGACGACAGTAGACATTCGAATCAATAGTTTGGTTTCTTGGAAGCAGGTCAAAGTAGCAGGTGCAATCCCACCACACAGAAAGCATAATATACTTTTGAACTCTCAGCACAATTCCGTTGTGACAACTGAATTTTTCCAACCGATAATTCGTTTGTCGCAACCGAATTGATATCAAATTCGTTTGCTACAACTGAATTTGGTTGCTGCAGCCGAATTACAAGGTTGCAGCAACCGAATAAATTCGGTTGGCAAAAATTCCGTTCCCACAACGGAATTGTTCTGAGAGTGTGGTGAATATTGGCTTTGGATGTCGATTGTGGGGGCTCATTTTGATTGGTCGATGATCGTTTATTCGACTCCAACGTGAAGTCAACTCTTTTGTATGGATGCGAGACATGGAATGCCGCTGCCCGCGACATAAACGCACTTCAAGTTTTTGCCAATAGGTGCCTGAGGAGAATTTTAAAAATATTTTGGCCTAATGTGATGTCCAATAACGACCTGGGTACAGCCACCAATCAAGTTCCTCTGCGCACCGAAATATTGAGGTGTAAGTGGAATTGGCTAGGTCACACATTAAGTAAACCAGCAGATGACATAACACGTGCAGCCATTGACTGGAATCAACAGGGCACCACAAGAAGAGGAAGACCCGCCCACAATTGGAGAAGACAGTTGGACTCCGAAATAACAATCACAAGGAAGTCCTGGAATGAGATTAAACTAATAGCTTGTAACAGATCTCAATGGAATACATTTGTAATGGCCCTATGCTCCAATTTGGAACGACGGGAATAAATATATATAATATATATGATCGTTTTCGGACTACGTTATCTTAAATAATCCATTTTTCATCGATCGTTATGATTCTTTTTAGAAATGGGTCGTTTTGGTTACGATTCAGCAAAGGGTCGCATATGTTAATGCGTTCGGTGAGGTGGATTTCCTTTAATTCGTAAGGTAAACGGTTGAATTCGATATGTCGAGGTCCTCTGCTATCTCTCGAGCTGTCGTACGCCGCGTAGTTTCGACTAACGCCTTTCTTTTGTCGTCATCAGTTGTGCTTGGATGACCAGTATGTGGTGCATCTTACACAGTAAAATTTACAGAACGAAAACGAACAAACTGACGCTAACACTGGCGTTCAGTAAGCCAGTACTCACCATAAACTTCATATAATTTCTTCCGAGCTTGCACCTCATTTTTGCCCATTTGGGAGTAAAATAATAAAATATGCCGATAATGCTTTCTTTGATTGTACATTTTCAACTTAATTTTTAAACAACTTGTCTTTTACTTATGACGCTCACTTTTTGACTAAAAATAGTCTAAAGTCTAATGTTTAAAATAGTGTATAATAACCCAGCAAAAAAAATTCAAGTAGTGCTTTACAAACTACTTCTTTCAATGCTTTTTTAGAATTACTTCTGAACAACTTCAAAAAATCACTTCTTTCATTGCTTCCCAAGTATCCGTTATTACATTTTCACAGCTTTTTTATAATTACTTCTGAACAACATCCAAAAAATCACTTAAGTATTGCTTCTAAAGAGTAATTGCTCTAAAAGTGAACGTAAAAAGTGATTTTGGTATCATTTGGCATTTCCAAACAGAGGGTCCCGGGTTCGATTCCCGGCGGGACCAATATTTTTTATTTTTTTTAATTTTTTTTTATTTTATTAATTTTTTTTAAATATTTATAATTAATTTGTTTAAATTCAATATTTTTTTAATTTTTAAATTTTTAAAAATATAAAAAAATTGTGAGAAATTGATATTTATGTATCTGTAAAAATAGTACTGAAAACAATATTGAATTGGAGTGCACCTTTTACACTTGCTTAATAAGTACTTTTATTGAAGAGAATAAGGAACAATATCTCTCATTAACAAAGTGGTGTTTTTATGCCAGTCAACTTTCATATCAAAGAATAGCTCAGTGGTAGAGCGCTGGACTAGCAATCGTGAGGTCGCAAGTTCGATCCTCGGAGTCGGCAATAAAAAAACTTTTGTAAAATAAAAAAAATATAATTTTTTTGTGTAAAGAATCTTTTTAAAAATTTTAATTGGTGAAAATGGGCTTCCTTTGCACTCGTTCAAAAAGTACTGAAAAAATGTTGAAGTGGGATACTCTTCTCCTAGGACAACTTAATGTTATAATCATTAGTGTTTATGTTAAAAAAGAAGAAAAGTGCTTTTTCAACTCCTTCGGCATCTCTTTTTTTTTTTTTGCTGGGAAGGTAAGCCACGCAATCACTACTACATGAAATATGTAGTTCACGTCATCTATGAGAAAAAAAACGACATTAATTATCGAACACCCAATAATTAATTATCTTAGTATTAATACAATTATCTTAGTATATTTAATTGAGCAACTGTGCAATAAATTACTTATTGTCGATTGTATATATGTGAAATATATATTGGGAAATAAAATAAAAGAAATTTTAGGCTACGCTAACAACGTAGCGGGTTCTTTTATGCTAGCCCTATAGTGCCGTGTATTCATTTTTCATACATACAATTCTCATATTATTATTCTACTTTAACACCATCAGCTGCTCTAGCTAGCGATACAACCAACTGCAACAACTAACCAACTATATAACAACCATTTAAAACCAACCATTAGCAGCAACAGCAGGTTGTTAATGGTTCCTCGCTCATACATTCGTTGTTGATTCATACATTCATACTTTTAATTCATTTCTTTTTTTGGTTGCATTTTTTTTCATCTTTTGTTTTTTTTTTTTTTGTTGCTTTATTGTTCTAATTGCTGTCTGTTGTTTTTGATTTTCCTGCATTTTAGTTTTGTTGCTGAATATTTCACAAATTTAGCTTTTGTGCAATTTAATGGAAAAACTAATTTATTTAACTGTATACTTTTACAGATTTTTTAAAGTTCTTTTCATCTCTTTTTTGGTATTTTGTGAATTAAAAATTCAATCTAAATTTTGGTAATCATGCATTCAACATATTGAGTCATAACTGCAAAAAAAGTATAAACAACAAAAACAAGTTTTCACAGGTAAAGGGAAAAGAACAACATTTTTATATTTAGTTAAAAAAATATATAATGCGATGACATTTGCAAAATGTTACAAATTTAGAAATTTTTTATTTTATATTTTAGCCAGCTATCTAGCTTAAAAGGTTTGCACAGGAAATTAAAAGAAGCCCACATTTAAAGTAAAAATCTAAACTTTTTACCCTTATGGAATTGCTCATACTTCAGGGAATACATATTTGAAATTTCAGATTTTTGGCGCAAGTGGAACGTTAGTACGAGACTTTTTATTTTTGGCCCTCCCCACGAAAGTTTCCAAAATTTTTTCATAATAGATGTCTAAATTCAAGTGCAAATTTATCGAGTTCGACTTCGGATGGGAAATTAAGGAGACGTTTCTAACTGAGAAAATTATGTTTATTATACTGCATTTGCGCTTAACTACCTTTACAAAAAAAAAGTTTTTTGTGGGTAATTTTCGATCCCTGAAAAATTAAATTAATTTGGATCCTGGTATTTTTTGTTAATTTTAGCAACACATGTTTGCTAAGTAATAGTACAATGAAATAAGTAGAAAAAATTTCCTAAATTTTTGTAAAATGAGTCATTGTTAACTGCTAACTAAAATCGATTTGCTAAACAGCAAAATATATTACTAAATTTTAGTATCAATAAAAGGAAAATCTTCGTTTTATTATTATCATAAATATCATGAAAAATTTAGTATATTTTCATCAAAGTCTACATTTTCAATGTTAAAAACTGAAACTTAAATTTAGTTAATACACTTATAAAAAAAAGTTTAACTAATTTTTCTCTTATTTTGTCTTGAAATTTAGAAGTGAACTAATATTTTTTGTAAATTTAATAACAATTAAATTCATCCATGTTTTAACTAACTTTGCATGCTAATTTTTAGTTATTCTTAATATTACAATATATCTGCTATTTGGTCTTAAAATTTCGGATTGAACTAATATATTTTGTAAATCCAATTTAGCATGACAATTAATTTCATCAGTATTTGAACTGACTTTGCATGCTTATTTTTAGTTATTCTTAATTTTACAAATTTTTCAGCAAAGTTAAACCACAATTATTTCCAAATGATTTTATTTTTATGTCTTTGCTATCAATACCACATAGAGAACGCGCTATATTTGAATATTTTTATAGTATAATCATAAAATGGTTTATATCACTTGAAACTAAGCGAGATAGAGATAAAGCAAAATTAACAAAATTTCGTTACTTTGTACTTATTAACCCTTATCGGCCATCTATATACCCAATAATAAATATGGGCCTGTCTCGGTAAAGATCCGGAGAGTCCAGGAAGCCATATTTAACTTCCAGTCAAATCACGTAAAGCTTCTGTTGAGTTTAGCTCAAATTTCTTAGCTAAGTTAACTAAAGTTGTCTGTGTATTTATGTAGCAGTGGGTAAATCTTTGCTTAGTTAAATTTAGCAGACCATAATTCTCAACTTCATTGAAAATTCTGCTGGTGCAAATACAGGTACTATTTTCTATTATTTTGGCAGAATTTTTAGCTATTTTTACGGGCTTTTTATATGAGTGTATTAATCCGTATCAGCCATCTATACTCCCAATAATAAATATGGGACTGCCTCGGAATTAGGGTTTATGTCCCGGGAATTCCCGGGACGGGATTCCCGGAAATCCCGCCCTTTTTCGGATCCCGCAATCCCGGGAATTTTGTGCGGGATTTCCCGGGATTTTTTTTATTCTTTTACAGAAGTTTTAGCTAGTATTATGTGCAATTTTGGAAGCTTTATTTAAATTTAAAGCATTGTTTTTTGAAATTAATTTGATCAAAAAATATTTAAAATTAAAAAAATACGATTTAAAATTTAATAACTTGAATTAGGCAAAATTGCTTTTAGATGCCAGTTGAATTTGGTTTAGTTAAACCGAAAAAATTTTATCAGCCATTACCAAGTTTACCAACAAAAATTCTTGTATGTACTTCGGAAAAAAATTATTTCTTTAAAATGATCTTTGTTCAAATAAAGCAATATTTGTATAGGCTGGTTTATACTATGTACTAAAGTAAAATCGTACCGAAAATCTTATAGTGTAAACCAACCTTATTCAACATTCCAACATCATTATTTCAGTTCCAAATACCTCCAAAAAACTAGACATTAAAATTAAAAAATTTGTAATGTTTTCATATTTTCAATTGACAAGTATTTTGAGTTTCTTTTACTTCAAATAATTTAATTTTAAGTTCAATTGTTATTCCTTTATTTCAATTATATTTTTTAAATATTATTTGTTTTCAAAATAATCCATCAGATGCTTTTTAAAATTATTTTCGATTTTTTTATATGTTAATTTAAAATGCCACTAAATACGAAAATTAAATAATTTATTTTTAAGTAGCTGTGGCATTAAAAATGTCTATTCAAGAAAACCAATTAAAGTTAAGGAACTATTTAATAATGTTGTAGTGTCTTTTTTTATAAAACGATTTACGCGAATTTGCCTAAAAATTTGTTTGAAAATACTTACTTTTAAATTTTTTATAAAAATAATTCTAGACGGATACTTCTGAAAATCTGCATAGAAAGATACAAAATATCTGGAAATAGAAATTTTCGGATTTCATATTTAAGAAATATTTTAGCAACAAATCGATCTTATTTCTGACTATAAAACTGGTCCGACTCAATTTTGCACCCATTAACAATTCCAATATATTCAATTGGTTTAACCGTTTAAACCGCGAATTAATATTAAATTAATATATTTCTAAGAGTTTTTTAAAATTAAGACGGCCTTCCATATAAAAAAAAAAAAATATATTACCCAAATATTAATCGAATTGATCCAGAAAAAGTGGAAGACATGGATATTTTATATTTAGCCATCCTTTCAGAATATATTAAGTGCATTTTCTCATGAGTACAACCAAAAGATGAACTTTGTCGGACGGTGTTGTAACAGTAATCGAGTTTTTCAAGTGCAACATATGTCGAATTTATATATTTTCTAACTAGCGGGAATTCCCGGGATCCCGGGAAATTCTGAAAAAAATCCCGCTGTCCCGGGAAATGAAAAAGTCCGGGAAAAGAAAAACCCTACTCGGGATAGATACGGAGAGTTCAGAAACCCAGATTTTAAGCGCCATTTTAACAGAAACTTTCAATTAATTCAGGGAAAGTTTCTATTGAATTTAACTCAAAGTTCTTCAATAAGTTTATTAAAATTGTCTGTGTATTTAGCAGTGTGTAAAATTTAGCTTACCTAAATTTAGCAGGCCGTAATTCTCAACTTCATAGAAAATTCTGCTGGTGCAAATATAGGTAAAAATTTTTAACTATTTGCACGTGCTTTTTATGAGTGTAGTATTTGTTTTCCTATTAATATAATTAAAGAAAGTTACATGTATGATTTTTAAAATCTAAAATATATTTTATTTTATACAATTAAAAATCATTTTACACTATTTCAAATTAAAGTTGAGATTTTTCAGCGGACATGGCAAAAATTAGAAAGGAAGATTAGCTTTATAGGCAGTTAAAAAAAAACTATGACATTAAGCACCGTAAGTTGTTTTTCACGTGTAAAAAATTCACTCAAACTTTAAAGGCCTTAAATAGTGATTTAAATTCTGAAAATGGAAATCTTTTTTATGTAATTACAAAGCCACAATCACAATAAACACAAAATATCACTTTTTCACAAGAAAAATAGTAGTCTTGTATATTAAATTTGCGTGAAAACAAAGTCTACACAATATTCACGTGAAACTCATTGTCGTGAAAAATTTTTTTATATGGACTATAACAGTTTTTTCGCGTGAAACTCAAACAACTTACGGTGCTTTAACAACAACATTGTAGTAGAAAAACTGCATTTTTCAGATGAAGAAGACTAACGTTTAAGATTTAAAATTTTTATAAAATTTACAATTGAATATTTATTTTTAATGGCGTATTTTAATATGAACTAAAAACTGCCAAATTGAAAAAAAAAACGAAGTAGTTTGAAAATAATTAGAATTTCATTTCATTAACCCTTAAATGCATTGTGTAGCTATTTGGCAACATACCAGTTTTTTAATAAAAACAAACCAACTTGATGCATTTTTGGGCACTGGGGCCCCTTCTGAACAACGTGTTCTTATAGTTTAGCTCAGATTTTTTAAACAGTTATAGGAAAAATCTTTGTTTTGCTTCTTATGTTTGTGAAAAATATAAAACACACGTTTTTTTGCAAAAAGTGTAATATTCAAAAATGTTTGTGTAAATATCTAAAGTGCAATAAAATTCATTTTGGCGACAGTAAATGTATAATTCACAGTTTATAGATTTTTTTGTTTTTTCATGCACTTTAAAATAATCACAATTTAGCTATTTGGTAAAAAAACTATATTTTTAAATAAAAATCACCTTTTTTTTAAAATAAATTGTTTTTGGTATTTTTCTCGAAATCTACCCGCCTTTAGAAATCATATATGAAAAAATGGTTAAAATCGAAGAGGTCATGCATTTAAGGGTTAAGATATTTTATAAGATTTATAGCTATAAAATTATACATTTTGGAGATTTTCGGTCATCTAAAATATTTGTATTTTTATAATAAAATAACGGTTCTATAATTGAAATTGCATATTTAATAGTTTTAGTTATTATATTTTTAACACTTGTATACTTTTCATCCATTCAAATTAGCTTCAATTTTAACAGTATTGTGCTAAGTGCATTTAAATAAGTGTAATCGACCCTAATTCGTTTCGGTTGCCACCGCGGAAAAGTTTTTATTTTTCAACTCCTTTTAGTTCAATACTCTTAGTCCAACGTTTCTCCAATTATGGTATTCTTTCCAAAAAATAGTATTTTTTGTTTGAGCAATAATTTCATCGCTGGAGCTAAATCTCTTTCCACCGAGCTGTTTCTCTAGGTTTGGAAATAGAAAATAGTTACTGGGGGCTAAATCCGGAAAAAAGATTATGTACCAATTCATAGTACAATTCATGCAATTTTGATGTTGAGACTACACTCAAAATAATACGTCTATTGGCTGGACAGAAAAATTTGCTACTTTAACAAAATTTATGCCTGTTTTTTGGCTTAAAAGAAAATTTGTTGATTTTAACAAATTCTTTTGTTAAATTTAAGAAATCTGAATTTAAGTAACAAATTTTTAAAACTACAAGTTTTATCTTTAATTATACTGAGTCCTAGAATTTATCCAAATTTAGGGTCTCGGGACCGTCCCCGGACCTAGTCCATATCATGTGAAGGCATATAAGGGCAGTCTAATGGAGCAAAGATTTTGTCCGTTTTCCTCTATCTCGCTTAGTTTTCAAGATATGGGCCATTTTATGAAGTGGAAAATTTTTATTAAAAATTTCCGAGGGTCCAAGGCCCCTCCAAGATCCATTTTTGGATAGAGATAACCCCTTTCGCTGGGATATTATCCGGTTAGGGTAGTCGAAATTTTCTTCAATTTTACTCTATCTCTCTTAGTTTTCGAGATATGGGCCATTTTAAAAAATCGAGAGGAAAGAAATAGCGCCATCTTTGAAACTTCGGATACATTGGGGGCTCCAGCTATCGGGAAATAACAGTAACATGAAAATATTATATTATAACAATGAATTTTGTAAAATTTAACGAATACGTTCTTAAAAATTAGTTTTAAATAATTTTGAAAATTAACACTCAGAATTAGTTAAGGTGCTGAGGATTTTTAGTATTGTGTTAAATGAAGATAAAAAATTTTGCTTAAATCAGTGTTTCAACCAAAAATTTTTTAAAAATTAGTCAAATCGATTTAAAACCGATTTGACAGATTTTTCTACTGACGTATTATTTTAAGTGTACACACGTGTGCACTAGGGTTATGACTTTTTGATTTTTTTTGCAAATATCAAATTTTACATGCCCTAACCGAAAAGCCCATAAAAAAATATTAAGAAATGCAATGTTACTTTTTCGCTACTGTCAAAAAAGTTCCCGCACCAAAAGGGTTGAAATTTGCTCTATATGGTTTTAGTTTAATTAAAATATTTTTCCGAAGTTTTAAACATATGAGACTCAAACGATGCTTATTAAAAGCTATTTACGGTAAAAATTACTAAACCTTTTTGGAGGGACTTTTGGATACATTTTTTATCGTTTACAATAATTTTTGTAATAATTCGTTATGTAAGTTAAACAAAATCCCCGAACAAAAATTATTTTTAGAAAATGCATTTGGTGCGGAAGGTTTTTTTGCCGAAATGATCCGCAAATACGATTTTTAATATTAATTTAGTATTGCCTATCACGTGGTGATAGGTAAAATTTTTGATAAAAATGAGTCATAACCTTAGTGTGCACCCATATATTGGCCTTGTGAAAAATAACTTTTTTCTTGACAAAACGGGGTGGTTTTTTTTTAAATCGTCATTGAATCGGGCCAACAAATTGGCATAATATTCGCCGTTTATTGTTCTTTCCTTTTGAATGTAATCGATGTGGATTATTCCGCGATCATCCACAGTTATAAAACGCAACCTCACGCACTTTCACATCACTCAGTAAACCACTTTCTTACCATTTAAGTTGATGGTGCAGAGTCCCCATATAACTTATCAAGCTTTTCCTTGGTTTGTGTGACGGTTTTTTTTTGAAAAAATTTTTTTGATGACCACTCGAAATTCACTTTTTTAAATTTTTACAAAAATCCGCGAGGGTGTATATTTTGAGCACCTGTTAAACGCAAGATTAATGACGGAACTTGCTCAAAGTTTGAAATAGCCGAGTAATAGATAGTACTTGACCGGAGCAGTGTTGCATTTCATGTAACTACAAGGGAAGTGCGAAAAATCACGGACTTATTGCTCCGGCCTCGTATTTCGTTTCCTTTGATGTGGCGCGTAGTTTATAATAACATCCGTATAAATAATTTACAAAGGAGGAAGACCCCGTCCAACAACTGTAAGAGGAGATAGGATAATAAGGAATTTTTTTACGAAATATCCCAAGTGAAGTTCCCAGTGAAGCTAAAACATTAATTCAGCTGGATGCGTCGGAAGTTATAGATTAGCAAATAATCCTACGTATCAGAAAAATCTAATAGCTCGTCTTGACTTTGTTCGCCCTTATCTAAATTGGAGTCAACAGCAATGAAAAACGAGTGAAAAAATTTAAGTCGGGCATGCCGACTATATGATACCCTAGCCTAATTGTGCCAAAATTTGTTTAAAAGGTAAGAAATTTTGAATGCACCTAATGTTAATTGTATTTAACAGAAAATCAAAAATATGATCCATATGGGCGATAGGTCGAAATATGGTATCATGCTATCAAAAATCAAAAAGCTTTATCCTTGGGAACTTGTGAGTCGTCATACAAAACTTCAATCAAATACCTTCGCGACCTGTAGCAACCGAAAAACCTAATTTTGGGGCAACTTTCAATGGGCACTAGGTCCAAACATGTTCCTATTCTAAATAAAATAAACAACTTTTTCCCAAATTTTATTAAAAAATCTTCGTATTTCCGAACTCTATCGTGCGAAAAAGCCAATTTTTAGGGATCTTTATATGGGCATTTTTATGATCTTTATTTAAGTATGCACGGTTTTAAATTAAAACCAGTAGGCTTCGTGCGTGGCCCTATATAAGTCGGTGTATAAAATTTCATCAAAACATCGTAATATTTCCGACCTGTAGCGGGCGATCTTTATACGGGCAGTGGGTCCAGTCTTGGACCAATTCTAAATAAAATCAATAGGCTTTTTCGGTGAATCCATGTGAATCAGTGCACCGAATTTCATTACAAGTATTTTCGACGTATTACGTGCGAGCAATTTTGAGAGGACCTTTATATGGGCACTAGGTCTAACCATGATCGGGTTTTAACCAAAATCAATAGGCTCCGCTCCTGGTCTGACTTAAAGCGGTGCACCAAATTCTATCAAAATATCTTAAAATCTGCGACTTAGAGTGTGCACAAGACAGACAGACATGGTTAAAGCAAACCAAAAAGTGATTCTGTGTCGATCGGTACTCTAAAAGGGCCTAGGTCCAATATTTGTCGATGTTATAAACAGCAGCATAAATTCATTATATCGTACCTTGTCCACGTAGTGTTTTAGGGTATGAATATTTTATGGACAGATTAGTCAAAATTTAACTTCCGTGTATAAGATGGAGGAGCCAATATGCGACGAACCCAAGGCGAAAAGTTTAATCCCATGTAAGCAACTGCCACACTAAAGCCGGAACGTAGAAACATTGTGGTATGGGGGTATATTTTTCTCGGAATTTTGTTTGGTCCAATTCACCGTAGTAATGCCACAATGACAGCAAGAGTCTATAGAGACCTTCTTAACTCAGTTATGCTTCGTATGCAGAATGGGAAATGCCACATCAAGGACATTCCAAGATCCAAACATACCGCAAAGATTGTAAAAGCTTGGTTAGAGGAAAGTCAAATTAATGTCATATCGTAGCCCAATCTCCCGAGCTCAACGCTATTGAGAACATGTGGATAATTGCAAAACGCAATATCAGTAATAAGGTATTCGGAAACGGTGTTGAACTTTTCATCGAATAGGAAAAGCAGTGGAATACTATATCCTATTATTATATTCATAAGCTCATAGCCTCTGTATCTAAGAGACGTTTTAAAAAAAATTCATGGACATGCAACAAAATAATGAATATTTAAAGACTTTTTGTTTGTTTCTTAATTTCCTTGAGAATTGCGATGGTTTCGATACTTGAATTTTGACAGATTTTGCTAAAGTTATTTTTTATCGCTGTAAATTTTGGAATATTTTTTTTTCGTTTTGTAAAATAATATGCAAAATTTATACTGGAAGTAGGGTTTTTCTTTTCCCGGACTTTTTCATTTCCCGGGACAGCGGGATTTTTTTCAAAATTTCCCGGCATCCCGGGAATTCCAGCTCGTTAGAAAATGTATAAATTCGACAAAGTTCATCTTTTGGTTGTACACATGAGAAAATGCTCTTAATATATTCTCAAAGGATTGCTAAATACAAAATATCCATGTCTTCCACTTTTTCCCGATCAATTCGTTTAACAATTTAAATTGTGAATTAATATTTAGTTAACATATTTATATGGAAGGCCATCTTAATTTTAAAAAAAACTATTGGAAAAACATTAATTTGCGGTTTAAACGGTTAAACCAATTTATATAGAAAAAGTGAAAAACACGGGTATTTTATCTTCATTCCTTTTTTCAGGATATATTGTAATTGTTAATGGGTGCAAACTTGTGTAGGACCAGTTTTATAATCAGAATTAAAACGGCATTTACACCTAAATCTTAAACACGCGTTTAGCTAAAACGAGTGTAAAAGAATAAAGAACTGTTGTAGTATAATAAAGAGCTAAAATACGTGGTTTAGCTAAACACGTGTTCAAGAACTAAGTGTGAACTAGGGATGCCGAACGGGACTGGTTTTTAGAAATCCCGGGATTCGGGATTTTGAAAATTTAAATCCCGGGATTCCGGGATTTTTCGGGATCCCGGTATTTATCGGGATACCGGGATTTTTCGGGATTTTTCGGGGTTTCGGGATTTTTTTGTTTCATCATATTTTTAATTTAAAAAATAAATATCAGAAATAAACCCTACAAATTAAAATAATTTATTATAAATCTATTTATTATTTCTTGTAGTATCAAGAAATAAACAAATTAAGCCGGATCCACAATGCTGGAGTACTCCACGCTGCAGAGTGGAGTATGTAAAATAGAGATATCATGATACACAAAATATTTAAGTGCAAAAAAGAAAGGAACAAAATCCACTCAGAGTGGAGTACTACAGCATTGTGAAACTGGCTTCAAACAGAAACTACACTCATAGAAATAAGTATGTAAGAATAGCAGAAAAAGCTACTAAAAATTAACAAAAAAGGTTCTGCGATTAAAACTACTGAAATCAGCAGAACTTGTTTGCTAAATGATTGTTAAATTTTCGAAATATAAGAAATATAATTATGAGTTAAATTTAAGCAAATCGCAAATTACAATTTACCACTGAAGAAACTTTTTAACCAAAACTGGCTAAAACAAAGCTATATTTGTCTAAAATCAATTGAATGTAAATACAAACTACTCGGCTGAAATCATCAGAAATATTTAGTGACTATTAGTTTTTTTTAAATCAATTATAATAAAATATTAAGCACATACCTCAGATGATTTCAGAAAGACAGATTGTTAGATTTTTGCAATTTGACAAAAAAATTCTGTTTTTAGTCGGCAAAATTATTTTGCATGATGTTATGATTTTAGCAAATCATCAATAAAATAAATATAAACATGTCCGTTAAAAGATTATATAAAGCTGAATTACGATTTTCAAAAGTTTCACAGCTGAATAAAAGTTTTTAAATTAGTAAGGTTTTATTCAGATTTATTTAATCTATAACACTGTGAGACAAATGGTAGGGGTCAGTGATCGGGAAGGGTTCAAACTACCGGGGAAAGTTATATCGGTAAAAAAGAAGTTATACGTGTCCCGGCGTTTCGCTGGGTCACCCATAGGAATCGAGATATATCGATTTGACCTTTGGTGGTCTTTTTTTTGACATAACTCGAGAACCAATTTTAAAAAAATTAAAAATTACAATTCCTTTAATCTGTTCATATAACGTTTTTCTATATACTCAACAGTTTTGCCGGGATTTCGGGATCGGTATCCCTAGTGTGAACGCAGCCTAAGATCGGTTTGTTACTAAAATATTTCTTAAACATGAAATCCTAAAATTTTTATTTCTAGGTATTTTGTATCTTTCTAGGCAGATTTTCAAAAAAATCCCTAAATAATTATTTTTATAAAAAAAAATTTAAAACTGAGTATTTTTCACACAAATATTTAGGCAAATTCGCCTAAATCGTTTTATAAAAATGGACACTACAACATTATTAAATAGTTTCTTAATTGAAATAAAGAAATAGCAATTGAACTTAAAATGAAATAATTTTAAATAAAAGAAACCCAAAATACTTATGTCAATTGAAAATATGAAAATATTACAATTTTTTTAATTTTAATGCCTAGTTTTTTGGAGGTATTTGGAACTGAAATACTGAAATAATGATGTTGGAATGTTGAATAAGACTGGTTTACACTATAAGATTTTCGTTACGATTTTACTTTAGTAAACATGCGAAATATATAGGCCAGGCTGCAAAATCTTTCCAAAAATCTTATAATGTAAACAGCCTATACACATATGGCTTTATTCAAACAAAGATCATTTAAAAAAAAAAAAAATTCCGTAGGACTACACTCACAATATATTTTCCATAACCGATTCAGGTTTATTTGAAAAGTAATATGTAAAGTTTGTTTTCAATTGAAGAATCAATTAAAATACATTGAAACATATTGTTTAACTTTTTATATTCGTCAATAAAAAACAAACTACAAGAAATATTTATCGTCTGTAGGAGTTGATATTTTCAGTCAAATAATCTATTTTTAGATTTCTATTTTAAGAAAAAATAATTTAAATAATTTCGTTGTTTTCTGTTTTAAAACAAAAAATTCAAATATTTTCGGTTTTCAGTTAAAAATTGACGATTGTTTTAACAGACTTTTCAATTATCCCTTCATTTTTTAATTGTGTTTTCAATTAATTTAATATGTATTTTAGGTGGTTTTTAACGATAAAATATTTTAAGTGTATACATAGTTATAGAAAAAATAAAAAAAATTTTTTTTTGGGATGAGATTTGAACCACCACCCTCAAAAATTGAAATTTTGTCAATGCCTGACCTTCCAGACATCTACACCACAACCGATTTGAAAATTGTATAAATTAAATTTGAATTTAAAATATTTTGAAATATTTATTTATACAACAAAAAGAAATTTAAACAAACAAATGTACCCAACACACAATTTGAATTTATAAAAATAATTTGAATCTATCGCACGACTAGAAAAACCGAACTTCGTTTTATATCTAAATTCTTTTGTTTGTTTTAACTTAAAATAGTTGAATATTAAATTATCGAAATTGATTGCCAAATTTATTTGAATTGTTAGTAAAAATGTTTAAATTGATTTGATAATAACGGGGTTGCCGGGTTGTAAAAATGTGAAGAAATCTCGATGATGTCAGCTGCTAGCAATAGGGTCGGCATATACGACTAAAATATTTACCATACAAATCGTTTTAAATGTTCACCATACAAATCGTTATAAAAACTAAAAATATGAAATACTAAAATAAAATTTAAAAACAAGCTTTTTTATAATGCCCTTTGAGGGGAATTTTTTTACAGAGTTTTTATTTTTAATTTTGTGTGGAAGTAAAAACGAAAGATTTTATATTTTATGAATTTTTTTTATTCTCAAAAAGTTTTACGCATGTCAGAAATTAAATAAATACAGGGTTATAAATTTTATTCAAATGAAAATTTAACTTAAAAAATCAAAAAAGTAAATATAACGCAAGTTCTTCTTAATTAAAATTAAATTTTATAACTGCAGTTAAACACAAAATTCTAGGGACTTTGATTTATGTAAATTGGTATTTCTAGTCAGTCGACTAATCTTATTCTCATCTAATTCAGAGAGTATTGTCACTTTTAAGATAATTGTCGTCATACAGGATGATTTTAAAATCTTAAATAATTTTATGATAAAAATATTTTTGTGCAATTTTGCTCCAAAGTTTAATATCGATGGCTTAATAAAGAAAGACAGAGAAAATTTTGCTGGACGAGTTTTAGTGAAATTTTTCAGTAAACTGTTGAAGTTTTCTTGACAATATAAATGAAAAATTTGTGAAATTCGATGAAAAAGCTTCGTATATTTTATGAATATAGTTTTAGTGAAACTTTTTCATGGAGCGTATGAAACTTTAAGCAAATAAAATGAAATTTTTGATAATATTTTATGAAAAATTCCTTTAATTCAATGAAAAGAATCAATGGACGAGTTCCCGTGAAACTTTATCGATTTTATGCAAAAATTCATTAATATCATGCAGATAATTCTCTCAGTGTATCTTTATTCTTAATTTCTATAGAGGGGAGGCAATAAAAATATAAAAGCGGTGGAAATATTGTTTCTCAGAATGAAACTTTATATTAATACAAAAACAATAAAATAAAAAGTATAATCTAAGTTTTTCAGATTTCCATTTCCTCTAGTGGAATATTAATTCCAGTTAGGGCCTTCCTGCATTAAGCATTAAATTTATATACCAAAAATTTTAAAAGAGCAGCATATTCGTTCTTTTAACTATTATATTTATGTGTGATGGGTAATTTGAAATTTAAAAAGATAGATTCAAATAAAATAAAAACAATTTGAATTATAAAACGAGTAAAAAGGTTAAAGTCGGGCATGCCGACTATAGAATACCCTACACCAGTCTGGGTAAAAGCCAACTAATGTCACCAAAATCAATAGGCTGCGTTATTGGGCCAATATAGGTCTGTGTACCAAATTTCATCAAAATATCTTAATATTTGCGACCTGCAGCGTATAAACAGTATAATTTTGGTAGGACCCTTATATGGGCACTAGGTCTAAACATGGACCGATGTTCATCAAAATCAATAGGCTTCGTCCGTGGGCCAAAATAGGTCTGTGTACCAAATTTCGTCAAAATATCTTAATATTTACGACGTGCATCGTATAAACAATATAATTTTGGGGGGACCCTTATATGGGCACTAGGTCTAAACATAGACCGATGTTCACCAAAATCAATAGGCTTCGTCCTTCGGCTGCCATAAGTCGGTGTACCAAATTTCATCAAAATATCTTAATATTTGCGACCTGCAGCGTATAAACAATATAATTTTGGTAGGACCCTTATATGGGCACTAGGTCTAAACATGGACCGATGTTCACCAAAATCAATAGGCTTTGTCCTTGGGCCAACGTAGGTCTGTGTACCAAATTTTATCAAAATATCTTAATATTTGCGACCTGCAGCGTATAAACCATATAATTTTAGTAGTACCCTTATATGGGCACTAGGTCTAAACATGGACCGATGTTCACCAAAATCAATAGGCTGCGTAACTGGGCCAATGTAGGTCTGTATACCAAATTTTATCAAAATATCTTAATATTTACGACCTGCAGCGTATAAAAAGTATAATTTTGGACCGATGTTCACCAAAATCAATAGGCTGCGTTATTGGGCCAATATAGGTCTGTGTACCAAATTTCATCAAAATATCTTAATATTTACGACCTGCAGCGTATAAACAATATAATTTTGGTAGGACCTTATATGGACCGATGTTCAAAAAAATCAAACTTGTTCGTCCTTGGGCCAACATAGGTCTATGTACCAAATTTCATCGAAATATCTTAATAGGTGCGACCTGTAGAGTGCGTACAAGATTGGATGGACAGACAGACAGACGGACGGACGGACGGACGGACGGACAGACGGACATCGTTAAATCGAAATAAAAAAAAATTCTGAACCGATCGGTATACTATAAGGTGGGTCTACGACCAATATTTTTTGGTGTTACAAACATCAGCACAAACTTATAATACCCTGACCACATAGTGGTGTAGGGTATAAAAATGTTTATGAAACTATTTGTATCAATATAGTTTGGCTCAAGGGGTAAGGCGATGAACTTTTAAACCAAATGTCGTTGGTTCGAATCGTGTCTGGTGTTGGAACAAAACAAAATTGTTTTGAATTTAAAACGAAATAAAATTAAATTAAAGAGAAATGAAATAAACAAAGAACGTGTGTGTTATGTGTGTGCAGTGTTTTGAAAATTGAAACAAAAAAAAACTTTCGAATATGAAAAAACAAACCAAAAATCGTTTTTTTTTACGTTTGGTCAGTTAAAAATTGATGATTGTTTTAACAGACTTTTCAATTATTTTTATTTCTTTTATAGATTGTTTAAACAATGTTTGAAAATAAATAGCAAAATGGTTTGAATATAATGAAAAATCAGTAGTCCTTTTTTTAATTGTGTTTTCAATTAATTTGATATGTATTTTAGGTTGTTTTTAACGATAAAATATTGTGAGTGTACATACAAGTATTTTTGTTGGTAACCTTGGTAATGGCTGATAACATTTTTTTCTGTTTAACTAAACAAAATTCAACTGACATCTAAAAACAATTTCGCCTAATTCAGTTTATTAAATTTTAAACATTTTTGTTTAAATTAATTTCAAAAAAATCAATGCCTTAAATTTAATTAAAGCTTCCAAAATTGCAATAATACTAGCTAAAACTTCTGTAAAAGAGTAAAAAAAATCCCGGGAAATCAAATTTCGCCTAAAATTCCCGGGATTGTAGGATTCGAAAAGGGCGGGATTCCCGGGAATACCCGGGACCCTAACTAAATGATAAAAACTTATTATTAGGTTATATGTGATTTTAGTTGCAAATATTCTGACCACCACTAGACGTGAATTTGGCACAAAAGGAACAAAACTGTGAAGTTTTAGCATTCCAAATCTACAATTCATGATTTAAAGGACACCTTAACATACATGTGTAAGTAACATAAGTAACAAAAATTAGAACTGCAATTATTTTTTATTTATTTATATACTACTTATTCGTATATGTATTTAAGAAATCCCCAAGATACAGATAACAATAGTTGACTAATTGAATTTGCTTCTTCTACATTCAATTTATTAAACAAATTTGTTTACATGTTTCAGATTTACTTATGTAAGTTTTGTAAGACAACTTTTTTGTTTCAGCAAAGTAACAGAAAATTATAGTAAAATGTGATGCAATTCACACATGTAACATAGATTTTCTTTATTTACTTGAGAGGAACTTATTTAAAAAGACAGTATGTTTTATTAAGGTTAAAGTTATTTCTAATGATATAAATTTTCGAGTAGTGCTCTTCCACATATTTTTTTTACAGTTGGTCTGAAAGGGAGGTAGAATGCAATATACATCATGGAAATTTCTAAAATTTAAAGTAAACTTTTTTCAGGCAAATTTTCAACATTTCCAGCAAAAACAGGATTTCGACTACTTATCAGCTTATTTACTATTTTTTACTTCTTTTTTTTACTTAAAAATTATTCTTTTCAATTTTGTTACTATCTAAGCCTATGTTATGAATAATCAAAAGTAATTTTTTTAAATTTTGTTTCCAAAAGTGATTTTTTTTTGCATCATGCGATATGGCATAGAATGTACTTAAAGGAAAAAAACACCAAAATATAAATTTAAATTTTTAATGCAGTTTTAAAAGTATTATATTTGGAAAGATCTAAATCTACATTCAAATACATTAATTTTATATTATACATTAACCCTTTCACGACCATATGGACATATGTGTTCAAAAGAGAAAAAAAATATTTTTTGCATATTTTGGCTTAAATAAATGGTAATAAGACTAAATCAAGAGAAAATTAAATGGATAACTTATGGTTCTGAAAGGGTTAAATACAGCTTATGGTTCTAAATACGTAAACTACATATAAAGGGTTCTTCAATAAAAGCGCTACAAAAGTTTTTTTTTAAATAAAACAAAAACGGTTTTGGATATCAATGAAATTCTTTATTCCTGTGAAAGTACGTTCGATGCCATTATGTATGGAAATCGATCTCTTTTGCATGGCTACCACGGGCACGCTTGCAGAAGTCCAGACGCTGAACCCAATTTTCGACGGTTTTCAAGCATAAATCGGCCGATATTCGTACGAAGTTCATCAATCGTCGCTGGCTTGTTGGCATAGACCATAGATTTGACGTAACCCCACAGGAAATAGTCCAACGGCTGGACCATTTCGTGAGATAACACGTTCTCCAAACTTGGTTTGCAATAAATTGATTGTGACATTCGCTGTGTGGCTTGTGGCGCCGTCCTGTTGGAAACACATGTCCTCCAAGTCCATATCATCCAATTGGGGCCAAAAATATTCGGTTATCATTGAACGGTAGCGATTCCCATTCACAGTAACGTGCCGGTCTTGATCATCACGGAAGAAGTACGGCCCAATGACGCCGCCGGCCCATAAACCGCACCAAACCGTAATTTTTTCGGAATGCAATGATGACTCATGGAGTACGTGTGGATTGCTGTCTGACCAATAACGCATATTTTGTTTATTGACGAAGCCATTCATTATGACGACCATAAATTGGACGTAGCGCTCTTAACGTTGAGGCCACTGACTCCAAATTTCGGTAAATTTTAATAATTTCGACTCGTTGTTGGCTCGTATATCTTTCCATCATGAAATGGCAAACCTTACTGAAGAGAAATGTCAAAAGAGCGGCAAGAAATATGGCGTCGTTTGCTGTCCCTGTCTTTCTACTTTTGTAGCGTCCCTATTGAAGAACCCTTTATAAAATCACCTCGAATATAGATAGTTTATACATAATTTTAATTTTTAAGGGTGTGTGTGAGCTGGCTAAATAAAATTTAAACTAAATTCAGGTTTCCAAATTTCTATGAAGTTTGAAAAAGTTTTCAACAAATTTTCAAAAAAATTTAAACTCTTGTCACTTTGTATTTATTTTAGAATTTATTTAGCCACCTCGCACAGGGCCTAATTATTTATTTTAAACTTAATAATTCACAAAATTCAATATAAAAGATAAAAAAGAAAACTTTTGCTCATATAAAACAATAAGACTAGAAAAAATAGTGAGTTCACTGCCAATTCCAAGTCCATCATTAGGTCTGCTTCCGTATCTACCCCTGAAAAAAAAGGAATAAGAAAACCAATTTAGATATAAAAATGGACCTTAAACTTACCTTATTTTTTATGGTATACTCTGATACAATTTCTAATTCCATTTGGAATGCATAGATGGACGTTGCATTTTGAACAAAAGTATCTAGAATATCCTTTGGATCCTTCTACTTTACATATACGTTTTACAGTTGTATACTCTGGCCAATGTTCAATTCCATCGAAACTGAAGGAGCCCTTTCATATGATAGCCTCGGCTTCGAAGTTGATGGGGTGTCGGGTCTTCCTCGTTTTCAAGAGGGATTTTGAACTGTTGACAATACTAGCAATCCATCCGCTATATCATTCGGAAAACAATAAATCCATTTGATCTTTTTTTCTTATATTATTACTATCGCTATCATTGCGATATTCCACCAAGAGTTGCATACTACTAAGTCGGTGAAATGGTCGAAAATTTTAAGTATCCACTTTCTTGTCCGAGTGAAAATTCAGTATAACGACAGCAAAAAGTCCATCTTGTCAACTCCTCCCATATATTTATTATAAACACCTACAACGTAAGGTTGTGGTACAACAATTTTCTTTTTTTTTTGTTCAGCACAAAATCTGGTGACCTCTTTTGTGTCTTCATCACCATAAATAGACGAAGCCAATTGATCACAGCCCCCATCCAGCCATTTTAAAAGAAAAATATTTTGTCTCCTTTCAATGCAATAGTCATAGCTACCTCTTCCTCACTTTTCCAAATCCTTTTATGTTACAAGCGGAGCTTTTCCGGTTGTATTTTCTCGTATAGTGCGTTTTGCCCATATTCCCTTTTCTCGAAAATATATTAATAAATTAATTGTCTTGAAATAATTATCAAAAAATAGTTTGTGGTTTTTATTTTCCGGAATCGTTTTACAGAGGTGACAATATCCGAGCAAACAAATCTTGATTCCCCAACAATTGTATTTTTTCCTTGGTAAATTTCAAGATCGTTTACAATTCCATTTGAGCTACATAGGCAAAACACCTTTATTCCCCATTTGATAGGCTTTTTGGGCATATACTGTTTCAATCCAGTTTTTGCTTTGCACGGAATCATCATATCATCAGAGTAACAGTTTTTATCTTTGGAATACCATAAGTTCTTTTCAAGAAAGTATTTATAAGTGACGCACTTTATAAAGTTTGTCATTCGGCCTCTAAAGTGAACTTTAGATTAGTGTGTATTAAATGAAATCTATTTTTTGTCATGTATTTGCGAAAGGCTGGTATTTTAGTAGCACTACTCCAGTACATAGCTAATCGGATATCCGATTGTTCCAATAATAATTTCTAAGCCCATTAATTTCAGAATCTCTTCTCTTGAAATATTAATTGCAGTGCCGGTTTTCATAGTTGAGGCTTGATTTGTTGCCTGAACAATCGAATCAATAAATTCATATAGAAAATATTTAAAAAAATATGAAACAGGAGTTTTTACGTCTTCTTTGGGATGAATTTCGGAAAAATCTGAGCTTGGAGTGCTCCACGCTCTTTTTGTCCATCGAAATTCAATAGCTTTTTTAAATGATGGATCAGCCAAATCCAATGAATTATTTCTAGCATTTAAATTTTTTTCAAATCAATGGTTTTTCCTATCCGGATTAGTTAGCTCCTCGATTAAAAGGGAATCGTTATTACGATCATTTAGAGTTTCCAATAGCGTATCCAAATTTTCTTCTTCTTCATCATCGCCAAAGTCAGATAAATCTGAGTCATCAAAATTAATTAAAATATTTTCTATTTGTTTGATGTTTAGTCTATTAGACATGGTAATTACGTTCAGCCGCTACGACTCGATTCACTCAATTAAAAAATGTTCTTTCCGTTGGTTAAAATCTATGCCATATAGCATAGTAGGAAATAAAAAAAATGTACAGCCTTATTGAACTATGTTTGGGATCCAACTTTTCACATTTATTAAAGCAGTAATTATCTACTAAATTACTTACATAAAGTTATCAAATAAAGAAGTTATCGATAGGCACGCTCGCTTTCTGAACCTTAACAATTTACTGGGTCACTAATCAAAATATTTTTTTCATTAAATTGTACAAAAAACTTCTAAGAAATATATAAAAATACAAAAAAATAGTATCCATAAGTTTTTTGATTTAAAACAGACACTAAAAAGTGACTATGCCATATGGCATAGAATAACCCGAACTTTTGTTCGGGATGTGCCAAAAGTAATAGGTATATATTACATTATAAGCCAGAAGATCATAACTACCAATTACTTTGCATTTTTTGTAAGTGAGAATATATTGACTACCTATTACATTTATTACATCGCGAACAAAAGTAATTAAGAGAAAAAATAGACAGATAAGTAGTTAAAACTCTAAAAACTCTTGTTGTTTAGGCTTTTAAGCCGCTAGCCTTTTTTCTAAGTTTTCCCTGACTTTTTTTAGGGCTTTTGTTAAAGTTTTTCGTTATTTACGAAAAAGTTATAAAGGAATAAAAAAATCACTTAAAAACTTAAACACTTAAACAAGTCAAGAGTAAGATAAGAAAAATGCTAGTGTCATACGGGCTTTAACAAATAGATGTTACCCTTATGTTAATGAGTATAATATTGGTATGTTTTATGTTTCGAACTTCTTTTATTTGTTCTGTCATTCTTAGATTAAGTAGAAGATAAAAAAAAAACTAATCGAAAATATTTGTAAAACACTAATAAATGCTTTATATAGTTACATGTATCAATAAAAAAGTGTGTTATCGACTGTACCTGAGTCAAGATAGAATCATTTGGTACCTTACATCATGGGGAAAATTGATTCATATTCCAAGATATAAGCCATATTTTTAAAAAGGGCCAGCTAGATGAAAATGTGCAAGATCCGACTGAAACTTGGATATGCGATATAGGGGACAATTGCTATAAATACTGAACGCACTTTTTTAAACCTAAATGTTGGATTTGAAGCTTAAAAAATAAGTGTTTCTAATTTTTTTGTTGTTTGTTCCAAAATTTCAAAATTTCGACCTCAAAGATCAAGGACTTAGGGCCTGTTTATCTATTACGGAAATAGGCTAAACGATGGGAATTGAGAATTACTTCCATAAAAAATACATGGGAAACAAAAACAAATTTTCGTTACTTTGCTTTCGTTTAGACCATTTTCGTAATACATAAACCAGGGCTTAGATTTATCTGACATGGCTCAACTTCTGAGTTTTTTAGGGCAAGTAACTTTTCCAACATAACCAAGGTTAAATGTTAACCACAGATAACTCCATATAAATTTGACTTTCATAACTATGGTTACACAATAAACTCAGTTTATTGTAAAATAAGTTAGCAGGTCTAAGTGGCACAATAATCCTCACGGAGTTAGTACAAATTCAGGAAAATTCCCACACAGTTCGTTGCAACCCTATTGTGTATGTTTGTATATTATCTAAAGAGACAATAAATATTTTTAGTAAATATTAAATTTTTCAATAAAAAATCTTGCAAGAAAATACAAAAATGTATATTTTTTTCTATTTTGCTAATCTAGTGGGATTTTGTGTAAATAAGGATTTTTCTGTATGTTTTAAAGTCAATGTTTATGTTAAGGTTTTTTATGTGAAAATAAGTGTAAATCCTTAAGAAATCTCCATTGATATACTAAACTCCATTTTGTGGTAGGAAATAAATATGTAAAATAAAGAGACATATTAAGAACTATTAAGTAAATTAAAATGTAGACCTAGGGGTATAGTATTTAAAATTGTTTTGTAAAAAAAACTATTAATCTTAAAGATGTTATTTAAAAGATAAATAAATATTTATGTTTATGGATTGCTCTATAAGTTTGTTTATAGCTGATGCAACAATCTCGAAACGTCGCACAGTGGTTTGAAACAAAAAAAAAGTGGTAATAAATCTGTATGTCCTAAACTATAAGTCCGATTGCATCAGTATGTATGAGATAATTATTAAGGAGGACCAAGCCTTTCTGAATTTTGGATTCATGGTTACCCTGTGTTATCATAGGTCGACTTATTGGGTGTAAAATTAGACCACCTCAAAAGAAAAATAGCTTTTGGACCGTGTAGCTCTTTAAATTATTGCCCAATATGGTCGATTATTTATCTTTTGGAATAATCTTGGAGAAGCGAAGAAAAAACATGCTTACTATAATAACTGTTATGGGTTTTAAGTTATTTCATTTCAAAAATAAAAACTCATTTTTCTCTTCGACTTTTTTTAGTTTTTGGCCGATTGTGAATTCGATATTACAACGATAATTTTTTAAGAAATACTGGCATATAGGCAACAGTTTATGAAATGAAACTATGAGAACGCTTTTTAAGTATCTCGAACCATTTAGTGTTGAGAAATTTCCAAAGTCAAACATTTTTCGCTGATCGAAAAAATTGCATTTTTTTCTCAAAAAGATGCTATCAATTTTTCACTTTTTACTGAGAAGTTATTTAATAAAAGTTAATGTTTTGTTATATATTCGTAGAGAATGGGGTTCTACGATGCTTTTAATCCAAATTTGAAGTCGGTACAATTGGTCTAATTTTTATAACAATTTTTGAGTTTTCGATCATATAACAAAAAAGTTACGCCGATTTTGCTACTTTCTGAAATACAGTTATATATCGCCATATATTCTGTTTAGATTTCAAAAATAAAAAGTAGCGCCAATTCATAAACGAATCCAGAAAACATGATTTTATAAAAAAGGGCAAATTTTCATACACCATAATTTTAATTTCAAAAAAAGGATAGTTTGGTTTATTTTTTAAAATTATTTTAATTGTTTTACATGAACAAGAAAATAGTCTTTATTGCTGCAAAAAATCATTTACGTACCTTGAATAGTTTTTAAGATATTGATAGTCAACTTTCAAAGATGATTTTGTAAAAAATATACTTTTTAGTTTTTTCGTAGATTTTTACCAGAAGTGTTTAAGGCTTTTGTGAATGTTACTTAAAAATTAACAGTGCAATAAACTAGACATGTTTTCCTTTTCATTGATGTATTAAAGGTATATAAAAATTATTGATAACAGGTAAAATTATTGCATTTAAAACACACACCTCAGGTCAAAAAATATAACCACATGCAAATATTGTGCAAACATTAACTTTCTTGTTTTTTAGTTTTTTCGTAGATTTTTCCCAGAAGTGTTTAAGGTTTTTTTTGAATGTTACTAAAAAATTAACACTACAATAAACTAGACATATTTCCCATTCCATTGATGAATTAAACGTATATAAAAAATATTGATAACAGGTACAATTATTGCATTTATTATTTTTCCATTAACAATATTTACATTTTTTAATAAATTAAATACTAAAAATTTGGTAAAAAATAATCCGAAGTGTCAAAAGTAAACATATTTTTTTCTTATTGCATTCAAAACATACACCACAGGTGAAAAAAAACACTTTTCATTTTGGGACAGGTACAATTATTGCATTCAAAACATACACCCCAGGTAAAAAAAAAAAAACATTTTTCAACATGACACAAATATTTCACAGGTGCATATTATAAAGCATAATATAAATAACTAATGATTGATTATTTACTCTCAGGATATTTTGCGCAACCCTTTTGTTAAAAATAGCTTAAAACGTTACTAAATTTTTACCTGTTAAGAATTATTATTCAATATATAAGCCGCCATATTGTTTAAATAGTTGACTTAATAAGTATAATTTATCATGGAGATAACAATAAAACATTATTCCTTGTGCGAGGTCATTTGGCAAAATCTCGGAGATATATCCGTACTTGCGGGAAAAATAGCAAAACTTCTTGGTACTATCCATCACACGTATGGTTTAAATATTACATCTGAGGGAGGGAAATATCAAAATTGAAAATTTTTGTAAAAGTTATGAAAATAAATACGAAGCTAAGATGTCAAACACGGTGTCTTTACGGGGGAATATAATGATTGGTTAAATATGGAGCTCAATGTAGAGATCGGCGGAAAGAAATTAGGTCGGCCAAAAAAGGATTACGAAAAATTTCAATATAAGACAAAAAAAAAAATAAGACAAGAAGAAGTCGTTAACAATTTTTCTTCAAAGGAAATAAAGGATTCCTTCAAAGCAGTTTTAATACAAACACAACCAAAAACGAGTAAAAAGGTTAAAGTCGGGCATGCCGACTATACAATACCCTACACCAGTCTGGTGTATTGTTTGGATCCGAAATTCGAATGGGTTAAAATGGGGCTTATGTCAAAATTTTCTATAATGTGAGTCAGCGCACCAAATTTCATTAAAATATCTTAATATTTGCGACCTGCAGTTTGTAACCAAGCCAATTTTGGGGGGACCTTATATGGGCACTAGTTCTAAACATGGACCGATGTTCACCAAAATCAATAGGCTTCGTCCTTGGGCCAACATAGGTCTATGTACCAAATTTCATCAAAATATCTTAATATTTGCGACCTGCAGCGTATAAACAGTATAATTTTGGTAGGACCCTTATATGGGCACTAGGTCTAAACATAGACCGATGTTCACCAAAATCAACAGGCTGCGTTATTGGGGCAATATAGGTCTGTGTATCAAATTTCATCAAAATATCTTAATATTTACGACCTGCAGCGTATAAACATTATAATTTTGGTAGGACCCTTATATGGGCACTAGGTCTAAACATGGACCGATGTTCACCAAAATCAATAGGCTGCGTTATTGGGCCAATCTAGGTCTGTGCACCAAACTTCATCAAAATATCTTAATATTTACGACCTTCAGCGTATAAAGAGTATAATTTTGATAGGACCCTTATATGGGCACTAGGTCTAAACATGGACCGATGTTCACCAAAATCAATAGGCTGCCAATATAGGTCTGTGTACCAAATTTCGTCAAAATATCTTAATATTTACGACCTGCAGCGTATAAACAGTATAATTTTGATAGGACCCTTATATGGGCACTAGGTCTAAACATGGACCGATGTTCACCAAAATCAATAGGCTGCGTTATTGGGCCAATCTAGGTCTGTGCACCAAATTTCATCAAAATATCTTAATATTTACGACCTGCAGCGTATAAACAGTATAATTTTGATAGGACCCTTATATGGGCACTAGGTCTAAACATGGACCGATGTTCACCAAAATCAATAGGCTGCATTATTGGGCTAATATAGGTCTGTGTACCAAATTTCATCAAAATATCTTAATATTTACGACCTGCAGCATATAAACAGTATAATTTTGGTAGGACCCTTATATGGGCACTAGGTCTAAACATGGACCGATATTCACCAAAATCAATAGGCTGCGTTATTGGGCCAATCTAGGTCTGTGTACCAAATTTCATCAAAATATCTTAATATTTACGACCTGCAGCGTATAAACAGTATACTTTTGATAGGACCCTTATATGGGCACTAGGTCTAAACATGGACCGATGTTCACCAAAATCAATAGGCTGCATTATTGGGCCAATATAGGTCTGTGTACCAAATTTCATCAAAATATCTTAATATTTACGACCTGCAGCATATAAACAGTATAATTTTGGTAGGACCCTTATATGGGCACTAGGTCTAAACATGGTCCGATGTTCATCAAAATCAATAGGCTGCATTATTGGGCCAATATAGGGCTGTGTACCAATTTTTATCAAAATATCTTAATATTTACGACCTGCAGCATATAAACAGTATAATTTTGGTAGGACCCTTATATGGGCACTAGGTCTAAACATGGCAAAAAAATCAAACTTGTTCGTTCTTGGGCCAACATAGGTCTGCATACCAAATTTCATCAAAATATCTTAATAGTTGCGACCTGTAGAGTGCGCACAAGATTGCATGGACAGACAGACAGACGGACGGACGGACAGACAGACGGACATCGTTAAATCAAAATAAAAAAAAATTCTGAACCGATCGGTATACTATAAGGTGGGTCTACGACCAATATTTTTTGGTGTTACAAACATCAGTACAAACTTATAATACCCTGACCACATAGTGGTGTAGGGTATAAAAACTGGAAAAATTGTAGACGTATTACCAACAGCATCTCCCGAGCGATTTAATCGTATGGTGCAAAGTATTTCAACTCTAAAATCATCAAAATCTTTCACAAAAGATAAAGCATTAGCTCTAATAATAAGCTTAGGATTATCGAGAAACAAGTATGGTAACTTGAGAAAAGCACTCCAGGAAAAAGGATACGTTATTTGACCCAACAGTCACTCAATTAAAGCAACGGAAAACAAAATTGTGCCATCACCAGTAGAAGTAAATTCTAAAAGTGGCAGTGTTGAACTTTCCCAATTGCTAGATAAGACAGCATCGAGAATTATTACTATTAGGGGGGTCAAGGGAAATTATTTCCAAATGCCAACCTCACCCACAGTCCACCTTGGACATGGTGTCCCCTGTTAACGCTAACGAGGCTCTGACGACCGAGTATGGGCGGTATAACCCGGTTCCCACGGCAATCGGACTATGTGCCGGAACGATTCGGATGTATTCGAATATTCTGAGCAAGGATTGCCACTCCGGCTTTAGATGAGAATTATTAACTACAAATTCACAATTTGAAGCCGTTACAACAACAACAACAACATTACTAATTTTGGTAAGGAAGACTTAGAAAAATGCCACAATTCTGAGTTAACGTTGATATGTAAATGAGGCTGCGATGGAACGTCTGGATTTACTGAATACAAACAACAAACTACACGCAATGAAGAAGTTGATTATTCAAGAGACCCAGGTATGTGGGGATGCTGATCCACAGGATTTCTATATACCTGGTTTATCAAATCCTATCCCTTTTTATCTTTCACCGAGGCCTTGCTATGTACATTTGCAATGATGTTGTGTACCACTGTCAGCAACATTTAAACTGTAATGATACGGAATTTAACTCACTTTGGGTTAAATTTAAAATCAGGACACACATATTGCATTTCGGGTTCTTATACAGAAGCCCAAACATGGAGAGGACGAATACCCTTAATGGCTTAGACGTCCTTTCTGATTCCATTTCTAAAATTTTGGAGAGTTGCCCGAGTAGTGAAATCGTTGTTACTGGCGATTTCAATATTCACAACTCTGCCTGGCTTCGCCATTCCAGCCATACAACTCCCGTGGGCCTTTATGTTAAGCTTTTTGCCGCGCATAACCACCTAGCGCAATTAGTGAATGAACCAACGCACATTCCGTGCGTTGAAAGTGAACACCAGAATGGTTGAACAGGTTATATTGCTTGGAATGAAATCTTTCATTCCTTCAAAGCAAATTTCGGTTAAACCAAAAGATAAATGTTGGTTTAATCAGACTTGCAGGAACGCAGTCAGATCCAGAGAGTTAGCGTTCAATAATTGGCGGGATAATAAGAACGCCAATACTGATCTGCTTCGCAAACGGGCGAGATATGAGTGTTCCAAAGAACTTAGTCGTGAAAAGTTTCTTTACGAGCACCGTCTTCGTACTAAAGTTCTTTCTGCTCCACGGGGTAGTAAGAGCTTTTGGTCATTCGTTAAAGAGTAAAGGATAATGCTACTACAACTATCCCAACTCTTATAAAGGATGACCAAATATTCACTGAACCGATTGATAAAGCTAACCTTTTAGCTGAGATGTATGCAGGTAATTCATTCCTGCCGGAAAGCGATCAACCACTGCCCGAGCTTGAAAGAGTGTCGAGTACTATGCCTAAGATATTCTTTCGAGCTCGAGCAGTTAAAAGGGTTCTTGCTGACCTCAACGTAAATAAGTCATCGGGGCCAGATGGTATACCAGCACTGGTGCTGAAACAGTGTTCTTCGACGCTAGCTCGTCCATTGGCAAGCCTTTTTAGTGCTTCGTATTATGCGGGAGTTTTCCCCTCGTGCTGGAAGGTTGCCAATGTCCAGCCAATCCCTAAAAAGGGTGCGGCTAACAACCCTGAAAATTACCGCCCGATCGCAATATGCTCTGCGCTCTCAAAGGCGATGGAGAGTATGGTTAATTACCATCTTGTGAATTATTTAGAGTCCAACTCACTTCTTAATGACCGACAGTATGGCTTCCGCAGAATTCGTTCTACGGGAGACCTGTTAGCGTTCCTCTCGGAGCGTTGGAGTCGGTCCATCCACCGTTTTGGTGAGAGCAAAGTGGTTGCTCTGGATATTTCAAAGGCCTTTGATCGTGTATGGCACGGGGCGCTTATTTCGAAGCTTATTGCGTTTGGTGTAGGTAATGACTTCGTTCGTTTTATTTCGAGCTTTCTCAGAGATCGCACTATTCGTGTTGTTATAGATGGGGTCTCATCCGACGAGTTTCAGCTGAATTCAGGCGTACCACAGGGTTTTGTTCTTTCTCCTTCCCTATTTCTTATCTTCCCTATTTCTTATTTCTGATCTTCGTGGTCGAACTTTCAACCCTATGACAGCAACATTTGTCATTCATTTTCCTTCGATCGTAGGCCAAGCCCTGAGGAGATTGGGGGCAAAAGGCAGATTATGAATGACACACTGAATCGTGACCTTTCTACAATCTCTGAGTGGGGTCGTGCGAATAAGGTAGACTTTAATGCACGCAAGACCCAATGTTGTATGTTGACCCATAGGGCTGTGAGGTCAACACTGCCATCTGTAAATATGGGTGATATCGATATTGAGGAATCGGATACTCTTGATGTTCTGGGCATGAAAATTCAGTGTGATGTCCGTTGGAATAAACATGTTTTTCAAGTGTCGAAGGAAGCATTCAAGTGTCTAGGTTTTTTACGTCGGTGCAAGAAGTACTTCACTCCATCCGATTTACTCACTATTTATACCACCTATATCCGACCGAAGATGGAATACAACTCCCATATATGGGCAGGAGCTTCGAAGTCTATTTTGGAGCTTCTGGACCGTGTGCAAAGGAGGGCGTCGGCGCTTATCAATGACAATAGGGTATCCAGCTCTATTGACTCATTGGAGCATCGTCGGAATGTGGGTTGTGTGACCCTGTTCTATCGATATTATCATGGGAAGTGCTCAGCTGAGATAAGTGAACTTGTCCCCAAAGCCCAAGTTTTTATTCGTAATACTCGCTTATCAAGTAGAGCGCATCCGTTTGTAGTCGATTGTCCAGTGGATTGCACGACGCATTATAGAGAGAATTCGTTTAACAATCGCACTAGCCGTATGTGGAATAAACTCCCCGCAGAAGTCTTCCCTGTTACTTACAATGTTGAGAAATTTAAATCAAATATTCACAAACACTACTCCCTCTTTCCTCCTCCTCATAACCTATTTTCCTAATACCAACACAATGCACTGCGTTAATAGGGGGGCATCCCCTGAGTGTTGGTCCATCAAAAAAAAGTGTTTTTATGACATCTTTGGTACCGGTCAGAATGCGGTTATTTTAAGGAAGACACTTCCCCATCAACTTCCTCCGCATTAAATAAGAACTACGAAGACTTATGGACAAATTTTACACCAGGTTCTAAGTTTTTATGTCGGCCAGTGCGTTTTAAGTATGTGAAGGAAACTTTAAGTTCAACAAAAAACATAGTGGAGAAAATAGAGTTAGAAATTTTCAACTTATCTCCTTTGTACGTGGAAATAAATGGATGTATCCTAGAGTTTGCTAAGAACCGAAAAATTTGAAAACCGCGGTTTCGGTTTTTCAAAATTATAAAAACCGCGGTTTCGGTTATTTGGAATTTAGCAATTTGTTTTTTTTTTCTAATATGTAGTAGAACCCATCAAATACAACTTATTTTAAGAGAAACCAATTTTTTGCTACTATTCTTTATAAACGATTTTAACCCTTACTCGAAAAATTGTTCGAGTAAGAATTACTCGACCAAAAAGCAGTTTTGTTTATTAAAAAACTTCACTGCACCGAAACTACTCAATTAAGTTATTGGTGGTTAATAATTTAAATTGTTTCTTTATCTTATGCATGTTTCCAAAAGTTTAAATGTTTCTATTGGCCCACATTGAAAATACCCTACGGGAAATGGATCAGTCACAGAGCTGGTCACGTGACTGGAACTTTGTGGGAGTCACCGGTCCTCGATTCGGTTTTTTTATATGAAAGTAACCGGCAACTTTAACATGGGCTTGTCATAGGAGGTGGCAATTTCCTCCTTTTGAGCTACTTCTAACTTGTCGCAAAGCTTGTCGTTTATAACATATCACACTACTAGTTTAAGAGAGTATGCAATATAACAAGTTAAAATTATCTAATACGGAAGTAGTCTCATGTTAGACATTATGTGATATGTACCGAAACTAGTGAGAAATAAAATATCAGGTGACTGGTTTAAGCGCACCTATCACAGAACTAAAGAAAAATATTTGTTAAAAAACTAGTCACACATTAGTCAATATGTGTGTTGTTGCTGAACTAGTACAAAATAATAGTTTCGTGACATATCACTATACTGCTCTAAGTTAACAAGTCACAGGACTAACTGAAACTAATTGACTTGTAACATGTCACTTATTATTCACCATGTGTCATAATAAGTATGGGTGCTGGAAGAACCCAGAAGGATCCAGTCACTGAACTTACGTAAAACGACAAGTCACCGAATCTGTTTTTAAAACATCACAAAGTCACAAAAAATTATTTAAAAAAAAACAGTTTATTCCAAATTCCAAAAACATAAATATTAGGGGTTTTCATATAAACTCGTAAATTCCATGTAAATCTTGTATAAATATAAACATATTTTTCATGTATGGAGATTGATATTAAACTCATAAACATACCAACTTTACACTGTTTACAAGTATAATACGCATTTATATGAAAACCCCTATTAACTCATGATTACAATTCAATATAAGCTATACATATAAATTATTTTAATTTTTGCACTAAAAATTCAAAAATAGTTTTTTCGGACTTTCTAAATAGATTTTCATACATTTACTTAGAATATTGTTCTACCTCAAGTCCAAATTCGAATACGATAATATTGTAATATTAGAAATTATTTGTTGCTTCAAAATGTCATATTCGAATTTGGACTTGAGGTAGAACAATATTCTAACAAATACATATATGAAAGTATACATATAAATTTTAACGTAAGTTAAGAAATACTAGTCACACCATACACCACTACTTCGACAGGATAAAATAAGTTTATACTGCTGTTTGTAACACCAAAAAATATTGGACCTAGACCAACCTATTAGTGTACCGATTTACTCAGAATCGCGTTTTGAGTCGATTTGGCGATGTCCGTCCGTCCGTCAGTCTATCTATCTGTCCATTAGACCGTACCTCAAAAAAAAAGTTTGCCGTACACCCTCCAATATGAAGTATTTTTGGAAGGCGATTTCAAAAAAAAAATTTTTTTTTGCCGAACGTAGTGGTCGCCTTTTTTAATTTTTTGTTATAGCTTTGGCATTTAAAATCGGATTTTAAAGTGTGATATATCGATTTTTTTGCCTCGAGGAGACCAGTGTTTTGCTACATAGTAAAAATCCAATTAAAAACAATTTAAAAAGGCGACCCCTACGTTCGGCAACCAATATATAAAAAAAATTTCTACTGGGTTTAGCGAAAAACTTCCTTAGCAAAAGTTGAATGATTTTTTGCGAGCTTTAAATTTCTAACATTAGGGTGGTAGCAACTGATATCTGGTGGGTAACTACTATAACGGGAAACTTGAGGTCAAAATGCCCTTAGAGCAAAATACTGGTCTCCTCGAGAGAAAAACATCGATGTATCATACTTTAAGATCCGACTGTAAATGCCTAAGATATAACAAAAAATGTAAAATAGCGACCCCTACGTTCGGCAAAAAAAATAAAAAAATTTTTTGAAACCTTCTTGCAAAAATACTTCATATTGGAGGGTGTACGGCGCACTTTTTTTTTGCCTGTAAGGTGGTACGCTCTACTGTCCATGTACCCTTGTGTGCACGCAACAAGTCGTATATACATACGGACCAAATTTCGGCAAAATGGAATGACGTTTATAGGTCCCTAAAAATTTAAAGTTTCTTTTCAGGATTTCTGCATAAATTCTGAACAATTTTATATACGTTTCGAATATGAAATACAATTTTTTAAAATTCATTTACAAAAAGAAGTTTATGTGTGAATTGATCAAAATATTTTTTATCGTTAAATTGCCTCTATATGAAAAACTTTGTGTATTCCATGACCGGAAATCAAACGACCAACCCTCTACACAGGCTACGACCCATAGCATCATCTCTTAACGAAACACACCATGGTCGACACTTCGATGAGTGTGGCTAATTGAAGTCTTGTCAATCATAACCTACACAATGAATGTTTTGTAATCGGAAGAAAATTTCTATCGTTATTTCCTTTTCATATGTAATTATCACATTATGATGATTTCTTTGGCCAAAATTGGATGATATGGATGTGAACGACATGTGGCTCTAACAGGCGGCGCTACGTGCCACATAGCTGAAGCGACCTGGCCACTCTGCACGACCGATTTGAGGGCATGGGTATCCCACACAGAAGCGACTTAAACTAGTCACCGAAATCGTGCGGTTTGACCGCTTTAGACTTGTTCTTGTGAGGTTCCATCAAGTTGCTTGTCTATGCCAATAAGTCAATTAAAAATTGTATGTAATATAATAGTTATTAAACTTCGAAAAGTGTGCGATAATCGTCTATCGTATTATAGAATCTGGGCACATATTTTAAGTAAAACCCTGTTAAGTTTACATATAAAAAAATATATGCGCAATTTACAAAGACCATTCCTGAATTCAACACTAAACTGGTTTTCGGGTCATTTTAGGCTTTTTGAGCTAGTTTTTAGATATTAACATAAATTTAATCTTCTCTTTAATTAAAATACAGATGTGATGTACCTATTTTAGTCCAATGGGTCATTTCGACCCCTTAGTGATTTAAGCTTCCCTAGTGATTTTTTTTGGAATACTTTCCTCTATTTCATAATGGTAATATCGGTATTATAAAACATTTTCACCAACGATTAGAGAAAAGAACCGGAAATCAAAATATCCAATAAAAAATTCTGACTTTTTGGATATAACATCCCCAGTGTTTGAGAATAAATCCAAAAGGGTTGTACAGCCTTTCAGTCAGTCACTGAACAGTTTGTTTTGTTAGTCATTGACAATCTATTATGCATACTCGTATCCGAACAATATTTTTAAACTACTCGTAGTTTATTATTATGTCATCATTTCTGTGGCCACAAAGTTAAGTATTATGTAAACTTTGTAACAGTCACGGGATAGGGTTTTACGGTACCGATCGCCATTTTTTCATACACATCTAATTATACTGCACCTGTTCTGTGTTATATCACTACTTCAACTGTAAAGGTACTAGTTACTTTTGCCAATTTGATGTTATGATACTTTTTCTCCAGTTATAGGATATATCCAAAATGAACTAGTTAATGTTTGGCCTCCATTTCAATAGTCACGATGTTGAATATTTTGCTGCAATTACCACTTTTTGATACACCGAAATTTGGGTTTACATCAGTTTTGTAACCTGTCCCCTATGCACCTGTCACAGATTTGTCACTTTGGATCAATCGACCCTTCATTTCCCGTAGGGTAGTTAAAAGGCTTACTCGATTTTTACTCTATTGATCACCCTAGTAAATAATCATATCTAAGCAACTATACAAAATATTTGCTAAATTTACCAATTTTTTACTCATTGATTTTCGTCAAACCACTTTTGCTGATATTATTAGCAACTTTTCTGTAAGCGCGCTTCTATTAAAAATCATCTGACACTGCAAGCATCTTGGCTGATGTTCCATATTTTTTTGTAGGTTACAGTGGAGTGTCCCGATAGATAGCAAACAAATATTTAAAACACTTCATTTATTTGTTTAATTAAATTTTTTTTAGCACTTTTAAAAAATTTATACTATACATACGAGTAACATACATACTATTTTTTATAAATTAAATTATTTTAGTAAAAATATCTTCTACATAACTTTACTGTTCTTCTTCGAGAAGTTTTTTAGCTTCGATTGATGTTCATTTAATTCGATTGAGGTTCATTTTGTTCGAATATTGGACAAATATGGATCTGATAAACACAGAAAAATGGTATGAAGGTCTTCATTAAAGACATTTTTCTTGTGTTGTGCTCACAAAGAAATCTGGAGTCTTTGTTTCTTTTCTCCTGTCCCTCTTCTGATAGATCTCCAATCGATACACTCATAGAAATAAATCTGTAAAAATAGCAGAAAAATTTACTAAAAATTAGTTGCAAATGATGCTGCAGAAAAAACTGCTAAAATTAGCAGATTTTTTTGCTAAGTACTAGTAAAATAAGAACAGCAAAATTAAAGCTTTTAAATTTACTGAATTTTAGTTACATTTAAGCTAACTTTTAGTTAAAGATTGGACTGTAAAATCGGCAGAAAATTTTGATAAATATTAGTAGACTAAGTATAGGAAAAATTAGCTGTTATATCTAAAAAACTTTTGCTATATTTAAGCTAAATATAGTTGAATGCAAACAGTAGTCTATTCTGCTAAAATTAGCAGAAAAATTGTAAAGTGCTGTTTTGAAAAGGCTCGGTTTTTGTTTGCATTTAAAAAAAAATCGAAAAAAAACTTCGAAAATTTTAAATTTTTTGTGATTTTTTAGGCTACTAATTATTTAGCAAAATAATTTGCTGATTTTAGCAGGTTAATTTGGTATTTTCCATTAACAAAAATTTAGCTCAAATATAACTAAAAATCTGTGCATTTAATAGTTCTCATATTACTAATATATAGCAAATATAATCTGATAATTTAGCCGTATTCTTCTGCAGTACCATTTTTAACTAATTTTTTGTAGTTTGATCTAATGTTTTTCGGACTTTTTTCTACTAGTGTAGTATTTTGTGTTGAATGAATTGTTTCCCATAATACATAATTTTGTACACTTTAGGAGGCATGGTTTTCCAGGCATATTTTTCGTTATAAAGTTTAGCCGTGTCGTTGACATACTGACCAAATTTCTTGGAATTAATTTTGTTGCTGCATAGTATTACGATACTTCTAATATTATTTTATATCGTTTTATTAACTTATGATTACTAAATGGAAATATAACTGGCTTCTTTTAATATGACCTCGTGCGTTTCCTTTTTTAAAACAAATCGAGTTGGTCTGGAATATTTTGTGGAAGACTGAATATTCGCTTTCACGACCAAAATATAATTTAATATAAGACAGTTATTGTAACCGCATGAATTCGATTGGTAATAAATTCGGTGGCCTCAACTGGGACTGTGTTCTGGGTGCACCATTGAATATTTTTAATTTACTAATTTATTTACTGAAAATATATTTCATTAAATACTAAACATAATATTCTTAAAACTAAACTGGACTACCTAAGAGCGATATTTATTATCCTTCTAGGGGATTAAATCTTCACCCTTTCGGCCCCTTCTTTAAATGGCTGGGAATTTTCCGACCAAACTTGTAGATCTTTTCCAAAGAAATATTTTTTGTTACTTTTATGGCTTTGCAGCACCAACTAGCGGAGATATTTTGAATTAAATTTCAAATATTAAAATGCTGCCGGTCCCGAAGGGGCTAAGACTTTTTTTTATTTTATAGTTTTTCTATTACTTAACTCTACATAAAAATTTTGAGTTTTTGAATTTTATTCATCACACAATTTTTGAGATCAATATAAAGAAAAATTTTAGTTTCCTAAACTTTGCTGTGAGAAAAAACTTATGTGGACACTATGAAAACCTGATCGTTTCAAATGAAATTAAACTGCTAATTTCAAATGAAAAAAGAAATTTAATTCAAAAATTTCACATTCTCTAATACAAAATTCCGATTTTAATTGAAAATTTTTTAAATAAAAATAAACGCCCTTCCTATTTAAATTTTCCAAATGTATATTTTTATTAAATTCGACTTAAACTAAAATTTTGGATTTTTATATTCTTTACGATTTTTATATACAAAATAAACGAAACCGTATGTTTAAAAAAAGCCGACTTTAAAAGTTAAATACTTTTTGATAGTAGGGGCCAAAAAGTTTAAATTTTATTTTAAATGTTTTTCATTAAAATTGCAGAACTGAATTTCTAATGGAATTTTCTAAGTTTAAAACGAAAAATGCTAATATCTTTAGACTTTTCTCATTTCGAAATCAAAAATCGGAATTTCTCTTAAAATTTTCTCAATTTTGTAAGAAAAAAAATTAATGAGTGTTATTTTTCATCAGTTTTAAGATCAAATATGACCAATTCCAAATAGAATTCACAATTAATTTCACTTGAAATTCTCCAAATTTCATTCGGAGAGATATGGTGAAGTTTATTTTTAGTTTACTCCAAAGGATCGTATTGAACTTATTCCAGTCAGTCATTTGGAAATTCTGAGCATACATGTTGATATCGTCGAGTATACAGTTATGTTCCAAAAATAAGCCATTTGAAATACTCTTCGATTTCTGATTGCATGCCAGTAATTGACTAGCGTTAAATCCTGTACTTCCTCCCAGCCTGCAAAGTCTTTTGACTTAAAAAAAAAAAAAAGTAGTTCCTTTTGTTAAAAATGGCAGCTGGCTCCCACGGCTATGTCAAAATCGATAGCAAAATTTAATTATACAACGTTTTTCCAATGTTGATCATGAACCCCTGAGCGTCCACAATTGCATCCTAGGAAATCTGCGAAGCGTTCCGAAAAATACTTCGAAAACAAGAATTTTTTCAATATTAGAAGTTTTTAGTTAAAATTTATAACTGGAATATAAAAAATCAGCTTCTCAAAAATAAAGTGAATATAAATAAAAAATAATTTAAATAATTTTAAAACTTTTCAGGAAATAAAGACTCACCTTTACTATAAAAAAGAAAAGTCGAATATTTTTTTAAATTTCTTACCATACACTCAAAAAAATAAGTTAGTATAAAAATTAGTAATCTTGTATATCCAGTTTACTAGTTTTCAGCAATTTTTTTTGCTGAAATTCCGTTTTCAGCAAAAAATTTAGTTATATTTTTGTAGCACTAATCTAATTTTGAACTAATGTTTTACTACTTTATTTTGCTACAAAAATTGTGCTGATAACCGCAATTATAGCATGGACGACAACCAGATAGACAAGATGTAGATGTCGCAGCTTATCTGGATGTAGTACAGACAACGGAAATGATAATTAAAAAACAACTCTATATTTAAATTTTCAGCAAATAAATTAACTAAAGTAAAATTTCTCTACAAATTTTTTTAAAACATAAAACACAAACACAAAATTATAACAAACTATTGAGTAATGTAGATTAACAAAATGTATACCTGTTATCAATTTATTTAAAGTGTAATTAAACAAAATATAAACATTTAAACTGTGGAAAACTTAAAAAATTCATTACTTTACAAAAAAAAAACAGAAAAAGGGTATTTTGGTCACCCTTTTCACTGTGAAATAGTAAAAATTTAGCCTTGATTTTTTGGCTGCAAAAGTTCTAAGGTGTTTTCTTTGAATGAGATAATTGGTTCTAAACTCGGTTACAAAAAACAAAAATTATTTTTGGACGCCTTTTCTAAATATGTACCAGTGTGCGGCGTCACTTTTCAAGAAGTAATGAACAGTGGTCACACCATTTAATCACTTTTTCTGTACAAAACGGCGTCTCAAAAATTGCTTGAGGATTATTTTCACTCCAGCATTTCGAGTTTCACTACTGACCTACACTCAACCAAAAAAGTCTGTAATGGCTACTGAAAATTTGGTTGTTATTACGGGAAATTTAACTGTTTTGAGCCCAGGGGTATTTTTTGCTAATTTTAGCAACACATGTCTGCTAATTTTAGCAACACATGTCTGTTGTTGTAAACTGCAATTCAAAATTGCAGCTACTAAATTTCACTAAATTGTTGTAAACTGTAATTTAAAATCAATCAGCTGTAATTAGCAAAAAAGTGTAGGGTAGAGGGGGGATCCTTCGCCACTTTTTTTTCAAAGCACTGTCATTTCGTAACCCCTAATTATTTTTCAAAAATTACTTTCAAATTGAAGATCTACATATCTTGGCTTTAATTTCTATGATTTTTATTCTAATAATTTGTATATTTTCTATTACTTTTTTAATGATTTTCAAAGTAACCCAAATCGGCGTAACTGCCCCAAACCTGGGGGATATTCGCCGAAAAAGCTAGATACAATTTGAACAAGAAAATATTGTTAATACGCAAAGTCAATGTTTTAATAACTGAAATAAATAATTTAGAATAAGTTCTTTAAGGTATATGATTCTTTTTAATCATAAAATCTCCACTTCATTGAAAAAAAAATAATTTAAAACTATAATATAATGATTCTTCAAAATTACAAAAAACTGAATAATTAATATAAATTTAAGAATGAACACGACTGTACTAATTTACTATTAAATATATTTTATACATATAAAAAAGTCTTATAGAGCATTTTAGGCAGGGATGCACCAACTCTTTGTAGCTCCAGGGGCCATCTGGTGATTGTGCCCCAGAGACAGGCACTAACATAAAATTAATATTTTTTCACGCTTTTTAAGCATTTATAAAAATTAAATTATTATTTTCTGAAAGCTTAGGATCATAGGTCTAACATAATGAAAAATTATTATTTTATCACACGATTTGAGGAAGTTATTGCAAAATGTAGTTGCTTTCAATTATTTTTTTGGCACCCCAAAAACACAAAAACACGTTTGTCTGCGACCACATGTGATATAAATTCGTCAAAGTGGATGTCAAGGAAAGGTAATTGAAAAATGCAAAAACTATATTTTTTCCAAATTTTTATCTCCCTTAACATCGGAGAAAAATGGGATTAGTGTATGTGCCCCACTGGCGAAGGATCCCCCCTCTACCCTACTAAAAAATAAAAAAAAAAACTGTAAAATCTAAAAAAAAAATGTATAAAAACAAAAATAAACTAAACAAGAATTGCAAAAAATCAAACAAAAAAAATTTTTTAATTAGTATTTTTTTCTGCTAAATTTAGCACTCGGTTTTGAAAAATTAGTAAAATGTTTTGCTGAAATCAGCAGCGAGAATTAGTAAAAAAATCCGTAATTTGTAATAAGAGAATAGCAAAAATGATCACTAAAAAAAAATTGTACTAAAAATCAGTATAAAAATAGTACGAACTTTACTATTGGAAACTGTTTACAAATTTTTTTACTAACTTTTTTATCTGAGTGTAGGCATTCAACAAAAAATGAGCTTCATAATATACATACAAGATCTTGACCGATTTGGATTTGTTAAGACAGCACACTAAGATTTAAAGTGGAGGAGGGATATTGCTACGTTCTGCAGCATGTACCGTATGCCACGGCTCAGGGAAGATCGTATTCTAGGGATCAAAATAAGAAACTTTGCCGAAGGAACCATACCTCTAAAACGAAATCTACTACCCCCCAACTGTTGACTTTTGTCCCGTAGGGTCAAGTTTTGAAAAATCACACTTTGACCCATTTAGAGTGCCCCAATCGAGTCCAAATGTATGACCGACCCCCACTAACTTTGGAGGGCCGATCCACCCATGCCAGTGGCACACCCCCTGGAACTCCCCTGGGGGGTTCCCCATACAAACATTTTAAAAAATCACCATTTTTGGCACTTTATTTTATTATTTTTTATTTATTTTATTTATTTTTATTATTTTATTTATTTTTTCTCCTTAGAAATTTATTTAGTCAGAACATATGTAAATGAAAAAATTAATTGAACTTAGTAGTAGAAAAGAAAAAATAAAAAATTACTGTTTGAAGTCTTTTTTGCTTTCAAGTCTGGGCAATTTCGCACGGCTCTCTAATGTCGTCGCCATAACAGCCTCTACATTTTCCGGTATAACTCGTTTGGAAACGCTAGCTAGCAATTGAACGTGTCGTTCTGTTTCTTGTATGTGTGATGGAATTTTTGGATCATTAAACGATGGATCATCTTGATTTAAATATTCTTTCAAAGTATCGTATGGAATGCTTCGCGTGAATGGTGGTTCAAATACGTCATTTATGTCATTCATATTGATCATTTCCGTGTAACTTGTGCAATAAAAGTTTATATCTGGTTTTTTATAAGCTCTAAGTCGCGTTGGGTCGTCAACATCGGTTCGATAGCGTAGAATTATCTTGATAGCACGGTCGCGCTTTTCTTTGCTATCATCAAACAACATTGATAACAAGATATTTTCCGAATGCGCATAATATGAATTATCTGTAATTACTTTATTGACAATTTTGCGTAAACGAGGTTCTAGAAATCTTGACCAACTAATGAATTTGAAAAATAATCTACTACCGTTCACGACAGAGCTGTAATACTTGATATTGAAGTACATTGGCACATAACATGTAATTATAAATTCAACCAGTATTCTTAAATATGCATCTGGATTTTCCGTTGTCACATATAATCGTAATAGTCTAGCGGCCTTGGTGAGCCACCGAGAATGTACAATTTTCCCTGGTTTGATGTTTGCCAGATCCACTGAAACCACGCCGCTAGAAATTGCATGGGCCATGTCGTATAAGTACTTGGAATCGGTGGAAAATTCAATTTTTTCTGGAGCAGGGGGCATATTTTTCAACTCAATTTTCTGAAAGCCGTCCACCACCTGAGAATATATAAAAATAAAACAATTAAAAACGGTTGACAATTATAATAAATGAGTGATAGCAATAACTTACCGGAAGAGTTTCACAAGTGTCGATTTGACGGCTCAATTTTCCGGTTGCCGATCTTGGTCCAGTGCTGGTTGATTTATCCAAAGCTTCAAACAAATGCCGAAACGGAAGTTCGTTGAAGTGTAGAAGGCAAACGAACCAATGAAATGGTCTTTTTAACAGCAATTCGAATCGACGTATAATTCCACCGTTTGGGCCAGTGTTTGTTGGCTCACCGTCAGTGCATATGCCAATTAATGCATCCAGTGATATATTTTTATCGTTGAAAAAATCATTTAATTTGGTTGTTTTGTATTCAGCGGTTTCATGTTCCAGTCTTACGTAACCAATCAATTCAGAATTCTGTTCTCTCAAAATAACAAGATGAGGTTCTTTTACCATTCTAGTATGATACTTCTCATCAATTGTATCTCTCGTTAAAGTATCATCTTTTCTGCCATCGAATGAAAATGCTAACAAATTGGTATCATCTAACCGTTTGCGAAGCACTTCTTGTCTGCATTTCTCTTTTTCTCGGCGAACTTTCGATTTATCCATGATGAGAGGTTTGCCATGGATATCTTTCATTTTTAAATCTTGGAAAAGAGCTGTTCCCATTGCTGATGCTACTCTATCAGGCACGCCAAATCTGTCACATACCAAGGCAAAGTTAAAACAATCGTTTCTCTGTGTGTATTGTGAACTTGTGCTTATATCCAAATCTTCTTGAACCGGTGGCGGTGCGTATGTTGAATCATCGGGATCTTGGTATGTTGGCATTGATGACATAGACGTTGCTCCTTGCTCTTCAATTTCCATCGCAAATCCATCCATTGTTAGACTTCTCTGATTATGTTGATCGTGCATAAACTCTTTGAGGCGTTCGGGAACCAAACCGCATGCACATGGAGCTGCCTTCAAATCGCATTTACATGTTCCAATGAAAAAAATTGTTTCCAGAGATTTTACATACTCTGTAAATTGTTGGGGTTTGTTTCTTCTCTTGATTTGCTCTTGATATTTGTCAAGCAATCTATTCAATTTATTACATACACTTTTTTTCAGCATTATTTCCATACCAAGTTTTTCCCAAATTCCAATCAACTTATCTTGTACTTGAATAGTGAATGCTTTATAGGACAACTTTTTTTGTTCGCTCAAGTAAAAATAATATCTCAAGATATCCAGATGGGTTGGTAAATTAAGATCAGTCAAATCAGTAGACACACCAAAAACAGTAACATCATGCCTGGGTATATGACTCATTGGGTTTTCGATAGTTGTTGATGTTGTTATTGCTTCATCTTGCGGTGTAGATAATGGTGGATTCATTGTAAACTTCTTGATTTGGAATGATTTTTTTTTAATATTTTTTTATCTCAAATTAGCACTTCACACTTCGAGTTCTTCACAACGACTTAATGCATTCAGAAAAACTGTTGCGTTATATATGGTCTAGGAGACGAGGTAATAAGAATGAAATGGTAATTTCAATTCTACCTGTAACCGATTTTGTTGTCAAAACTGCCCATAAAGTACTTACATGTAAATTAAACGTTAATCTGACTACAAATTCTGTTAAGCAAGTGCGCCTTTTATTACTTCTGGAAAATCCTTTATGATAATTTTATGCTCAATTCTACCTGTAACCGATTTTGTTGTCAAAACTGCCCATAAAGTACTTACATGTAAATTAAACGTTAATCTGACCACAAATTCTGTTAAGCAAGTGCACCTTTTATTACTTCTGGAAAATCCTTTATGATAATTTTATGCTCAATTCTACCTGTAACCGATTTAGCTTAAGTAAGTTTACGACATGCAGCTGTGTCTTGTGGTGGCTTAAAAAACCCACACAACCTATTTTACGACCTGCAACAGAACGACACGTTCAATTGCTAGCTAGCGTTTCCAAACGAGTTATACCGGAAAATGTAGAGGCTGTTATGGTGACGACATTAGAGAGCCGTGCGAAATTGCCCAGACTTGAAAGCAAAAACAGTAATTTTTTTTATTTTCTTTTCTATTACTAAGTTAAATTAATTTTTTCATTTACATATGTTCTGACTAAATAAATTTCTAAAGAGAAAAAATAAATAAAATAATAAAAATAAATAAAATAAATAAAAAATAATAAAGTGCCAAAAATGGTGATTTTTTAAAATGTTTGTATGGGGAACCCCCCAGGGGAGTTCCAGGGGGTGTGCCACTGGCATGGGTGGATCGCCCCTCCAAAGTTAGTGGGGGTCGGTCATACATTTGGACTCGATTGGGGCACTCTAAATGGGTCAAAGTGGGATTTTTCAAAACTTGACCCTACGGGACAAAAGTCAACAGTTGGGGGTAGTAGAATTCGTTTTAGAGGTATGGTTCCTTCGGCAAAGTTTCTTACTTTGATCCCTTGAGAACGATTTTCACTGAGCCATGGGCGATTATTAAATCGACCCGCCCTAATGTACCGTGTACTGCAATAATATAAATATTGTCAGAAAGTTATTTGACATGCTTCGACTCTCGAAAATCCAAGGAATTTGCATTAAGTTAAACACCACACTTATGTTTATTTATCGATTTTAATCGGGAAAGTAATAAAAATTTTATGAATTTTAATGTCTTATTTTTGATTTTAATAACATATGTTTTCAATTTAGATTTATTTTTTCAATAAAATTTTTAAATTTATGAATTAATTTTTAGAAGCATTTCGCCGTACAACCCTATTTTAGTTCATCATTTTTCGATAGATATATTTACAAAAAAAAGGATTTTAATTAAGAAAACAAAACAAATAATAATGATCAGGGCAAAGGGCTTCATGCAAATACATGTTTATTGTCGTTACATTTAGAACAACATTAGACTCGAGACTAAACAAATTTTCAACAAAATGGCATCGGTTGGTCAATGTATATTTTGCTTTAAATGTAGATTTTTAAATAGTTTGCTATAAATGCACATTTTGCTAATACTTAATGCATGTTTTAAATCATATTTTTTATATTTAAAACTAGATTCTTTCACAATTTGCATACAATATCTTAAAAGCTTTTTTATTTCTTCATAGTCATTAATAACTTTTTGGTTTTTTTACACGAATTAGAAATTATCATAAAAATAGTAGCAGTTATGATAGAGGGGGGATCCTCCGCACTGTCAATTTCTAAGTTACTTTTAAATTGAAGATCTACATATCCTAACTTGACTTTTATGATTTTTATTCGAATTATTCGCATATTTTCTATTATTTAATGATTTTCAAAGTAGCTCAAATCGGGTAGAACATTTTAGATACCCAATGTAGAAACAGTAATGACATATCATTATTTTGTGGACTACCAGTAATGACACGTACTTACTTTCTGCATTATTTTAAAATATATAATAATGAGTTACTAATAAATACTTACTTTTTCATTATTTCAAAATAAAAAATAATGTATTACCAATAATTACTTATTTTTATCATTATTTCAAATATAAAATAATGTTCTAGACTTTTTTGTAAATTTTTTTGAAATCTATTTTTAGACTCAATATTTTTTCAACACTGGTAGTGATATATGTAACCACATATTTTTTGATTTTTTGTATGTTGGCGAATAAGCTGATTTGTGCGCAGCAAGTCAATTATATTTTTATCTATCAAACATGTCGATAAAGCTCAGATGGTAGAGCTATTGACTGGGAACCGGGAGTCCCAGGTTCGATTCCCGTACTAGAAAATTTTATTTAAAGAATTTGTACATTAAAAAAATATTTATTTTTATAAAACTCATTTTTTTGAAAATCTATTTTTAGACTCATAATTTTTTGTAAATACTGGTAAGCTATGGGTAATGACATATTTTTAAATTTTTCGTATGCTGGTGTGTAAGCATAACTTATTATTTTGAGCGACAGAAATGTAATTAGATAATTAAATACCCAGTTGGAAATATCATAAAGACGGCTTAGTGAAATGTCGATGTCACTGCTGACTTGCTAATCCGGTCCAATACAAAAACCTTAAGACACCTGATGACATTTTCATACAAATGTAAAAATGTTATCACGACAAATCATAAAGTGGTTTTTACGCGAATTAAATGATGACATATCTGTAAGACTTCTAGAGGAATTGCTTCCATAAAAAGCGGATGAGACTTCATGACAATTCATCAATGTGTCACAAGTAGTGACTTATTCATAATATCTCACTAAGACGTCTTTAAGATATTTCCTATAAACGTCTGTTCCACATGACAGCATTTTGTCGTACAAAATACAAAAATCCCAAAAATATTCCTTAGTAAAAAAATTTATAATTTTTAATAATTTATTGAAATAAAAAAAAGAGTGCTTTTGCTGACATGTAGGCAGCTTATTGTCATACTTTAGTTGTCCGGTGATAACAAGTCTGCAGTTAGTCTTTTTAAAACAGAATACGAAATGCTGAAATGTCTTGAGCTTATTATATACAAAATAAGTCGCTGATGACATTGTCTTTAAGACACAATTGCTAGCTAAGTAGTTATCATTACAAGGTATGTGTTACATAACCACATATCTGGAAATGCTTTTCTGTAAGGAAGTTATTGCAAAATGCAGTTGCTTCTTATTAATTTTTGGCACCCAAAAAAGCAGAAAAACACCCCCGTCTGCGACCATATGTGAAGTAAATTTGTCAAAGTGATTGCCAATGAAAGGTAATTGAAATATGCACAAAAAATATTGTTTCCAATTTTCATCTCCCTTAACATCGGAGAAAAACGGAATTGGTGTATGTGCTGGCGAAGGATCCCCCTCTAACCTACTAACTTCTCAATGATGATAAATGATCATTTTCAATGTTTAAGCCAAAAAACTATTCAAATTGATATTGATAATATTAAAAGCGCTGAAATAAATTAATAATAAAATTTTAAGTGAATATTTCAGATTTTTAGTACATATTTTATTAAAACAAAACACAATTTTTAGTACATGAACTTCCTTGCCCTGATAATGATACTTAATAAATTAAGATTTTTGTTTCTGCTATTGTATTGGTATGTCTGTCTGTATGTGTTTATATCTAACTGTCTGTCTATTTATTTGTCAAATTTTTTGCACATTTCAATGTAGATGTTGTCTTTTTTTAATTTTACATAAATATGAATTATTTGCATTTTAATTCGTAAATGGAATGCTAGTCTGAGTGTTTTTTATTTTTAACTATTTTTGTTTTAACGTCCCAAAAACTAAGGATGTCCTTTTTTTGTTTTATATCCTTTCTGTTATTTTTTTTTTTGATGTTTTTGTTTGCTTTGCATCAATGTCTACATTTTGTGGTAATTATGGTATATTTTTGTTTCCAACGAATAATTTATGTTTTCATTACTCAAGATTAGAGAATAAAAAATTGCAATTTTTTCATGCAAATCCGCCTTTTTATCTTTTACAGAAAAAATATATGGTGTCAATCTTTAACAAACAACCAAAACCATCCAAAAATCCAACCAGCTATTTTCAATACTGCATGTAATAAAAAAAATCCATGTCATCATTTTATAATATTTTTTTTTTATTTTGACCACCATCGATATGCATACGAGTACATATAAAGGCTTAGAGAAATAAAACTGGAATATATCCAATGAATTTGAAAACTTTTAAAAATTTAACTTCAAATATACCTGTCACACTAAATCAAACATTTATTTTAACATTTATTTAGAACTTCAGCCCATTTACCATTGGTGTCCACTCCCTAAGTTCCTAGTGTATGTCTAAAATGGTTTCCTTTACGTTGTAATCCTTTCATATGTCCGTTCCATATGATTAAACCAGAAAAAATTTTTGTTTTTTTATTTTTTTTATTTCATTCGTTCGAATATCTTCTTCATCTTTTCAAGTAACTTAAGTATTGACATGTGTCTAAATTGACATGTCAGCTTCATGCATTGAATTTCCACTTTTGCTTTATTCTTTTGGAAAACATCGAATGTCAACATCCTCTTAGTTTATCCTTAGACATGCCTTTATAAACACAGACACACAGATACATACTTATTATACATGTAACGCTTTTGTTTTGTATACACCCAGGTAGAAATTAGCGGTTTTAAAAAAAAACAAAGCACTTACTTTGTAACGTTTTGCCAATACTTTTTCTACAAAATTTAAAACTGTTTATGAAAACACTAGAGTGTCTCAAACCGTAACTGTAACCGAAAATTGGTTAAACGGTTTTTTTAATTTCAAAAACCCTACCGGTTCGAATAATTTCTAAATTCGATTAAATCGAAAACCGGCTATTATTTGAATGCTTCACTTGCCAAATCGATTAACGCCACTTTTTGAATTTTTAAAATTTTAATGACAAAGCACTATATTAACTTAATATTCAAAACAAATTTATCTGATAATAAGTATAAACACTACTAAATGACAAATTTTTTTTTGGCCATTGAATAATAAATAATTTATTTTCAGAAGCCAATTTGATTAACTCCATACTCTAATGTAAATTATAATAAAAATTTAGTTAAATCACTTTATACAATGCAATTGACTGCTTCTAATATATACATATACTTCGCTTTTTAATGCAATGACGTAATATAAGGTAATGGTAAATTGTTTATTGTTGGCAGAGCTTTAAAGAATTAATTCCTTTTTGGAATGAATTCCCAAAATTTTAAATCAATTATTTAATTCAAGGAATGAATTCATCAAGAAAACATAAGCAGGAATTAATTCCTGTGAATGAATTCAAAGAATTCAGATTTATAGAATGAATTCCCTGACCAAAGCGTAAAGAATTAAAATTAAATAATTCATTCATTAGAGAATTTATTCAACACTATTTAATTCAATTTGAAGTCAAGGAATTCATTCAATTCTAGTTAATTCAACTTTTGGCTAAGGAATTAATTCAACTGTGCACTTAATTCAACTTTTGATCAAGGAATTCATTCAATTCTAGTTAATTCAACTTTTGGTCAAGGAATTCATTCAATTCTAGTTAATTCAACTTTTGGTCAAGGAATTCATTCAAGTTAAACTTTTGGTCAAGGAATTCATTCAATTCTAGTTAATTCAACTTTTAGTCAAGGAATTCATTCAATTGTTAATTCAACTTAGTCAAGGAATTAAATTTATTTCGTTTAATTCCCTAAGAAATTAAATTTTTTTCGTTTAATTCCCTAGGAATTAATTTTTTTTGTTTAATTACCTAGGAATTGAAAACTTAATTCAGGGAATTAAACGAAAAAAATTGAATTCCCTGACCAAAGCGTAAAGAATTAAAATTAAATAATTCATTCATTAAAGAATTCATTCAACACTATTTAATTCAATTTGAAGTCAAGGAATTCATTCAATTCTAGTTAATTCAACTTTTGGCTAAGGAATTAATTCAACTGTGCACTTAATTCAACTTTTGGTCAAGGAATTCATTTAATTCTAGTTAATTCAACTTTTGGTCAAGGAATTCATTCAAGTTCAACTTTTGGTCAAGGAATTCATTCAATTCTAGTTAATTCAACTTTTAGTCAAGGAATTCATTCAATTGTTAATTCAACTTATAGTCAAGGAATTAAATTTATTTCGTTTAATTCCCTAAGGAATTAAATTTTTTTCGTTTAATTCCCTAGGAATTAAATTTTTTTTGTTTAATTCCCTAGGAACTGAAAACTTAATTCAGGGAATTAAATGAAAAAAATTTAATTCCTAGGGAATTAAATGAAAAAAATTTAATTCCTTAGGGAATTAAACGAAATAAATTTAATTCCTTGACCAAAAGTTGAATTAACTTGAATTGAATGAATTCCTTGACCAAAAGTTGAATTAACTCGAATTGAATGAATTCCTTGACCAAAAGTTGAATAAACTATAATTGAATGAATTCCTTTACCAAAAGTTGAATTAACTAGAATTGAATGAATTCCTTGTTGAATGAATTCATAAAATTTTATGAAGGCATTAAAAAAATTAATGAATGCCTTTAATACAAATCGAATGAAAAAAAGGAATTCATTCAATTCCTTAAGTTTGGTCAGGGAATTCATTCCCAAAATATAAGTTCAGTTCAAAAAAAGGGAATTAGGGAATTAATTCTTCGAAGCTCTGATTGTTGGTGTCTCATCCCAAAGAAATTATTAATTAGTTGCATTCTAATTGCCACAGAAGCAAGTATTGATAAATTTAAGTTTCAGTGGAAGTTGTGTTTTTTTTAATAAACCGTTATATTAAGATGGAAGAGATTAGTAACACTGTACAACAAAATCAAATTTTTATCCAAAAACAACAAGGTTCTGACAACTTATTCTGGCAGAGTCGATCAAAGAAAATATACGTATATCGGCGTTTTAAAAGTTAACATCTTGCACTATGTCTTTTGGGGGTTAAAGTTTCCCCCTTTTGCAAATGTTTATTGTGAATCGGCATAGGAAACCAAGTGAATCTTCCATTTTAGGTATAGGATGTGTTTAGCGAACTTCTGTAAAACACTACGAGGAACATTTTTAAATTTTCGAAACGTTCTGAGCCTAACAATGAAAAACAATAGCTAGATTTATAAAATTATTTTATTTTTCAATATAATTTCCTGAAACTTTAATACAAATAATATATGAAACATTTTAACCCTCTAGCTCTCCAATATAAGGAATTTTGTTGTCCCTTTTTAAAAAGGGACAAAAAAGACCCGTAGGTTGAAGAGTTAGAGGGTTAAAATGTTTCATATATTATTTGTATTGAAGTTTCTGCAGATTATATTGAAAAATAAAATAATTTTAGAAATCTAGCTATTCCCAACAAAACCTTGGTAATGGGTTGGACCTTTTTTACGGGCTCCTTGAAAAATGACCCCAATGAAAAATCGCCCCAGTGCAAAAAATGAAAAATGGCCCCAATTTTGGGGTCATTTTGATAATGAAATATTACCCCAATATGAAATTTGGCCCCAATCCAAAGTGAAAAAGGCCCCAAAAAAAATAAAGCAATTTTTATAAAAAGGAAAAAAGACCCCAAAGTTGGAATAATTTGCCAAAATGAAAAATGGCCCCAATTAAAAAAAAAAACGTTTTGTCACAAACGACTATGAAAAAAGGCTCCAAATTTATTAAAAAAATTGATATTTATTAAGTTTTTATGTTATCTTATGTTTATAATATTTTTATATCGCCACAACCCTGAGAGGAGAACTAATAAATGTCACTAGTTAATTTGGAACCGCATTTAGGAATGCATGTGGAAGGTAATAATTAATTGTTTTAAATATATAGTATAAAATATATAACGATAAATATTTGCAGTTTTCACGATGAAAATAAAACATTTCTCTACCCAAGTTAATAAGAAGTCTTAATTATTTAGTAAGCAAAGCGTTTGTCTATTCTCCAAAATCTACCCTATAGGTTTTTGAAGCGTTCCAACTGGAAAAAGTATGGATTAATTTTTTAATCTCAAGAGATGAAGAAAATGCTGCTGCATATTTTCGTCGATTAAGTCCGTAGACCTCATAGAAGAGAACATTGTTGTATCCCGTAGAAAATATTTCAGGTTCGTCAATTTTAATATTTTTATTTGATAGATTTTTATTAATTAAAGTAAGAGTGTTAGCACCACAGAAACAATCTTTTTTTTTTGAAGAAATCGGGTGATAGCAGGCAAAAGTTTTTTTAAAAATCGTATGTTAGCACCACAGAAAAAATTTTTTTTTAAGAAATCGCGCGATTTTTAAAAAAAAGTTTTGCCTGCTATCACCCGATTTCTTCAAAAAAAATTTTTTCTGTGGTGCTAACACTCTTACTTTAATTAATAAAAATCAATCTCATATAAATATTCAATACATATTATTAGCAGCTGCCTGCAACATCCTTGAATATTTTTTATTGGATTATTAAATAATTAAACCCCTTTCTTATGTTTGGGAGTGCAAATATTTAATATTATATATTTAAAACTGTTAAATTTTACCTATCACATGCATTCCTGTAGGCGGATTTAATAGTACTGATGGCATTTCGTTCATCTCCCACGGTTGTTGCGATATCCAAATATTTCGTTCGGAAATTTGGGGCCTTTTTTCCTTATGCAAAATTACCCCAAATCAAAAAAGGAAGAATGACCCTAAAATGCACAAGAATTTAGGGTCATTTTTAAAATGAAAAACTGCACCAAATTCAAATAGGAAAAATTACCCCAATTAACCCTATAACGCTAATCTTAGTCGATTCGATTAACACCACTTACATTTTTGTGCACAGTTTTTTTCTCGTTTTACCGATCGGTCTAAAATCTCTTGTATTCTCAGTCAAAGGTGTTCTCTTGATCGTAATGGTCACATTGTTGCAGTAAGTATTGCTATTTTTGAGTTATTTAGCAAAATGTAAGTCGATTCGACTAATGGCTAGTGTTATTATTTCTTATTTATTCATTATTTTCAACAATTGATCTCAAGAGTATTTGTTATTAATATAAATTTTAAACTAATTGTTTTACAAAAAACTTAAATTTGTAAATGGATTTACATTTAAAATAAAACCAACTGTCAACCTTGTAAAGATTTTTTTGTGGTTCAAATATAGATATCTAAAAAATCGGTAATATATATATGTTCGTCGATTCGACTAATGACACAGTACAACAGCCAATCTGGGGGGTGAGAAATTCCAAGTCAGGGTGATGGTACTAGGTCAGTATAGTAAAACTTTAAAAGGGTTTGGCGTTCGTATGTGTCATTTTTTTTTATGACCTTTTAAATTTTTTCCTTATCTTGATGTTTTTTCGCTTAGTTGTAACTCGAGAACCACTTGTCCGATTTTGATGAAACAAATTTAGAAAAATTTAGAATTACAATTTCTTTAATCCGTTCATATAACATTTTTCTTTATAATCAACAGTTTTGCCGGTAAAAATAAATTTGTGGAGAAAAAAAAATATTTTTTTGCCTAAAAATTAAAATTTTTTTTTTTTAAATTCATAAAAAATTTTAATTTTTAGGCAAAAAAATATTTTTTTTTCTCCACAAATTTATTTTTACCGGCAAAACTGTTGATTATAAAGAAAAATGTTATATGAACAGATTAAAGAAATTGTAATTCTAAATTTTTCTAAATTTGTTTCATCAAAATCGGACAAGTGGTTCTCGAGTTACAACTAAGCGAAAAAACATCAAGATAAGGAAAAAATTTAAAAGGTCATAAAAAAATGACACATACGAACGCCAAACCCTTTGAGGGTTTTACTATACTGACCTAGTACCATCACCCTGACTTGGAATTTCTCACCCCCCAGACAATAATCCCAAAAATGTTCCATAGTGTGATTAGCGTTAACGTATAAAAAATAAGATTAGTGTTCTAGGGTTAAACTGGAAAACTTGCCCCAAATTTACGTGTTGTTGTCTTCAATAGAAAAGTTTGGGGCCTTTTTTAATTTTCACATTTTGGCCATTTTTCATTGGGGCTATTTTTCAAGGAGCCTTTTTACGCATTGCCTGGCACTTACCCTTGGTTTTACTTAGAAACCTAAAGTAATACATTAGTAATAGTGTGATACATCAATACTTATGTGGGAGGTATGAAATAATGAGTTACCGATATCACTACTTATTTGGAGGCTTTAAAATAATATATTATTGATATTGTGTTACATAATAACTTATTAATAAGGGTAAAAATAATAAGTTATTGGTATTGCATTATATAACTGCTTATTATTTATTTTTGTAATCTACGCAATTACATTGGTCGGATCGGTGTACTCTTAAACAAAGTCATTACTGGTAACGTCTTATTTTATTCCCTATATGTAACCAATGAAATATGTACTAATGTGTAACAACTTACAAGTATGTACTTATTTTAGCTAACTAGTGAATTTAATATTACAAGTAACAACTTATTTAAGTACAGCCTTCGTAATCACTTATTTTAGCCTATAACGATACGATTTAGGCAATCATTTACCTCAAATGACACCCCCTTGTTAAAATAATGTGTTATACGACCAAAGTGTAAGTAGTTATAATTTTTGGTTTCTTATTCCACTTCCCTTTAGCAGGTAATAGAAGGTTTTGCTGGGTTGTTTTTCATTGTTAGGCTAAGAACATTTCGAACTGCCCTTATTCAACGATACATAAAATATTTATATAATTTATTCCATCGAGTCAAACTAATGCACTCAAAGCAGATATCTCAGGTCAAAATTTAATATTCGATAACTTTTTTCATATTTAGTAGACTGGTCCTTATTGCCGAGGGTTATTTTGTGAGATTACTAAAAAAACTAATGCCGAAAAAAGTTGAACTCAATCGAAGAAGTTTTGAGCTATCCCTGGCCCTTCAAAATTTTGAATACGATTTACAAGTGGAAAAAATAACTTTATTGGATTATTTTGCAAATACTGTCTTGTATTTCTAGAAAATGTTAATAGAATCGTAATCTAGACTGAATATTACTTTTCTCAAAAGGCATAAAAATCCAAAATCGGTTGGAAAATATTTAAGTAATTGAAATTCGCCCAGACCTTTGTAGTATGGTTAAAATGGGATACATTATGAAAATCGTAAAAAATAAAATATTTTTTTCAAAAACTTACAATGTTATGATCTAGACTTTCATTTCTAAGATCTTTACATATTCAGACATAAATTTTTGTCTCCCTTGATTTACGCTAACCTAATCCCAGGTATGGCCAAAAATTGGATTTTTTTTTAGTAAATCTACAATACTCTGATTTTTAATTTTTTTAAATTTTGTGCAACAAAATATAAAAAAGTGGCCAAAGCATAGAATTACAAATATCCCTTTTTTAACTTAGTAGTGAGGCGTTTTAAATTTGAAAATTTTAGCGAAAAGTTTGATATTGGACCATAATATGTAGGTAGCTTGTTTATCATTAAATTAAAAAAAATCAAATTTTACAATCATAAATAATTTTCACATATTTTTTTTAGAAATAAAAAAATGCTTTTGAAAATGTGCTTTTTTCACAAAATGTGCTTTGGAGTATGTTTGTTTATGGCTTAAAATTAAAAAAATTTATCTACATGGCGTGACTTTTTTGCCACATTCAGAAACTTTAAATTTTGTTAAAAAATTCATAATTTTCGACCAATGCTGGGCGTAGGCTGCATGCTCAAAAATGTTTATAAATTGCACTATTAAGCATTTATGAATCTTATTCTTTTAGAATGTTTCAAAAAATATTAAAAAACGTTTTTAAAACTTGGATATAATAGTGAATGAAGAAACCCCCTCCTTTTTTCAAAAAAAATTTAATTTTCAGGACACACTTTAAAGTTTTGATTTTAAAAATATATCACTGCTAAACGGCTCGAGATAATTGAAATTAGTTTTTAGTGTGACATTTCGAAAGGTCATGACAATGATAGAACAAAATATCAAAAACTTTTTCTGATAATGAAAAACTTATTGGGAAAAACAAAAAAAAGTCAAGGTAAAAAATGAAGATTTTGAAATTCAAAGTTAAATATTTTTTAAACTATAAGAGGTACTTGGTACTTGAAGCATGTTTTTTTTCATTATCTTGTAACCTAGATTACAAAAAGTCTAAAATCGGTTCACATTTGTAAAAGTTGTACTACCATTAAACTTTTGTATATTGACACCCTGTAGCAAACCCTGTGCTAAAACATGGTGGCTACAAGACTTATTTTCTAAATGCCTAGATTTTTATCATCAGTTCTTGTGAACATTTTTTTTTCGATTGGATCAGTAGTTTAGAAGATCCATAATTATTACAGTTTATTTTTCTTTTGGAAGCTCTGTGGTGCCGTTCGTAGGTCACTTCCTCAGATACTCTTCGAATATCCTTCGAGTAGCCCATCTCTCTTCCTTTCGTAAACTTTAGCTTAGGTGTTCTTATAATTAGACATAAGTGAGCCTTTACTCTCACACCTACAAAAAAATTTTGTTGTCCGAACCGAATCGTTCGGTTGCTGCAACCGAAAATTCGGTTGTCACAACCCTATCTTTGTTGTTCCAATCAAAAAGGGTTGTGACTACCAAAATAGGGTCGAAACAACCATACGCAAGCGAACGATTCGGTTTGAATGAAATCCGGTTGGGACAACAAATTTTTTTTGTAAGTGCAGTCACTGAATCAAACAAATATCTGTGACCCATCCCCCGCGAGCTTACACAGCTAACGGAGAAAAACTCGTCGTTACAAAGTTCTGGGGATTAAAGAAATTGGATTTGTTATTTCGTTGACTTATACAAGGCTGCATTTTCGTAAAGTTTCTCGAGTGTTTATAGTCTAGGTTTTTTAACCTTCAATTTTATTTATTAGTTTAATTTATAATTAAACTTAGTAAATAAAAATCAATATTCGCAAAGCACCTATTTTACTATTGTAATCAAATTTTCAAAATATAAATGACCAACCGAGGATCGGCACTTCAACTTCACAAAAAAACGCCAAAACTTGCTCCAGTCTTTATCAACACTTTGCTATTTGTATTTTTCTACCTGGGCATCTATTGATGACCATCACTATGAATTTGATTTTTACACTTTTTGTCCTGTAGGGTAGAAGGGGGATCCTTCGCCACTTTTTCTTCAAAGCACTATAATTTCTTCACCAATTATTATTTTCCAAAAATTACTTTAAATCAAAGTAACCCAAATCGGGTTAAAAATAAAGTTTTCAATTAAAGTAATATTTAAATTTACTGTTTAAGTAACAAAAATTTACATGAAATCACAACATTTTAGCTAGAAACCGTCTTTGATCTTCCTTAGACGACTAAACTCTTTGAAATGTTCTTTCAACCTCTATTAAGTTTTTAAGTACCTAAATCATTTCATGTAAAAACTTCGGTTCATTTCTTTTATATTTTAATCTAAAGGAATTAACCTAAGACATTAAATCCGAACTCTTCTAATTGGAATTTTTTAATTCCAATATTAATTATACAATAAGCAATTCTTATTTATAATTAGTGAGAGTTTAATATTAGTATATATAATTAAATTAGGTTTAGAAATTTCACAACTTATGTTCACGTCAAAAGAAGCGAGTAAAACGTTTTACTCCCTTAAGAGTAAAACGCTTTAGTTTTCTGAGTTCCACACTCCCTTTTTAGTGTTTGATTGTAATTAATGCTGCTATTTCAAATTTGCAATTTAATTAAATTTACTACAATATTAAAACCCTCAAAAATGTAAAATTTTCAATTGCAAATATATGTTGAGAATAGAAAAATGTTAAGCTCATTTTTTAATCATCTGGATTTAGAATTTTTCATAGAAAAAATGGATTCAATAAATCTAACAAAAAAAAATTGGATTGGATTGGACATGGAGAAATAGCTAAATATAAATGTCAGGTTTTCGCTCTACGGCAACTAATTTTACTTAATCTAATTGGTGAATTTTAGATATTGTAGTGGAATATTTTAATTGTATAAAAATATAAATTGAAGTGATAAACTTGCAAGAGCAGACTCTTTATCGCTGTTTTATATAAAATATTATGAAAAATTAAAAGTTACAGTAAAATCTTTCATCGTTGAATTCTGTATTAAAATTTAGGGTGAAAGAAGTGTCGCATAGAAAAATTAAAATAGTTAAAAGCTAATACCATCTGTTGAGCAATTTTTAAACTACTTTTTGGATTTATTAAATACAAGCGATTAACAAATGCTATTATTATTGAGATGATTTTAATATTCGCAAATAATTCAATTTGAAATGTTTTATTTTTTATAGATGTACGGTTTTAAGGTACACTGGCTATTGTATTCTTCTGGTTACTTTTATCCATAAAAAAAATACAGTCATTTAAATTTGCCTGGTTAAACCGAAGCAATTTGTCCATAGATAGAGGAGAAAAAATAATGTTAACATCCCCAGAATTTTAAAAAATTTCCCAATAATTCTTGCATCTATGGTTTTGATGGCAAAAAGTATCACAATATTATTTTTTTTAACCCTAGAAGTTCATTGTTAGTCGATTCGACTAATACCAACCGTGCTTTTCAAACAGCGAGAAAAATAGCGATGCACTTCTAGGGTTAAATATGTCTACTAGGAAGATAATTTCCTGGAATCAAATGGTCAGTTTTATACTCAGAAATAAGCTAAATAAAATAGAAATAAATATTTCTTAAATAAAAAATGTTATTTGAAAACTTTTTACTTAAGAAATATTTAAGAAACAAATCGATCTTAATTCTGATTATAAAACTGGCTCTAAGAGGTTTTGTTTAAGAAAAATTATTAGAATCACACAGTTATTCAATAAGCAATTGAAGGCATTTGATTCTAAAATGGAAAAGCATTTTTAATAGGAAAATATAGAAGAATAAATATGAGATAAATATCTTAGATATAATAGTTTTTTAAGGAATGAGTACCCGATCAAAAAAACATTATATGTAGTCATATCTTATTTAATATAGGTCGACATTTAATCTTATCCAAGTTCATCTCAAAATTGGGGTATCCAGTAATATCCAATCAGATCCCTCAAATATATAACAGGATTAAATTAGATCCTAATAGATCTCAAAATTGGGAGATCCAATAATTTCCAAGAATATCAAATTGAGATCCTGATAGATCGCAAAATATCCCATGGGATCTATCCCATCTATATTGTTTCTAAAAATTAGTTAAAAATTATCTTGCATAAAAAACTGCAGAAAGAAGCACATTTTATTTGCTAAATATTAGATAAGAATAGCAAAAATAAAGCTGTTAAATATACAGAATTTTAGTTGCATGTGAAATTGTAATTGTTGTAAATTCTTTTAAGAGAATAAAAATCTATTTTTGTGAAATCAGCAGTCTACTACTTCTCATCGTACATTTCTGTTGATTTTAGCAGGATGACTATTATTATATTTAACAGTTTATTTTTACTCTTCTAATGTTACTAATATTTAGCAAAAATCGGCAAAAATGTTTCTGCAAGGTAACTTTTAAATACTAAACCTGTAAAAATAGCAAAAAATGCTACTAATTGTTTTGCTATTTTCAAAGGTTTATTTCTATGAGAGTATGATTACAATTTTATTCCCAGTATGCAAAATGAGTCGAGCTTGTATCGAAACTGAATCATTTTCTCGTAGAATTTCATCGATATCGAGTTGGATATAATACCACGAATGAGGGTATTTTCCTATTTAGCTTGCAAAGTGATATAGATCCGAAAAATTTTTGATTTATAGATTCGATATTTCATCGAAACAACGAATACTTTTCGAGGGAATATAGTGTTAATAAAACGAAAAAAAAATTTTTTTTCTTTTATTTTTTTACCACCTTTCTCTCTGTTTATTTTTTATTTCTCTTTATTTAATTTTCTTCAATTTTAATTTAAATTCAAAGCAATTTTGTTTTTTTCCAACACCAGCCACGATTCGAACCAACGTCCTTTGGATTAGAAGTTCATCGTCTTACCCCTTGAGCCAAACCGTAATGATACATATAAACATAAACATTTTTTTATAATTCAAATTGTTTTTATTTTATTTGAATCTACCTTTATAGACTTCATATTACCCAAAAAACATGAATGTAAAAGTTAAAAGAAATGCCCTAAATGTAAGAACGAATATGCTGTTCTTTTCCAATTTTTCGTAAATAAATTTAATGTTTAATACAGTAAGGCCCTAACTCGACTTAATATTTCATTAGAGGAAAATGAAATCTGAAAAACTTTGATTATACTTTTTATTTTATTGTTTTTGTATTAATAAAAAAATTCATTCCGAAAAACTATATATCGAAGGCTTCTAGTGTAGCATGTAACATAGGTTTTATAATGTCGGAGAGGTAAGTACAGCAGAGTATAGAAGGCGCACGCTTTGCCTCCGGCCTTATTGCTCGTCGATAGGGTGGGGTTCCTAAATTCTCTGCGTCCAATATATGAATGCTACTTTATAAATATTTTTATATTGCGTGCATCAAATCAAAACACGAAGAAAAGGTAAGGAAGATGTGATATAGAAACAGGAAGAAAGCTGTTATAGAAAAATAGCTACATAATAGAGAGATACCTATGCCAAGTAAAGTGATTGACAGAAGTTTTCAAGTCGAATGTAGATGTTGCATCCGACAGATTAAGCCCTCCCTTCCGTGACCAGGAACATACAAGAAAATTCCATAAAAAAATTAAATTTCCTGGTCCCATTCTATCAATCCTACCACCGCTTAGATCAAATTTCAGAAATCAAACAGATTGGATTTTAAATTACCGATTCATATTCAATTTATTAACGTACTAGTAAAATTCATTCAAAACCGTATTTAAATTTTAATTCCAAATTAAAAGAATTAGTAAAACTTAAAGTCATTGGATTCGAAGAAGATAATTCGCTTAACTCGTAACGGAAAAAAAATAAAAAAAATACAACTAATTGAATTACAACTAAAATTAAATAAAATAAGTCACAAAAAAAAATTGCATGTATGATGCGGGTGGGAAAAAAAATCAAGTAAAAACTAATTTTTTTTTTAACTCTAATTAGGTACTAAAATATGTTTATATGTTCAATGTCAGCAAAAGTTTTCAGGTTCTTTACACAAATGAACCAAAATTTATCAATTCAATGAGGCCACTCACAATTCATGCCATCCTATATAAAGAGGCATTTATCAACTTTTTATGGATTAAATTCAAACATCAGGCTATGTTACAATGAAATCTCATTAGCACTTAAACTGTGAATTACCTAAACTGTGAATTACCAAATTCCGTTTATGTAAAAAAAACTATTCTAAATTTGATCTACTCAAATTTATGCTAGAATTTTCCACAAAAAAAATTATATAAATTCACAAGTGGCAGAATAAATTACAAAAATAGTTGGTCACGTCAAACACCAGAAATATTGTGGGTTCAATGACCATGAATAAAAATGAAATTTTTGCCGAAATTGAAAATGTAAACAGAAAATGAAAAATAAATGTAAACTACGAATAAAAACTAAAAAAAAACACCATAAAATATAAGAGTTAAACAAAACTTACATTATTAATAACAGCAACGCTCCCTCCTTAGAAAGATCTTTCAAAGTAGGTGTGGCTAGAGATGAGGACAAATTCTCTCGTATGTTGTTAATTACAATAACTCAATATTGATTTACACTTGTACTAGATGTGTCTTACAATCAAAGCTTTTGAGAAACAATGGTTAGTTTTTTTTTTCCCTGTCAAATTAGTTAACATTTCAAAATTCTTGTACATGCCAATATATATAAATCTTTTTTTTTTTTTGACATAACAGAACCAAGGTTCATGTAAAGCTTTTAATTTTTTTTTCTTCACAATTACTATTTCGAACTCTTTTTTTTTCCCCGCTTTTGTATTACTCTTCTTGTCTTTACTTTAAAATTTAATTTGCTTATGAATCTTGATTTTGTTAAATAACGGAAAAACAATAATGCAAAAGGGAAAATAAATGACTTCAGAAGGAAGACAAAAAAAAAATACTTTAACTTTAAAGCAAAAATGTGTTTACACTGGGCAACAAACTTATTTATGGCTTTGACAAAATTCACAACACTTTTAGACACTATAATAGCAATAAATAAAATTTGGACTTTGTAGATCGCCACAATAGGTTTTTTTTTCCTTTTATTCGTTGATAATATTTTTTTTTCCTATCCGAAAAAGGAAATAAAACTTTTTCTTGTAAATTAAAATTTTTTTTTTCAACGAATTTTATGAGTTTTTTTTTTTTTTCTTCCTCCTTCTTCCCTTTAGATGTCGTCTACCCAAGTCCTATGATTTTGAATACTGTATAAATTTAATTAAACTTTCAACGAACTCAAAGGATTTATAATTTGAGTTAAAATGTTTCCTTTTGTGACTATTTTCCGTTTCAGGTGTCTATAAAGGGAATCGTTAATAATTTTCATATTAATATTTCGGATTTTTTTTTTTTCCTTTAACACTTATCACAAAGAAAATAATTTCCTATTCCTTCTTCCTTTGGCACTTCACTTATTAGCCCGACGGTATTTTGTACTCGATGTTACTTTGCACATTTATCAAACCGGACTGCCATATACCAACTTAACAATGCCAATTCTGTGTCTCTGTTTCAAACAACAAAAACAAGAGCACCCAATTTGTACTAAGATCGTTGTTAGTGTAATTACTTTTCCATTAATTTTATATCATTCACTAGGTGCCAAATCATAGAGATGGCACCAGAGGGAAAATGAAACAGGAATCAATTTAGCCAATTTGCATCCATGAAAATTTTAGAGAATATTGTCCCGGAACTTTTGATCTGTAATCTCGCTTTCAGAAGAGAAATCAAACCATACAGGCCAACTCTGCCTTTAGAAAAAGGTAACTCTTTGGCTGTTTTTCTGCAATAAAAACCTCAAAGGTTTTTTTTTTCCTTTTTTTTTAAACACAAAGAATGTACTAAAAGGCTTTAGAAAAATTTGTTCCGTAGAAATTATCAAAGAATTTTATTTATATTATCTTAAGGAAAAAACTACAATTTTTTTTTTTCCAAAAATTAAAATTCACACATTTTAAATTTTAACTAAAAAAAACTGGAGAACCTTATCACTGGACTGAGCAAGATCAAAATGGCAGAAAAGTGTATCTATTGGCCAGAAGACAGCTCGGTTTCATGAACATGACTTTGCGCTTTAAACAAACCAACGTTTGTTTTCCAGTTTTCAGCAAAAATGGCTAGTTCATAATAAGGAAACTAAAATCAACAAGAACTAACTACACTCATTGTTGCATCGTGGTAATTCACACCTAGATGGCAGTATACAAATTCGTAAGAAATTATAGCAATCTAGATTTCAAAGATACAACATTTAAAAACCCAAGAAAACTTCAAGATACCTTGTTGTTGTATCTGAGGGGAAAACAGGAGAAATATATAAAAATATACTCTACAATAGTACAAAAACAATATACCACAAACTAACAATAGGTTCGCCCAAAACCCCTTAATGTGGTCCTGAACTTTTGCTAACGGCGTTCTCACAATGATACGCTAAAAAAAATAAATTCAGTCAAAGTTTCGCTAGCAATTAGTCGATTGCAAATGAGAAAGATCCCTGCTAAAAACAATAGAATATTTTGCTGAATACTAGTAGACTGCGAGAAAACAACAAAAATTAAAAAATTTTTTTTTCTTGTTTTCCCTTTTTCCTTTTCCTTTCCTTCCGAAGCAACTGTACTTCAGCAAATTCACTTGTTGAAAATTTAAATCTGGAAATTGTGTCTTTCCGATTCGTGTAAAATTACTTAGAAGACCCTAGAAAAAATAAAAAAAACGTTCAACCTTACAGACTAGTCGGCATGATTTACTTAAAAATCGAAAAATACCTAAATTATAAATACTATAGGCCAAATTGTATCTCAATTGCTTAAAACACATGGGGTTTTCCTGATGTAAAAATGTGCCCACCCTAACCATTCTGGGGGGGAAAAAATATATATGCACGTGCCACTACAAATTCCCCCCAACCAAAACCAGGCTTTGGGGGTTGAAAATTCAAACTCCAAAACTGATCACACGTGCACATAGAAAATCCATTAGTCCCTGCTCAGACCCGGATGTCCTTAGCATGATACGTAGCTACCAATGCACCGTTTAGGTCTTCGAGCTCATAATAACTACTGCCCAACTTTCGACGTACTCGTGCCTTGACAAATGTAGGCCCAAGCTTGGCATTGTATCCTTGCTGGAGACTACTCTGCCTAAAGTTTCTCCTCCAAACCACTTGGCCCTCATCATAGGACACCTCTCTCGATCTGAGGTTGTAAGCCCGTTGATTTCTCTCAAATTGTTTCTGGACACGTTTCGCAGCTTCTTTGCTCATTAGCTGTATCGAGTCATTCCGATCGAATCTTACCGCACGATCCTCTAACATTTCCAATTGACGCAAAAGGGAATATGTTGACCCATTAGTCATCATGTGCTGACCGAACGCCAAATAATACGGCGATGTACCAATAGATGAATGTACCGCCGATCTAAGGGCACAGCAAATACTACTCAAGGCTTCATCCCAATTCTTCTGATTTGGTTTCACATACGACCTAATGGCCGACAGAACCGAACGGTTAACCCTCTCAGATGCGTTGGCCTGCGCAGAATGGATAGCTGTATATATATGTTTTATGCCATATTCAGAAAGCAAATCATTAAAAAGTTTCGACCGAAACTGAGAACCGTTATCTGACACCAGAACTTCCGGAACTCCAAAAGTGTGGAACAATTCCTCCTTTAGATATTTGACGACGGGGTCTGAAGTCAGCTTTCTAACCAGCTTCAAAAACGGAAATTTAGAAAAATGATCTAAAACTATGAAAATACCGATGTTACCCGAACGAGATTTTGTATATGGACCGAGGAAGTCCACATATAATTTCTGAAAAAACCGTTGGGTTTCTATAACCTTACCCATTGGGGGTCTAAGGATCTGATTAGGAGGTTTCGTGCTCTTACACACTTCGCAATTGTTTATATAATTCCTCACATCGACAACCAAATTTGGCCAAAAATAAAATCTTCTTAACCTTTCAACGGTCTTATTTATCCCACTATGTGAGGACAGAGGGTGATCATGAGCGCGCTTTAAAATATCCGGGACCATTCCCCTTGGGATCCATAGTTTCCAAGCCAAATCATCCCTTAGTTGTTCCCCGGTAGCGTGTTCTGTCCGTCTGTATAAGTAACCGTCGACAATCTTCAAATCCGGCATTTTATCAATAGTCTTTCCGATTCTGTTCAGAAGCTCTTTATGTTCGTCCGATTGGAAATGGGTAGAATTTAAATCTACAAATAACCCTGAGTCACTATCAATTCCTAATTCGGACAAGTCCTCAGTGTTGGCCCGAGATAAAGTATCCGGAACTACATTCAAACTACCACGCCTGTGCTGAATGTTAAATTTGTATCCCTGCATTTTTAAGGCCCACCGAGCCAACCTAGTACTCAAATCCGTCTGAGACATGAGCCACTTCAATGATGCGTGATCAGTGACTATCGTGAACTCATGTCCTTCGACATAGGCTCTGAACTTCTTGATGCTTAGCAAAGCTGCTAAACACTCTTGTTCGGTCACTGAATAGTTACGTTGGGCTTGATTGAGCTTCTTGGACATAAATGCCACAGGAACTTCTTCACCCTCCGCATCCTTTTGGACCAATACACTTCCTATGCCTGTTTTGCTAGCATCGCAATGTATGAAGAACGGCTGCGAAAAGTCTGGGCTACGCAAGACAGGTGCTGAACTAAGGTGGGTCTTCAAAACTTCAAAAGCCCTTTGGGCTTCATCGGTCCATACAAATTTACGTTTTGCCTTCAACAAGTCAGTCAAAGGCGTGGTAATGGACGCGTAGTTCCTGATAAATTTCCGGTACCAACCTGTCATCCCTAAAAATCTACGGATTTGCTTTGCGGATCGCGGAACGGGAAAGTCGGTTACAGCGGACACTTTTTCCGGATCCGTCCGAATAACCCCATTACCCACCAAATGGCCTAAATATTTTACTTCTGGGACGCAAAAATTACTTTTCTCAATGTTGATCGTCAGTCCGGAGTCTCTAATTCTCTGAGCCACAATCCTTAGAACTTCAAGGTGCCTTCTGAAAGACTCCGAAATGACTAGGAGGTCATCGAGATAAACAAATATTTCTGTCCTGAGAGCCGGCGGGATAACCTTGTCCATCAGACGCGACATCGTCTGTGGAGCATTACAAAGCCCAAAGGGCATAACTGTGTAGTGATACAGTGGTCTCCCAGGAACAGTAAATGCCGTTTTATCTCTTGACCCCGAATCTAGCGGAATTTGCCAAAATGCATCTTTGAGATCTAAGGATGTTATAAATTCGGCTTTAGGTAGTCTACTCAAAATCCCATCAATATGAGGTAAAGGGTAGGCATCCCCAATAGTGACCGAATTTAGTTTTCTACTGTCTAAGCAAAGTCGGTTTTTTCCAGGTTTTCGGTGCAACACTACAGGAGATGACCACGGGCTGTTCGATTCCTCAATAACCCCGAGATCCAACATGCGATCCAGCTCGTCATATATTAGTTTTTCCACGGCCGGAGATACAGGGAAATGTCGTTGCTTTATGGGCTTAGCATCTCCAGTATCAATAACGTGACACAACACATTCGTTTTTCCCAGGCCCTCTTTCGCAAACGATGGAAACATATTGATGACCTGGTTTAATTGCTGCCGCTGAATAGGTGTTAACGGTATCTGCCCAATCACCTCATTAACCTCAGATGAAATAAGTGATTTTAACCGCGTAATACCGGGAGGAAGTAAGTTAAAAAGCTCCCAAAAATCGATTCCCAAAAATAGGTCGCGATTTAATCCCGGGATAATGAAGATAGTGATCGGCTTACTTGCACCCCTAAATCCTATGGTTGTTTCCACAAATCCCACAATCTTCTGTCTACTACCGTCAGCTGTTTTGACAGAAGAATCGATTTTTCGATAGTACGAACCCGACCTCAAATATTCTTCGGCAGCTTGCGACCCTACACAACTGATAGAAGCACCTGTGTCCAGCAGACCTAACAACTCTTTCTCAAAGAGAGTGACCTCAGCGTATGGTCTCACGTCACATGACGTATTCAACACGGAGCAAACAATTTTCTGTCGGTACTTCCGAACTTTCTGCCAAAATGCACGTATACGCCTAGCTGAACGGGTAGGGTTCCTGCTACTATTAAATATTCTATCACGCGCTTCATTATACTCCCTCCAACGCACGTGTAAAGGCCTAAAATGTCTAACATTTGCACTACAATCATCTAGATCAGTAACCTTGTCATATCTGGTGGTATTCCTGTCATCTCCGGTGATACGCTGTAAAATTGAAACTTTTACATTTCCGCGTCCACTTGCCTGTTGCTCATCGGTATTAGTGCACTTTTCGGTGCACTGAATCGCGAGTTTTTTGAATTGCAAACTTTGCAATTTGGTTTGTAGGTGTCAGGTTTACCGCAACCAAAACAAAAAATCGTACGATCAGCAAAACAATCGTGATATCGATGCCCCGATTTCCTGCAATTCCAGCAAACCAGCGAAATTTCAGACACCTCATCGTATCCTGAGGCCTGTACATCATCGGGGATATCATTGAAATCGGTATCCAATTCGAAAACTCGTTTCGGAACCGGGGTTGGCTTTGAAAAACTTGAACCATGCCTTCGTCGTATATCGGCCATAAAAAATTCACGTTTGCAACAGACTTCACGAAGATGCTGCAAGTTAAAAATATTTACATTCAAGATTTCATGCTGTATTTCAGGTAGTAAGTTACGACGCAATATCTGCACCAAATTAGCCTCTGACAAGGGTTCATGCAGCCGATCGGTGAGTTCGACGATTGATTCGTAAAACGAATCGAAAGACTCGCTAGGCTTCTGTTTCCTGTCCCTAATTAATTCCATGTAATCGACATCGGATCTAGCATCCTTAAATTGGCGGCGAAGAGCCCCACAAAGATCTGACCATTGAAACGAAGGAACTGACTGGTGATAGCGCCAGAACCAAATGTCAGCTTTGCCCTCAAATAACAAGCCGGCATTGTTGCATAATAACCCAAAATTGCCCTGTAGAGTCTGAGTTGTAAGTGACTCCACCCTATAAATAAAGTTATCGATTGGCATGCTACCAGAAGCCCCCGAAAATTTCAACCTCCAATTTGAAATTATTTGGAGTACTTTATCCGGACGGACTGCCAAATCGGATGAAAAAGAATTGGACCTAGCTCCTGAACTATTGACTCCATAATGATTACCAGGTGCGGTGTCAGGGCTGGAACCGGGCCTAATGCCTAAGAGTTCCCTAAAAGCCTGTTGCTCCACAGCCGGTAAAGTTTGCATCTGTGGAGGAGATTGAAAATTCATGGCTGGTGTTATCGAAGAAATAACTGGTTGACGTGGAGGAGGAACCTGCGGACTAAATCCTCTCAAAGACGCCCTTAGATTGGTGTCAATCATACTTGCGATCCGAGCGTCAAGTTTAACTAACAATTCCTCATTCTGAGCCGCAATCATGCTAACTATCACCTCCCTGAGAGAATCATTCATTCCAGTGGCATTGACATTCTCTACATTGAAATCAGATTGTTTAACCACCTGTGCTGTCGACAAGTTTGCAGGAGGTTCAACTGTACCCATTCCAGATAACGACCGATTCGGATCTTCCTTTGATGATGGTGGCGTGTTCCCCCCAGATCGGGTCTGGACATTCTTCACGCCCTGGGCCGGTGGATCGTTTACCACACGGGTATTACATACCGGACAATACGGACGCGTTTTCAGACTAAGATTTAGACAAGCTTTGTGGAACACATGTCCACAACAAGCTTGAACAACATGTGATTTCGAACTTATATGCTCGTGACAACCGTCGCATGTCGGATGTCTTCGAACAGTACCAGTTGTTTGAATGGGTTCGTCACTTGACATTTTAAATAGAATTAAAGTGCAATAAAATTAAAAAAAAAAAAAAAAAAATCCAATTCCCGTAAAAATACAATCAAATAAGCAAGGAAATAATCGCGATCGGAAAAAAAACGAGTAAGAAAACAATCGATAATATAAAATTTCGTTCAAGTAAATCAAAAACAAAATGAATAGATCAGATATGGGGAGAACATACAGCGGTTAAAAGTGAGTATACCACAAACCAGAAACAAACAGAAGAATAATTCATAACGTTGTTGGTCTGAATATATGTTCCCTGATATTTCTATTAACTGAGAGATTCAACATAAATCAGGTGATACAGATTAAACAAAAAAAACTCCTGTATCAATTTTCCTTTTACCTTTTGCCTTCATGAAATCATATTCCACAACAAAGTATACCGTTAATACCGTTCTAGGTTTTTCCCATTCCTCCTTATGCCAAACTATTATAATCTAAAAAGTTTCCCTTATAAAAATGGCAAACAGAATCACACAAAAAAATTTTGGGATTGAAATGTGACAATAACTCAAAGTCAATATCTCGTCGACTACACAGCTTACACGGCCCTTATAAATGCCTAAAAAAAAAAACACACACAGTCGGATTTCGACTAAACCGGCGAATGTGAGGGGAAAAATAAAATAAATTATAAGTAAAAATTCTTTTACAAACTACAAAAAAAAATTCCTGAAAAGTGTGAAAGATTCATGTGTGCAATAACCGAAAACAATATAAAATTCACCAAAAACCCCTTATTTTCAAAATTAATTGAAGATCTCCAGAGGAAAAAAAAATTAGCTCAAAAAAAAATATATTTGCATAAAGGTATCTGTTTGGTTTCTTACTTTTTGCCCAAACGGCTGTAGGAAAAACCAAAACCTTGTCAAATCAATCTAAATGATATAAGCGGAAAGTATAGACTAGAAAAGAGGAAAAAGGGAAGAAACATGTACCTACAACTCAGGATAAAACTAATTTTGAATTTTACTATTCCAGTTGTATTGTAGGGTAAAACTATGCAATGATCATGGACTGCGGTCAGTTTCGGCTTCATTAATCCAAATACTGAATTCCGGTCAAAACCAATAAACATTCTCATAGTTTCACTAAAAAAAATAAATGTAGGGAGAACATTCTTGATTTACCGTCAATTATGGTCAGTTTTAATTTTTTTTTTCATCCAAATACTACATTCCAAGCAGATTGACGGGAATATCGAAAAAGTTCATAGGAGCAGTAGAAGAATGAAAGATTATTTAAGTAGGAAGGTTACACGCGACAATACCCGAGGCGTATTTAAACGCGGACAAATTCCATTCCATATCAAATAAAATTCGGAAAAGAAAGCGGGAAAAAGAATAAATTAAAAGTAACGAGAGGAGAGAAAAGGAAAAAAATGTAAGTGGAGCCGAACAAGATTAGTGTACTCGAAAATATGACCTAGGTGGAAGTCGGAAAAACCAGTTTTCTTGGTCGGGCCCCACGTTGGGCGCCAATTTATATTGTAGCATGTAACATAGGTTTTATAATGTCGGAGAGGTAAGTACAGCAGAGTATAGAAGGCGCACGCTTTGCCTCCGGCCTTATTGCTCGTCGATAGGGTGGGGTTCCTAAATTCTCTGCGTCCAATATATGAATGCTACTTTATAAATATTTTTATATTGCGTGCATCAAATCAAAACACGAAGAAAAGGTAAGGAAGATGTGATATAGAAACAGGAAGAAAGCTGTTATAGAAAAATAGCTACATAATAGAGAGATACCTATGCCAAGTAAAGTGATTGACAGAAGTTTTCAAGTCGAATGTAGATGTTGCATCCGACAGATTAAGCCCTCCCTTCCGTGACCAGGAACATACAAGAAAATTCCATAAAAAAATTAAATTTCCTGGTCCCATTCTATCAATCCTACCACCGCTTAGATCAAATTTCAGAAATCAAACAGATTGGATTTTAAATTACCGATTCATATTCAATTTATTAACGTACTAGTAAAATTCATTCAAAACCGTATTTAAATTTTAATTCCAAATTAAAAGAATTAGTAAAACTTAAAGTCATTGGATTCGAAGAAGATAATTCGCTTAACTCGTAACGGAAAAAAAATAAAAAAAATACAACTAATTGAATTACAACTAAAATTAAATAAAATAAGTCACAAAAAAAAATTGCATGTATGATGCGGGTGGGAAAAAAAATCAAGTAAAAACTAATTTTTTTTTTAACTCTAATTAGGTACTAAAATATGTTTATATGTTCAATGTCAGCAAAAGTTTTCAGGTTCTTTACACAAATGAACCAAAATTTATCAATTCAATGAGGCCACTCACAATTCATGCCATCCTATATAAAGAGGCATTTATCAACTTTTTATGGATTAAATTCAAACATCAGGCTATGTTACAATGAAATCTCATTAGCACTTAAACTGTGAATTACCTAAACTGTGAATTACCAAATTCCGTTTATGTAAAAAAAAACTATTCTAAATTTGATCTACTCAAATTTATGCTAGAATTTTCCACAAAAAAAATTATATAAATTCACAAGTGGCAGAATAAATTACAAAAATAGTTGGTCACGTCAAACACCAGAAATATTGTGGGTTCAATGACCATGAATAAAAATGAAATTTTTGCCGAAATTGAAAATGTAAACAGAAAATGAAAAATAAATGTAAACTACGAATAAAAACTAAAAAAAAACACCATAAAATATAAGAGTTAAACAAAACTTACATTATTAATAACAGCAACGCTCCCTCCTTAGAAAGATCTTTCAAAGTAGGTGTGGCTAGAGATGAGGACAAATTCTCTCGTATGTTGTTAATTACAATAACTCAATATTGATTTACACTTGTACTAGATGTGTCTTACAATCAAAGCTTTTGAGAAACAATGGTTAGTTTTTTTTTCCCCTGTCAAATTAGTTAACATTTCAAAATTCTTGTACATGCCAATATATATAAATCTTTTTTTTTTTTTGACATAACAGAACCAAGGTTCATGTAAAGCTTTTAATTTTTTTTTCTTCACAATTACTATTTCGAACTCTTTTTTTTTCCCCGCTTTTGTATTACTCTTCTTGTCTTTACTTTAAAATTTAATTTGCTTATGAATCTTGATTTTGTTAAATAACGGAAAAACAATAATGCAAAAGGGAAAATAAATGACTTCAGAAGGAAGACAAAAAAAAAATACTTTAACTTTAAAGCAAAAATGTGTTTACACTGGGCAACAAACTTATTTATGGCTTTGACAAAATTCACAACACTTTTAGACACTATAATAGCAATAAATAAAATTTGGACTTTGTAGATCGCCACAATAGGTTTTTTTTTCCTTTTATTCGTTGATAATATTTTTTTTTCCTATCCGAAAAAGGAAATAAAACTTTTTCTTGTAAATTAAAATTTTTTTTTTCAACGAATTTTATGAGTTTTTTTTTTTTTTCTTCCTCCTTCTTCCCTTTAGATGTCGTCTACCCAAGTCCTATGATTTTGAATACTGTATAAATTTAATTAAACTTTCAACGAACTCAAAGGATTTATAATTTGAGTTAAAATGTTTCCTTTTGTGACTATTTTCCGTTTCAGGTGTCTATAAAGGGAATCGTTAATAATTTTCATATTAATATTTCGGATTTTTTTTTTTTCCTTTAACACTTATCACAAAGAAAATAATTTCCTATTCCTTCTTCCTTTGGCACTTCACTTATTAGCCCGACGGTATTTTGTACTCGATGTTACTTTGCACATTTATCAAACCGGACTGCCATATACCAACTTAACAATGCCAATTCTGTGTCTCTGTTTCAAACAACAAAAACAAGAGCACCCAATTTGTACTAAGATCGTTGTTAGTGTAATTACTTTTCCATTAATTTTATATCATTCACTAGGTGCCAAATCATAGAGATGGCACCAGAGGGAAAATGAAACAGGAATCAATTTAGCCAATTTGCATCCATGAAAATTTTAGAGAATATTGTCCCGGAACTTTTGATCTGTAATCTCGCTTTCAGAAGAGAAATCAAACCATACAGGCCAACTCTGCCTTTAGAAAAAGGTAACTCTTTGGCTGTTTTTCTGCAATAAAAACCTCAAAGGTTTTTTTTTTCCTTTTTTTTTAAACACAAAGAATGTACTAAAAGGCTTTAGAAAAATTTGTTCCGTAGAAATTATCAAAGAATTTTATTTATATTATCTTAAGGAAAAAACTACAATTTTTTTTTTTCCAAAAATTAAAATTCACACATTTTAAATTTTAACTAAAAAAAACTGGAGAACCTTATCACTGGACTGAGCAAGATCAAAATGGCAGAAAAGTGTATCTATTGGCCAGAAGACAGCTCGGTTTCATGAACATGACTTTGCGCTTTAAACAAACCAACGTTTGTTTTCCAGTTTTCAGCAAAAATGGCTAGTTCATAATAAGGAAACTAAAATCAACAAGAACTAACTACACTCATTGTTGCATCGTGGTAATTCACACCTAGATGGCAGTATACAAATTCGTAAGAAATTATAGCAATCTAGATTTCAAAGATACAACATTTAAAAACCCAAGAAAACTTCAAGATACCTTGTTGTTGTATCTGAGGGGAAAACAGGAGAAATATATAAAAATATACTCTACAATAGTACAAAAACAATATACCACAAACTAACAATAGGTTCGCCCAAAACCCCTTAATGTGGTCCTGAACTTTTGCTAACGGCGTTCTCACAATGATACGCTAAAAAAAATAAATTCAGTCAAAGTTTCGCTAGCAATTAGTCGATTGCAAATGAGAAAGATCCCTGCTAAAAACAATAGAATATTTTGCTGAATACTAGTAGACTGCGAGAAAACAACAAAAATTAAAAAATTTTTTTTTCTTGTTTTCCCTTTTTCCTTTTCCTTTCCTTCCGAAGCAACTGTACTTCAGCAAATTCACTTGTTGAAAATTTAAATCTGGAAATTGTGTCTTTCCGATTCGTGTAAAATTACTTAGAAGACCCTAGAAAAAATAAAAAAAACGTTCAACCTTACAGACTAGTCGGCATGATTTACTTAAAAATCGAAAAATACCTAAATTATAAATACTATAGGCCAAATTGTATCTCAATTGCTTAAAACACATGGGGTTTTCCTGATGTAAAAATGTGCCCACCCTAACCATTCTGGGGGGGGAAAAAATATATATGCACGTGCCACTACACTAGATTTGTATTGCCTTCCCTTCAATAGAAATTAAGAATGAAGTTAGGGTCTTCCTTCATTAAGCCATCGATATTAAACTTTGTAGCAAAACTGCACAAAGTATAAAGTAAAAGATTTTAAAGCCGTACTGTTTGAAGATAATTATTTTAAAAGTGACAATATACTCTGAATTAAGATGAGAATAAGATTAGTTAGCCAGCAACAGAAATTTGCATAAATCAAAGTACCTAGAATTTAGTGTTTATAAAATTCAATTTTAATTGAGAAAAACTTGTGTTATATTTTCTTTTATGATTTTTACAGTTAAACTTTTATTTATATAAAATTTATAAATCTCCATTTTCTTATTTGCTGACACGTATAAAACTTTTTGAGAAAGCAGAATAACTTTAAAAACCTTATAAAATGTAAAATCTATCCTTTTTAATTCCACGTAAAATTTAAAGTAAAAAAACTCTATAAAAAAGCCCGTATAGGGCATTATAAAAAGTATTTGATTTTAAATTTTATTTTCGTATTTTATATTTTTAGTTTTTTTACCTATTTGTGTGGAGAATATTTAAGAGTCGTATATGTCGACCCTATTTATAGCAACTGACATCGAGATTTCTTCACATTTTTACAACCCGGTAACCCCGTGACTGTCAAATCAATTTAAACATTTTTACTAACAATCCAAATAAATTCGGAAATCGATTTCGATAATTTCGTTGTCGTAAACTCTGGTTTGAAATATTTAATATAAAATAAACAAAAGAATTTAGATATAAACGAAGTTTACAATTGTCGAGTTTTTCTTGTCGTGCATCTACTAAACCCCGTTTTAATAAATTCAAATTGTTTGCTGGTACATTTGTTTGTTTAAATTTCTTTTTGTTCAATTTATAGATATGTCATATATATTTTAAATTCAAATTCATATACATATATTTTAAATTCAAATTTAATTCATACAATTTTCAAATCGGTTGTGGTGTCGATGTCTGGAAGGTCAGACGTAGACAAAATTTCACTTTATGAGGGTCGTGGTTGAAATCTATTACAGCCCAAATTTTTTTATATTACTATGTATATTCTTTTTTACTTTCATTAGGTGAACTGCGTTTTTAACATTAAAAAGCATAAAAAAAATTTTAATCGGGCAATTTTTGGATGAAAATTAATATCGACAAATTTTAATATTTAGACTTGAAATAGATTGGAAAACGAACCAAACTTGCGAATAATAAAAAATACAATAAATTGAGAAATTACGATATGTTAAAGTGTCGAAATTGATAAAATTTTCGATTAAAAAATGTGTTCGAGATACCTTAAAATGACAACTCTATTTCATATTGATTTCTATTAATTTTTTCGAAAAAACTTCGAAATGATGAACCGCTTCCAAACTGTGCATACTGGGTTATGTTTAACTGTTTTACCAAATTAAAGTACTTCAAGGACAATTCTCAAAAGTAGATTTTAGAGATCCTTAGGGGGTACGTAGAACAGTTTTAAACATTTCCTAAAATGAAAGGTAATTTTTTGAATTCAAACCCATAAAAAAATAGGAGACTTCTAAGTGTGTCTACGCGTCATATTGAGCCATAAAGTATTTTTCCCAGGCTTAAGGTTTAAATAAAGAAGAAGGAAGAATTTCACTTGACGTTCATATGTAGGATTTAATTTTTTTTTTTTTTTATTTTGTTTTAAATTAAAAATTTTTTTTTTATTTTAAAATTAATGAAGGGCTGCACGAAATTAATTGACGGGCCGCATTTGCCCATGTATGATATATATGTATACTTACGTATTATAATATAAAACAAGATATTACTATATATGACTATATGTAAAGTTTTTTGATCGGGTAATAATATTCTTTAGAATGCGTTACTAAAACAAATTACCAAAAATAACGGTAATTTTAACTGCACAATACTTCATTGTCAAATTGTGTACTTACTTTTGACGCTTAAAATATGCAGTATTTTTAGTTTCTGTTCTCTAATTCTTGTTGCTGTAAGATTATTGTTGTTGTTGTTTTGTAAATTGAGAAAGAATTGCATAATATGTTGAATAAAATTGAATTACAAAATACCGAAATATAAATGAACATATGATGAACTTTAAGTATACATGTAAGTTCGTCATATGACGCTCATAGTATATTATTTGTTTCAGCTATTTTGAAATAGTAATGTGCGGTGTATAATTATCTGTAACTCATTACATTCAGTTTAACAGTAATTCAAAAGGTAAGGAGATATGAGATCTAAGTAATGCAGGTAGTAATAGAATGGACCTTATTTGTCAACTTGCGATTTAAGGCCGTCCTCCCCCTAGAAGTGCGCCTTTGTGTATAAAAATACACCATGCAAAAAATTAAGGTGATCGTATAACGGGAACACATGCCGCATCGGCCCTGAAGTCTGAAATACTTCTTTTTTTGCTTTTTTAAAAAATACTGGTTTTAATTAAGAATTTTATAGAAAGAAAAAATCAAAACTAACCTATTTGAGAGTATGGTATCAAAATGACCGATTTTTTATATTAAATAATGCTGGTTGGCTGAAAAATTCTATTTACATTTTCCAAAAATACAGTTACCAGTATTTTCAAAAATGCAAAAAAGTGATTTTTTTCGCCTTATAAATCGTATTTCAAACTTCAGGGCCGATGCAGAATGTGTTCCCGTTATACGATTACCTTAATTTTTTGCATGGTGTATTTCTATACCCAAAGGCACATTTCTAGGGAGGGGGGACGAGTCATAATTCGCCGTTTTTTTTTTCGTCCATATAACGTAGGTCCCCCTAATGTAGTAAAGACCAGTCATTACCAAGTTTTGCGTATCATTCGTTATGGCTTTACTATATAGCCACTAATTTTATAAGTTTATAATAAATTTTTTCAAACACACTTGATTATAAAAACTAACAATGTGTCAGATCTTTTTAAAGTTAATGATTTGATAAATTAATTTTCTTTAGGATTTATTACTGTCCAGATTTTATATCAAATCAGCAGTAATCCTACTCTATTCAATTATTTATTAATTACATGCTAAAACTGAAGAAGAAAAAATTTAATATATCGGTCACATACCAACCAACATTAAGGAATAAAAACTTGTATGACAACTTAACAAAAGCAATTTCAATGCCAGAAGAGTACGACGACGAGTAGAGTAATATGCAGCTTGTTTAACATAAAGTAATAAAAGCAAACACACAAAAAAAGTGTTTTGTTGCCAAGTGCATTGTCATGCAACAGCAATAGCAACCTTGTCACATTATGCAGCAAGAAACAGTTAAAACAATGATGACAAATGTAATGAAATCCAGTTGTATTAACACACATACATACAGAAACGTATACGATATAGTAAGTGGAAATTAAATTATGATGGACAAAATTTTACCTAAAGCTAAGTTTGTAGCCAGCAAAAGCAGACATAATCAAGTGCGTAAGTTGCATACAAAGGGATTCATGAAGAATTTGGACTAGGAGATACAATCGCTATCGCACATCGTCCCGGACATGGGACATCGGGCAGAAAATTATGGCGTCAGAGTTGTCAGAAAACATTATGTCTGGTAAGGTCATAATTTTCTGATCGATGTCCGGTCCGATCTGCGATCCGATAGCGATTGCATCTCCGACTTAACATATATGTGACCTTCTCCGAGAAAAGGGACCTAGTGTGTCAAAAACTTGAGAAAATCGATAAAAATGAGAAAATATCGATTTTCCCAAGTTTTTGACACACTAGGTCCCTTTTCTCGGAGAAGGTCACATATGTATTTGCTTCTTGGCTTTATTAGTTACCAGGCCATATACTTGCTTAATTACTTTTGTTCGCGATGTCCCAATATTCATGGGTGGTCATTACACTCTCACCTACAAAAAAAAAGTGAGAATACTGGCTTACCAGCACGGTTACTAAGAGTGGAAAAATAAGTGTTTACCTAGAAGTTAGGAAATATGTGGTTACCTTTACATTTTGAAATAATTATTTGCTAAAACTTATATTGAAAATATGTTAAAAGTTTAAAAAAATATAAAAATAAATAAGAATATCCAAAAAAGCTTTAGCGTTTTTAAAGCCCGTATGACACTACATTTATTTTGTATTGATAAATTATTTGAGAACATTGCAAATCTACGGTCACAGGAAAATTACATAAGTGCAAAAAGTACAACCGTAATTACATATAAGGGAAATCAAACACTAACTGTAAAAAAATTTATAAAAATTTTCAACTTTAAAATGACATTTACTAATTGATTTTCCAGAATGTTGTCAATTTCCTAAGTTTTTCTCCATTTCTAGGGTTTTTTCTGTGTTTGTAGAGATTTTTTATAAATTTTTTTCTTTGGAGTAAAGTATGCATCACTGTTTATTTGTTTATAAATTGTATTTGCTACTCTCTCTAATATTTGCTATTTCATTTCATCAAACCAATATCAAGTCAATACAAAATTAAGCAAGTGCCATACGGGCTTAAGCGATTCAGAGTCTTGCAAAACAAATTATTGACATGGAAAATTTTCTATTTTGATATAAAAGTTAAAAAAAGGAATTAATAAATATAATATTAAAATAAAAGAAAATTAAATCGGTACTTATTTAGTAAATTACCAACAAGTGATTAATTTGATAGAATATATAAGTTATTCTATAATTTATTGTCAGTAAGTCATTATTTTGTATGTTAAAGCAATGCAAAAGATCACTACCTAGTAATCTATTTGGTAATTTTTTTTTTATAACTTATAAAAAAGTAAAAATAAGTAGAATTAAAACAATTCAGTGAACATCAACAAAAAATGTTATAACAGTAGCTTATCATGTCCTTTAAAAAATATGTCCTCGTAAACTACTTCCTACACAATCACATTTTAAGTCTATTTCAAATAAACCTTTTTTAATAAATAACCAAAAGTTAATACATTTTGTGTTGTAATTAAAATTAAAAACTTGATAGGCTTTAAAACATAATGCTAATGCGGCGGCAACAGTATCCCTTTTGAAGATTATTTGGTCAATTACCACAAAAATAGCTTCAACATTAAATAAATCGTTTTTTATTAATACCATTCCTATTGATGTCCACTAATTCAGTTCAGTTTACTCGGCGACTCGGCGATAGTTACCCTTCCAGTTTCATTAGAATTTCGTTCCGGTTTTAAAACGCCATGAATTAGAAATATAAAGACTGAATCTCTAGAATTTTGATGCATTTTTGGCCATTTATCTTTTGTTTCGCACCAGATGCACTTCAGTCTTTTATCTTTTAGGTTCATATTGAGATATTTTGTTTTTTTTTTTTGGATAAAGCATCTCAAAATCAATGGAAATCAACTCAGAACCAAAACTTTGCTTATAAGCAGGCCAATTGTCAATTATATTTGATATACTAGGATCTTTACATTCAGTCAACTCTTTCAATCTGTGTTCAACACATTTCTTTCAGCGTTGACATGTTTGTTCCTTGTCTGCAAAGTTATACTTTAGGATCGATTTAATTGCGGATGCATCTTGGTCATTTCCACGAAAATAAATATATTTTTCAGTGTATTGATGGGACTTTTGAACTGTTTTTCCTTTGGATTTTAATTTAGTCACATTTTGGTATCTATTAAACAGTTTGCCTTTTTGTTGTTCTCTTTCTCGTAGTAAACTTCTGGCGATTCATTGGGAAAGAATGTTTCAATTTGGGAAGTAAGATTTTCTATACTAATTGACTCTAACTTTACGTTTTTTGATACATAAAAATCGATGATAGCTTATTTTGTTCGGTGTTTCCTAATCGGTCAAACTTATGATAAGTTTTAAGATCGTTATAAATTGGGTTATTTTGGAAGACGTGATTTAAGCTATAGTCGGAAGAAGTATCATTTCTCAAAGGAGGTGAATGGGCATAAGCGTTTTTAGATAAATTACCACAAACATTGTTTGAGTTTTGAGCAGATTTCAAAATAAGTATTAAATTTTTCGATAAATTCTACTTCCCTTCCAAGTTGTCCAATGTGTTAAAAACTTCCAATTTCGAATAGTTTTTCTAAATTATAACGATCGAAGATTTTGACTTGACTTAACGTTATGTTCTGTTCTTATTGTAAAAAAAAAACGGAAATCCAGTTACTGTTTGTGTCCTCCTGCAAAACTAATCGAGGATGCCAGCGCAGTATATTTTATTAATATCCAAGATTTGGTAAGATTAAAAGCACGATTTGATTGAAGTTTATATTTATATACATCAAAATCAATTGGTTTTTGAAATGTTTGCTTTCGCTTATTCACACACGATGAAGAGAACATCAAATTGAGAAAATGAATGACCTGTCATTACTATGTTTTTCCTGGGTATCTGGATTGAAATTTCAAGATTTCGATATTCACCACTTTGTGAAAACAACGAAGAAAAGCTTATAGAAACTCAATTTTGAATAAAACACACACAGTTAGTTTCATTAAATATAATCTCTTAAAATTTAAATGAGTGGTAAATATCGAAATCACGGAATTTCGATGCAGATATGTATAAATGCAGTCTCAGACCGTACCAGCTTACAGGCAAAAAAAGTGTGCGGTACACCTTCAAATATAAATTAATTTTGCATGGCAATATAAAATCTAATTTATTTTTTTTTTGCCGAACATAGGTGTCGTCTTTTTTTATATCTTCCGCATTTACAGTCGGATATTAAAGTGTGGTATATCATCGATTATTTTTTCTCGAGGAGACCAACAAAAAAAATCTGTTGGAATGATCGAAAAACTTCTTTAGCAAAAGTTTAATGGTTTTTTGATAGCTTTAATTTCCTGTCATTAGGGTATACATTACGGTGGTAGGAACTGAGATCTGGTGGGTAAATACTATAACGAAATACTTGAGGTCAACGGCCCTTATAGCAAAACATTGGTCCCCTCGAGATAAAAACATCGTTATATCATACTTTAAGGTTAGACTGTAAATGTCGAAGATAAAAAAAGAAAAATTTAAAAAAGCGACCCCGACGTTCGGACAAAAAAAAATATTTCGAAACCTCCTTTGCTAAAATAATTTAGATGCGACGGTGTACGGCGAACTTTGTTTTTGATGTACGCTCTACTAGGCAACGGGTTTAATCGAGCATTTAATAATTCAATTCAAATAGATTTTAATCTGGTGGATCAACAGTTAGGTCCAGTTTTATAGGCAGAACTACGATCGATTTTTCTGAAATACATATTTCTAAAGGCAGAGAGTTTGTTTCAAAATTTCTTATTTGGGAAATATTTAAGACAAAAATCTATCTTAGTTCTGACTCTAAAATTGGCCCTTAAGCCTTAAGCCTATATGACACTTGCTAGTTTCTAGTTTTTTGCACCATCAATGCAAATCATATGAAGGGTACTGCATTACCAACATTAATTTGACAGTTTGATAGTTTTTCGATATAGTTGTTCTCTTCACACACATTATTTCTCACATAAGGAAATTCGTGCTCTCTTCTATTTTGGATTATTAATACTGAAACTAGCAAGTGTCATATAGGCTTTACGCAAATAAAATATATGCTTGCAATATGATCACTACTACAAAACTACTACCGCAAACAGATAATCTAATATTTGATCTGATTAATATTTCTATATGGCTCTTTATGTTGCAGCAACGCCTTGTCTTACTAAAAATATCTTCGATATTTCCCAGTCTTATCTTACACCGGATCGCTATCGGCGTAAAATAAGATAATATATCGACTTAGCCTCACTTTCATAATGTTCCGTTGGCTACTAACTGGGATTTTAATTGACAGTTTTGTTGTTATTGCCCACGTAACATTTTATTTCACATGTGAGTAGAATTTATCTTACCATTCAGTAATCGGGAATTAATATTTTAAACTATATAATTAAACTTAAACTGTTAACCATCTAATGGTATTACGCATTTATATCTTGTATTCGGTACTCTAATTAATTATACCCTACACCACTATGTGGTCAGGGTATTATAAGTTTGTGCTGATGTTTGTAACACCAAAAAATATTGGTCGTAGACCCACCTTATAGTATACCGATCGGTTCAGAATTTTTTTTAATTCGATTTAACGATGTCCGTCTGTCCGTCCGTCTGTCTGTCTGTCTGTCCATGCAATCTTGTGCGCACTCTACAGGTCACAAATATTAAGATATTTTGATGAAATTTGGTACGCAGACCTATGTTGGCCCAAGGACGAAAAAGTTTGATTTTGGTGAACATCGGTCCATGTTTAGACCTAGTTCCCATATAAGGGCCCTACCAAAATTATATTGTTTATACGCTGCAGGTCGTAAATATTAAGATATTTTGACGAAATTTGGTACACAGACCTATGTTAGCCCAATAACGCAGCCTATTGATTTTGTTGAACATCGGTCCATGTTTAGACCTAGTGCCCATATAAGGGTCCTACCAAAATTATACTGTTTATACGCTGCAGGTCGTAAATATTAAGATATATTGATGAAATTTGGTACACAGACCTATATTGGCCCAATAACGCAGCCTATTGATTTTGGTGAACATCGGTCCATGTTTAGACCTAGTGCCCATATAAGGGTCCTACCAAAATTATACTGTTTATACGCTGCAGGTCGCAAATATTAAGATATTTTGATGAAATTTTGTACATAGACCTATGTTGGCCCAAGGACGAAGCCTATTGATTTTGGTGAACATCGGTCCATGTTTAGAACTAGTGCCCATATAAGGGTCCCCCTAAAATTGGCTTGGTTACAAACTGCAGGTCGCAAATATTAAGATATTTTAATGAAATTTGGTGCGCTGACTCACATTATAGAAAATTTTGACACGAGCCCCATTTTAACCCATTCGAATTTCGGATCCAAACAATACACCAGACTGGTGTAGGGTATTGCATAGTCGGCATGCCCGACTTTAACCTTTAAATTTACCCAACTTATAGCAGTGAACTCAACTAGTACCATATATGGAGAAGATTTCTGGAAGGTCCATGCTAAAAATATAAAGTTAAAAGCACCATTTTTTAAAGCTATATTTAAACTTCTTAGGCCCGTTAACTTATCTTAATTTATACCCTGGTTAAGACCTCTACTAGCCTTAACCACTGGTAAACATATTTTTTGAATAACTTATCTAAATTTTAACCAATCATTTCTTCTAACCAATGCTAAAATTTAACCATAGAAATTTCTGTGGTTAAGAAACTTAACCAAGGCTATTTTAGAACAATTCACCCTACATAAGATATTTTAATACATTAGACTTGTAATAATGATTATTAAAAAAATTTAAAGCGCAGCTTTAACCAAACTTTGACTAAGAATCGTTTATGACACATGTAAGTATTTTCTATGTGCATTTCCACCACTTTACCAAAACTTATAAAAATTGCGTCAGTACTTAAAAGCGTGCACAAATTTTTGCTATTTAGGATTTAGGTTTCTGGAAATAGGAAAAATTAATTTTTTTTATTGGTTCAGGGAGCCAAAATCTGTCTTGAATAATTGAAACCAAAAATGGTGACCAATATTACAACAATTTGACACGAATTATACACCTCTACAAAATGAAAAGTCGATGTTGGTAGAAGCTTGATACATACTTTTAGTATTTTACTTGCTGATTCCAAATCTCTATTCCGAATTCTCTCTCACCTCTCAATTTTGAGAAAATCGTGATTAAAAACGCGAAAAATAGCTTTCTACGAATTTTAAAATACTATACAAAACGCATTCAAATAGCTTAAGACTTTTTGTTACGATGGTTGTAAAGAATGGATTTTGTTCTCTAAAATACATAGGACAACATTTTCTTAATTTGTGTACCGTTATAGGAAAAAATTCTTTTGAAAACCACTCTCAGAAAAACAATTGTTCCATCAATTTTGGGTAACTTACATTTAAGAATTTGGAATCAGCGTATGAAATTCAAAATGAATCATGTATCAAAGCTCAATACTACTGAATGAAGTACAAGACTACACAATTTAATTCTTAAATATAAAAAGGCGCATAGAAATCACTCTTGAATTTATGAAATGTGAACTAATCATGTTTTAAATATTTTAAAAGTATGTGAGGAACCCCTGGACAACCCAGTTTTGATTCGCAATTACAAAAAGATACAAAAACATGCACAGCGATTATTTTTCTACTCACTTTGATGTGCTGATCACATAATTTGCCTTAATTTAATAATCTATCACAAAATTACCACTATTTTTTTTTGTAATTTTATGCGCGAATCTTTCCGCGGTTGTCTCGATTAGCACGAAATACTTATTAATAGTTCCAATAATCCACTTTTATTTTATAGACTTACCAAATGGATTTAATTAAATCACCTCTCGTAGTATGCAAAAAGACACAATCATTTTATAGCATTTAGCGACCGCGAATCTTAAAAAAAACGACGTGGTCAAGTGTATTATTTTTTTACGACCAGAAACACAAAAAACCGCGAGAAAAACTTTTAATTTTCCAGTATTGAAAAAAAAAATTTTTGTTATTAATTTTTGTTTTTCTTTTTGTTTTTATTCTGACATTTCATACTAAGGTTAACTACCCAGAGTTAAAATATTGATAAGTTATTATGGGTAAATTTTCATAGGGATAAATATTTAGTATTGGTTAGTTACCCATGGTTAAGGTAAAGTTAACTTCTCGAGAAAAGTTAATGGGCCTTAAGAGTAAAAATATAAAAATCTTCAAAGTATTCAGTAGACCTACGAAGAGTTTGAGGACAGTCTCTAAACTTAGCAAATGTATCCAAAGCAACCTGTAGATGAAAAACATGTCCCCGCATATACGCTTTGCATACATACATATATACAATATAAAAAAAGATATAAAATATTTGTTATACACTCTAATTAAATTCTGTTGAAATTTACCCAACCCATGTGAAAATCGAAATATATATGAACATACATGATCATACATTGACTAGTATATGATCATGCATAGTCATACATGATCATATACGTCAATGCATAGTTCAATGTATGACCATAGATTATCTCATATATTTCCATATATCTTCGGATCCGAAATTTGAGGGTATATGGAGGTATATGTCCATATATGATCATATATGAGCATACATGAATCATATGTGAGCATATATGGTCATATATGAACATGTATGGTCATATACCCTCAAATTTCGGATCCAAAGATATATGGAAATATATGAGATAATGTATGGTCATACATTGAACTATGCAATGACGTATATGATCATGTATGACTATGCATGATCATATACTAGTCAATGTATGATCATGTATGTTCATATATATTTCGATTTTCACATGGGAACTTATAGTACACCCAAAATATTCCTTAGTTGATTATAACGAAAATTTCAACTATCCTATAGGTGAAATACTTCTAACTAATATATGGTTGGACTGATTTAATTGTTATCAACTAAGTTTTTTGGGGTGTTAGCAATCAACTACGAATGTAGCTAGTTACAACGATAAGATAAACTAAATTCGAAATTTGGTAAAAATCAACTAATTCCCATTTCAAAATGGTTGCCAGATATTATATATCACGTTTGATCTTAATTTTAAAATAAAAACAAATAACAGCTTTGTTGAAACTTTTTATTTATATGTACATACACGTGTAGTTTAGTAATGGGATGGTTCTTCTCCACACATACTTTGACGTTACCGTCGCATTTTCTTTTCCAATTTTGATCTTCACTGAATGTTAAATCTACAAAATATAAAAACAATCTAAAAATATTTTACAAATAACTCAAATAAAAAATGCTTACCATTATCTAGAGCTGATTTATAGGAAGAAGAATAGTTTAACAATTCTCTAACGAACATAAAAATAAAAACAATAATTTTGAAAAATATTATTGAAATTTTACTAACTTGTTTTGTTTTGTTTTTAAATTCTTGACAATTTCAAAGTATTAGTAGTATTCACTTCAACTATAACAAATATTGTAACTCTCAACTAAAACCTTAGTTGCTAACGATTATAGTAGTTGTTTATTATTTTTTTGTAATCAACTAAGAAATTTTTCAATTATAGGACTACGGAATATTTTCGGTGTAGGAAACTGTACTCCTACTATAAATTGGGTAAATTTACTCTATGTGCGTAATTGAAAAAAATACGCACATTGTGTTTAAGTTGGTGCACAAATACTTTGTAATTTTACATTGAAAGTTCGTAAAAATTAAATGAAATTTTGAAATTAGTGTGCTAATTTACTAAATTTGTACGTAAAAAATCATGTTCCACGTGTAAATGTACGCATAAAATGTGTAAAAATATACAAAAAATACGCAAAAATCCCCAGAAAGTTCGTAAAAATCCGCCAAAAATGCGTATGTTTACCACAGCTGTGCTTTAAGTTAAACCACACAAAAACATTTTTTTTAAATAAAAAAACAAATTAATTTTAAGTATGTATTTTATTAACAATATCAGTGTCATTCTCGTGAATAATTTTTGGCAAATTTTGGGCATTTATTTTGAAACATTGGTACAATATAAATTTATTGAAAGTATTGGCCATCATTGGCTATGACCATTTCCCATCTTTCTTCCAACATATGGATTTCGCGCCAAAAGCACTGCTACTCAAGGGCCAAGAACGAATCAGTGCAATTTCAGATACCCTGTTCTGAAGTGAAACGTATTCCAGTGAGAGTGTTCTGCATCGATCCAAACAAATGGTAGTCGGTCGGGGCAAGGTCTAGACTAGAAGGCGGGTGAAGCACTATTTTCTATTTTTTTATTCACTTTTTTCTAAATAGTATTATTTCTTACAACATTTGGCCGAGCGTTGTTATGATGGAATATTATGGCTTCATATTTGGTCGCATATTCCTGGCGTTTTTCGGAAAATGCTCGCTTCAAACGAATCAAATGCTCGCTTCAAACGGCCATCTGTATTGGCCGATTTCAATAGCTCATAAAAGATGGGACTGGTTCCACCAAATCCTTGGCGCTATGGATAGCTGGCTTTGGCGTTGCCAGGGCTTAAAATGCGATTTCTTGCGCTTCGGGTTATCATAATGAATCCATTTTTCTTCGCCAGTAATAATTCAATTCAAAAATTACTTCTTTTTATTCAAGCAGCATTTCCGACATGCAAAATCGTCTTTCAACGTCTCTCGGCTTCAACTTGTGTGGTACCTAATTTCCTTGCTTTTGGATGAATCCTGCTGCTTGCAAACCAAAAACTATTTTATTCTTCTGTTGCTATTTTCAGATACAAATGTGTTTATAGAAATATAGTAATTCATAAAAAATAATCCATTTTAGCTTTTTCTTTTTATTATTTAAAATTTTTTTCCAATTTAAAATGTTAGAGTATTTATTACTGTTATAAGTTAGTATATTTACCAACTTTGTGCGTAAAAATTTTATTTAACAAAGTAATAGTCATTTTAGGCACAATGTGTTTATTTGTAAACACGTAATGTCAAGAAATACATTGTGTGTGTATTATTGTGTATGGAAGTATGTAGTAAAAAAATGTACTCATTTTTTGTTTATATTTACCGAATTTTCGTAAAATTAAAAAAAGTTTTAACCATTTTATAGAAGTGAATTTACAAACATTTTTTAGAATGTAGAAATAAGATCATAAAGACATATTCACAGCAAATTAAGCAAAAGAAAAAAAAGTCATTGAAAAAAAAATGTTATTAAAAAGAAAAGGAAAAAATTTATTTAACGTCAAAAAATTTTCTAGCTACCGACTAAAGTGAGAACAGTTTAAAAAGGGTTTCTTTAAATAGACGTGCGTTACTTAAAATTTAACGTTATAGGAAGTGATACCTATATCGAATATATAAAAATGACAGTTTCTAATATATTTAGGTACTGCGCAAGTAAGTGGGCTTTATAGTAGAGATATCGCGAATATTCGGTCACTATTCGAAATACTATATATTACTCTTATTCGGTCTAATAGCACACATGGATTCGATAGATTATTCGCCCAGGTAAAAATGGGATAGTATATGAACATATGATCATATATGGGTTCGTATATGATAATATATGCGTATATCTTATCATATATAGTACAATATAGTATAATATATGGACATATATGGTAAGCTATACGCATATATAATTCAATATGGTCATATATGTTCAATACGATCCCAATTTTACCTGGGGCTTTACCTGGGGCGATTCGTCCTTAATATAGTGAACAGATACTATAGAAGACTTTTATACCCAACTACATACAACATGCCATGAGCTGTTTCCAAATTCAGCTGGCATTTTTTAACCAATTAATGCCACAGAAAATGTTAAAAATCCGTTTATTTGAAACGGAACTAACTGCACAAAAAAAACTTAAAATAGCAATCGGGATTAGAGCAAAATAATTTTTTTTTTTTTTTTTGCAAAAAAATAAAATATGAAAAAGTATAAGAAGTACAAAAAACCGCTCCGATATACATGTTTAGATATGAGAACGGCACAAAATGCAGATGAATGCATGTTGCATGGAATGTTGCATACACGCGACAGACAATAAAAAAATAAACTCAAAGTAGAGGACGAATAGAGAGCGAGAAACTTAGAAACTACTAAGAAAAACGAAAAAAAAACTTGCAGATCAAGCTATTGCTATAAAGTTTTTTTGTACTTACACAATAAGATGACTTACTACTAGTTCGCCATTCAACCAAGCAAACAGTCAGGTAGTCACTCAGTCAGCCAGCTAGTTAGCAAATGTTTGCTGTTTGATAGTTCAATGCTACTTAAGTTGTCTGAGAATCTACAAGTGCGGCCTACTTTCTCCACATTCCATGTGAATGCGACATAAAAAGATACAATATACAAAAGTTGTAAAAACTAAAAATTTGTGCTCAGAGTAAACTGTATGCAGCATTGGAGAAATAAAAAGAAAAACTCAAAAGCATTTTTTTTAATATATAAATTTAATTCTCTTTTCTAAAGTTATAATTTAAAATTAATTATTAAACCATTGTAGAAAGGATAACGCTATCCTATCGATTTTTCTTTTAAATATGAATTATTTTACCTTTTCTTTTACAACTTTAATGATATTGATCAAATTTTTTAATTTAAAAAATAAAAATTTCCTAGTGAAATAAGTAGTTCCACAATACTGGACGCTAAATTAAAAAAATTAAAAAAAAAAATAAAAATATTTGCATTGAAAAATTTCTAATCAACATTATCGTGAAAAAGGTTACTCTATTTGAAATTTAGACTTTATTTATATTCGTAGTTATCGTCAAAATATTTAATAGATTTGATATATCGCGTTCTATGGTACAATAAAAAAATTTGCTTTCTCTATTTAAAAATTTTACATTTTCATTCATATATGTGGCTTTCCACACCAACTGCCCCGCTACTGTAAAACATATGTCGTATTAATGTCAAATTTTCGGTATTTCTTTGTAGCGGAAAAAAGAATCCGCTAGGTAGGCGTGGTCAAATGTTGAAAAAATTTAAGTATTTTTAGTAAACAATTTGTTATAATTTTTTTAAATATCCCATGAGCCCAAAAATTAAACACAATCTGTAGAGCTTTTCACGGGCTATTTGCTGAATGAAAATTAAAATTTTCAGAACAAGTTCTGAATTTGGATTTTTTGTGTTTTTATGAAAACCTCAATTTATCAAAAAGCACCCTACTTTATTTTATTTTTTAAATATTTAAATAAATATCTCCAGATTGTTTTTTTATTGGTAAGAAAAAATTGGAGATGTGTTCGGCTTAGTTTTCGAGTATATTTGCATTTGAATATGGTACAAATGTAGTTGTACACACAAAAAAATATTGTTAAACTTTTTTCAATTAAAATGGTTTATTAAATTATTTCATAAGGTGTCAATTAAAAATTAATCCAATAGATTAAATAATTGCTCAAAACTGCAATTTGCTTGCAATTTTTTTTTTATTCTATCGCTCAAAAGCATTTCATAAAAAAAGAGAAAAACATCAGCATATTGTTGTTGTTTTTCATTTGTTTTATTTATGTGGTTGCTTTTATAAATGTTTATGTATTAAGCCCAAATTAGTTTGGAAGTATCGTAAAAAAAGTAACGTATCATTCACATAATGAATAAAAAGAGTATGAAAAATAAAAATATTGTATTTTTTATCTTTTTCTTGTGCATAGAATTAAATGTCAAGTAATAAAATAGAAAATTTCTATTTTCAACAGAACTTTTTTACGATTTTACTTGACAACAGTTTCAATGCATAGAAAAAAATAAAAATATATTTCTATATTATTTTAACACACTGAATTGATTACAGATACGTTTTTTTACTTTACGATTATACTAATGAAGCCTTTAGTAACAGATATTTTAAATTAATTTTTATAAAATTTTATAAATTCTCGTTAAGTTTATTATTTTATTTAGTTATATATTTTCATTTTACCATATTAAATCTGAATATTCATTTATTCCAAAACATTATTTTAAACAAATAATGTAATTTTTGAAATTTTGTTTAATAAAATAAAAATCAACATTTTAGTTAAACAAAAAAATCGCAACAAATGAATTAAAATTTATTTTAAATAAAATATATTTTATTTAGTTTTCAACAAAAACAATTTTTTTTTAATTTTCAAAAAAATTTTCACAGAGTCCTTGTGCCTCAGAAAAAAGAAGAAAACTAATTTCTGCGAGAGAATTTTTCATATAAGTATAAATAAATCTATCAAATGAATGAAAATTGCATGCAGATTTTATTTTAATAAAATTCAATGTTATGAAATTCAAGCTAAAAATAAAGAAATATATTTTTTATAGTTGGCATGACAACTATCACTTTATCCAGCTGATTAGAGTCTTATTTAGAATTTATACAATATTGATCAATTTGTAATCCAATGAATTAATTTTTAATCAAATGCATATAATATGCTATTTAGAAGGTATACGCTATTGATCAATTTTTAATCCAATAAATTAATTTTTAATCAAATATATATAAAAAAACCAATAAGAAACCTAATCAAATGTATCACTATTTGATTGAAAATTTATTCAATTAAAGAGCTACAAATTTTTAATTGAATGGACAATTTTTGTGATTGGAGGAATTTCAACGATAAAATTGTTTGAAAAGCCGGTTTTCATGATTGAATTTAGTTTTTATTTTTTCGTGTGTACCGTATTCTGGGAAATTTGTGCGTATGAGTATTATAGATGTGGTATGGTGTTAGCAATTATAAATGTAATTTTTTCGAAAATTATGCCGAATATCATTCTAAAAATGTTTAAATTTATAAAAGATCATGCCGATGGTCATACCTATCCAACCCTTTGCTGACGATATATTCAGAATTTGATATATCGTCGGCTTGCCTGAAAGTAGTGCAAACCGACGATATGTTATGTGATAAAAGGAGTCAATTAACTTATATATGATAGGGAAACTGCTAGAGTACTCAACTTTTGACAATATTTATGTTTTTTTTTGGTATTTATGCATATTTTTTATAAGTATCAGACTTTTTTATAAAGGAGCCTATTTGTTTTAGCTAAAATAATTTAATTATTTTTTGGTCTTAGCAAATAAATATTTTTTTTTATTTTCTGCACATTTTTAGGGCAGAAGAGGAATGTCATGGACCTTGGCGCTTTTGAAAGATTAAGATAGATGCGAAAAATCTTTAAGTGCAGAAATATTAGTGTTAGTACTTATTGCTATATACCCAGCAAAACTTGTATCAATTCCAGAACTAGTTCTACAACAGTTCTTTGAGTCAGTACTACACTCTAAAAATTGCATGTAAAATTACTGCTATAGAAATGGTAAGGTTTCATGTAAACTTGCACAAAATGCGTAGCGTTGGGCACAAAATGTGTACAAATTTAATTTAGACATTTTTGGCTATAAAAAAACACACAAATATAGTATTTTGAATGTTTGTATACATGTTTCAAAATTAATAAACATTTACTCGTTATAATTACACACATTATGCCTAAATTTTGCTATTAGGCATAATATGCGTAATTATAAATACTTAAAATAGTAGTAGCAAAAATGTCAAAATATAAAAAAAAAAATAAAAATTCAATAAAATTTATATTTTAGAGGAAAATTAATGGCTTCTAAAGCTTAAATATTAAAAAAAAATACAAAACGCGATTTGAATAACTGAAAGGCCACTGAACAAAACAAATATTTAAAATATAAGAAGAAATATCTTAAAAGTGAGTAAAGTAAACTGCATTTAACTTCTATTTAAATAATTTTTTAAATACCGTTGCAGAACGTACTTTAAAAATTTTTAGGAAACAAATGCAGTTAAAAATTATATCGAATGCTGAGAGAAAAGTTGAATGTATGATTTGGAAATGAAGTAAAAATTCTGGGCAGATCAGCACAACTTCCACGATTTTTTCAAGCACAAATTTGAGCCTATAATCATAATTACAAACGTTGCTTAATGCTATTATTTAGTGCTGGTATCTTATGAATTTAAGTTAAAGAACATGTAATTATATTGAGAAATTTGTCTAAAAAGGACTTTTCTGTAAACATCGATTGTGAGAACTTTTGCTATATGTTAGCAAAATCGTTAGCATAATCGGTATTCTTTTCTATAGAAAAATCATATTTGGAGGATTTTTTGCTCAGAATTTAAAGAGATTCTATAGGAAAAAAAACTCGGAATCTGATGGTTATTTTATAGGAAAATGTAGTAATAATCTAAATGCTATTCTAAAAGAATAAGTTCTAAGAATCTGAGATTTTTTGGGGAAGTCCCCATACGCTATAGGAAAACGTTCTAAGAATCTGAGAGTTTTTTTGTAGGGAAAAATCCTTAGAATATAATAGCATTTCATTATAAAAAATTTCTCAGAATCTAAGGGCTTGTCTTTATGAAAAATTTGTCAGAAGTTGAATGTTCTTCTATAGAAGAACTTCCTTAGAATCTAGTAAGCAGACCTTCCCATTAGAATTTTAGGGTTTTCTATAAAAAAATCCTCCGAATCTTTTAGGATCTCTATTTTTCTTAAGAAGAAGTTCTCAAAATGTATTGGTGTTTCTTTACGAAAACCTCTTAGGCTTTGGTGTTTTCTTTAGGAAAAATTTATCAGAAACTAAAGTTTTTTTTAAGGAAAAGTCATTCTAATATTAAAATTCTTCTGTAGGATTTTTACTATAATTTCAGATTAAGAGGTATTTTTCTTATATTAACCACTTAGATTCTGAGAACATTCTAAAGAAAACCCTCTCATAATTTGCTAAAAGAACCCGCTCAGAATAATAGTATTTTTTCATATCCAAACCAGCACAGATTCCGAGAAGTTTTTCTAATAAGAAAAATATTATTAGACTGACGGTTTTATATGGAAACACTAAGATTTAAAGGATTATCTCCTATAGAAACCCCCTTACATTCTAAGGATATTTTTCTATAGGAAAAATCCGAAGATTATAAGGAGCTTTTGTTTTAGAAAACCACCATATGTAAGCATCTATAGCAAAAAATTCCTTCGACAAAAATCTCATTTACAACAAATATGTAGTTTAAATGTGTTCCAAGGTTTACGAAAAAAAAGATAATTGATTTGTGAGTATTCGGAATTGTTATGCCAATTTTTATTGTTCACCCGCGAATTTCATTTATTACTTAATAAACCATTTATTTTTTAAAAATGCATTTTGTTTTATTACAATATCATAAAATACAGTATTTAATAAAAAGCATTTACATTGTATATATAGACATTAGAACACATATTTCTAGACATCATAAAGGTAGGTTTATGCATTTAATATAGCTCTTTTAGACACATGAAATTTAAAATTAAACAAAATCTAAAAGTTGCTAAGCTATTTCGGTACAATTAAAAGCATAATTTTAGACACATTGTGTCTATTATTTTTAAACACAATGTGTCTATATATTTTGATTTTAAACATTGTGCCTATTTTTGCCCAATTTATAGTAGGTATCAAGTTACCTCCTTTTAATAGAGTAGGTTTCAACAAAAATTTATTAGAGTGCACTCTAAAAAGAGCATGTAAAATTGTTGTTATAAGTTTAGTAAATTTTTGTTGAAAATAGCTCAAAATGTTCACAATTGATACATAAAATGTTTAAAAAACAATATACGCATTTTTTTACTAAAAAAACCCACATAATGTAGTATTTTATGTGTAGCTAAACATGTTTATAAGCTGTTAGACACTTGTTCTTTATAATTACACATTTAAAAGAGTACATTTTTATTAAATTTTAATTTTACACACATGTGCCTAATTATACTAATATTTATGTTTTATTCAAAATTGTCAATATTTTTTATAAATAATAAAATCAATCACAAAAAAACATAAACTAAAACAATAAAAAAGCGAAAAAATTGCAAATAATCAAATAAAGAAACATTATGTAGCTAAAAACAGAACTAGAAACGTCAATATACCATGTAACGAATGAGATTTGCAGAACTTTAAAACAAAGCTCGATATTTACACAAAAACTCTACAAGATGTCTTTCGTAAGATAACAGAAGGGATCATATTGCCAAATATATTTAAAAAAATTAAGGTAAGCGTATTTTAAGTTGGATATAGTGTTGTATTTTAAAATTGTAAAATGTGTGTTATTTTTATAGGACTTGTATAAAATATCGAGAATAAATACCGAGGAGGCAGATATTCTCCAGAATATTTCAGGGGAATAAAAACATTGTAGTCAGCCAAGTTCTCAAACGCAATTTATGGTTTTACCGAAAACAAATCATTGGAAGAGCTTTCTAACGTTTGGAAAAGCGTTTTGTTCGCACTCCTTTTACAAAATTAACAATGGAAATCAAAGGCATAGAGCGTTAACACCAAGGGCTTTTAATGTACTTGTTCAGCTATAGTCTCGATGGTTTACAAAGAAACAAATTCTTTTGCCACTACTTAACCACCTTTTTATGCGTTATGCTTACAAAAAAGGCACTACCAAAACAAATGAACAGGCTGTTAAAGTGTAACAAAACACTTAAATTGTATCGTTTCAAAAGACCTAAGTGATAATATCGATGATTATAAACCGTTGGTTAATTATGAGCAAAGCTGTAAAGCAATAAGTATTTTGAGTAAACAATTTAAAATTTTCTAAAACAAGTACTGAAAATCCACTTTTTCCCCAACTCGGGCAGGATGCTCTAAACTTCTGTTTTGCCTGTACAATGTACTATCTGAAAGCGTTTAAAACCCACTCTTTGCAGGTGCTTTGTATATGTTTTATGATTGATGCCACGAAAAACCTGTGATTCGCTAGTGCTTGGCTTTTGAAACCGCGAGAAATTTTTAAGTAAATTGTAACCGTTAACTGTTAATCCTAATTTTTTGTACATATAGACTTTTGAAAAAATAAAGATATTTAAAACAATAAACATGCATCCTATCCATTTATTGTATATAGAAAATGTAGAAAATTTATTTATAAATGCTTTTTAACACACATTTAATTAAAATTTACGCACAAATAGTAGTAAAAACCAATTGTCGCTGAACTGTTTGTAAACACTTAAAAACGTACATTTAGACACATTGTGTCTACTACTTTTAAACACAATGTGTCTATGTATTTTAATTTTAAACACAATGCCTATTTTCACTAAAACTATAGTAGGTATCAAGTTACCTCCTTTTAATAGAGTAGATTTCAACATAAATTTGTTAGAGTGTGAAATTGGTGAAAAAAAAGGATTCGAATAACACAAATATGTATTATTCGTAAGGTGCCTTTAATTCTTTAAAGCGTGAATTTTGATGCCGTATTTATGTGAAGAAAATCCGATGGTATTGATGAAAGAAGCTTTGACCCTTTTGGCTGCCATTGCAATTGTTGCAGTTGGAAAAAAATTGAATCATCATCTAATTGCGGAAAAATTAATATTAATGATTATAAAATATGAATCTTAATATACTTAATTCCAATCCTTAATGTGCTCATTATATCCATTAAATATTGAAGTATCCTGCAATTAGCGTTTAAATGTGTTGATTTCTTGAATTTATTTTACGAAATATAATTTTCCCTGATAATGTTTTGACATTTTGCCTATTACTATTCAAATTATTTACAATTAAACACTTTGTGCCTAATAAGAAAGTTTAGGAGGCATAATGTGTTTAATTTTAAAAAGTAAATGCTTAGAAATATTGAAACATGTTTATGAACATACAAAATACTATATTTTGTGTCTAGTTTTGTAGACAAAAGTGTTTACACTAGTTTTTTAAACATTTTGTGCATAAATTTAAACATAGTGCTTTATTTTAAAGGAAATTTTACACACCTTATAATAGTAATATTAAAAGTACTTTTTAGAGTGTACTGATACAGTTTCAAGAACAAAAATTTATTTTAAACGAAAAAAAAGATTTATGCAAACCATTATTTTAATAAATTTTTTATACAGATTCATATAGGTAATTTCATATGTTAGGTAATAATATTTTCAGGAAAAATATTGCAAAGTAGACAAAGATATCTTAATCCCGAAAAATGGTATGAAACAGATTTGGAGACGTTACACATTTTATTTATATTTAGCTTGCCCGATTAATATGAGACACAAAGCGTTTCTACTGTCAGCATTTTGAAAAGATGAATTCTTTTCCTTAACGGTTATTTTCATGCCAAGTTCTTGGGATGTTTTCCATTTTGATAGGAAACAGTTTCAGAGCATTTTTTGTTAATTTAAGAAATAAAAAATATTTGAATTTTTCAAGTTTTTCAAATAGCTTTACGGAGTTGTTTTGGAACTAGTATTAGATTCTGGGAACCAATGTAGAAGTAATGTATAAGTAGTTCTAAATCACCAGTTCCCAAAACATTCCAAGGATGTAGTTAAAATGGTAAATATGACTCCTTTGCATGGGTTCTAGAACTATGCTATTCGAGAATGTGTAGTAACACCCTGAGAAGTAATTCTAGAACTAGTAATTTTAGAACGGGTTCGAAAAATTTTCCTGGGTATTGAAAATAATAAAAACTTTAATAATGCCCAGGATAATTTTTTACAATCGGTAGCCAACCACACCCATTCTACAACTGGTTCCACTGCAACCGATTCCATGGAACTGGTGCCGGAACCAGTTCCTGGGATCCTATATGGAAGGTTCGGGTGACGTAGAATCAGTTCCAGAACTGATTCTAGAGCAACCGGTTCCACTTTGGAGGCATAGAAGGGGTTGCTTTTGGGACAATTTCAAACAAAAAGAATCGGTGTTATAATCGACAGTAGAAGGGGTTGTGAATGAAACGCAGCTATTCTACAAGCGATTCTTTGGAACAGAAAATTTTCCTGGGTGTTTAAGCATTTTAAGAAATCATTATTTTTTTAGAAAAGTTATTATTTCGTTATTGGTATTTTAATGTTAACGATAGTTATTCTTTGGAAATTTTTGACAACTTTACGGACCGTCACTTTGTTGAAACATTATCTGTGTGTGTGCAAACAACAGCAATAACTGCCCAATAAAAGCTTAAAGTCAATATTTCATGTGTTTAAATTATTTCAGTGTTAACGGTATTTTGTGTTACTTCGTTAGGGTATGTTAAGGATAACGGTACTTAACATTATTTCTTTAGTGGTATTTTAAGGTTAACGGCAGTCATTTGAAAGGGTTTTAAATCGTTACTGGTATTTTGCGGTTAGTGTTTGCCAACAATATATATAAGTTATTTGACTTCTTTTATCACATTTCATATCTCAAGTTTTGAATATATCGTCAGCAAAAGGTTGGCTACTAGGGTATTCAGTCGATTAATCGTTATTCGATTAATCGAACAGTTTTGCTCAAAAATTGTTCGAATAATTTAAAATGGCCATATTTCGAATAACGAATAATTCGAATAATTTAATACGATCAATCGATTAATCGAAATTGGTAAAAAATTAATAAAATGTTTCAAAAATATATATTTTTAATTAAAGTAAATATGGGATTTTATTAACAAATTGTGAAAAACATCTTAAATATCAAAGAAAAAACAAAAACATCAACAGTTTGCTTTGTCATCTTCCAAAGTAGTGAGCACTCTACATTCATAATATCCTTTAGCAAAGGATATTAGCCCAAGCGATAGGATTCGAATTAATAAATGGTAAATGAAAAGACAAATAAACATATCCAGGTGTTTTTTATTTGAAAGGTAAAAAACAAAGTAATTTACAAATAAGTAGTTAACAAGATTACAGTCACAATTAGTATTTATGAGTTCTAAATAATGTTTGATGAGAACTAAATAACCTTTTATACATATGAGCTTTTCAGGACCCAATTCAGCTTACTCTGCTAGAAACAAATTTGTCAAAAATATTCACAAGGTTTTTTTAAATTCCCTGCGAAATAGTTGCTAAAATCAAATAAAGGGATGGAGGGACGTAAACGTCGAGAATGTCTCTCTACATTTATGTGTTTTATGAGTTGAATGCATACGAAATAGGTACAAATTAATCTATTGATCTATTCTTCTTCCCATGATCTGATCTATTCTTCTTCCCATTAAAGATATTATAGAGCGCTATGTATAATATATGAACGTCTGGCTAATTTTTATAAAAAGCTAAATTTAAAGAAAGGTCTACGGTGTGGTTCTCCCCGATTTGGATAAAATTTGAATATATTACAGAGGGGACAGAAGTAATAAAAATTTTGATAAAATATGATCTGAATTATAGCATTTTTTTATTTTTATGAATTTTAGAAAAGTTTCCGAAACTGTTTTTGTTCTTTTTTTTAAATAAAATTATTAAAAATACAACAAATGTATTTATATTATTTTACATAACATTTCTTCGATTAATCGATTAATTTTAAAATTTTATTCGATTAATCGGTTAAGAAAAAAACCCGAATAATTATTTGAAAGAATAATCGATTAAATTAAAATGTCGATTAATTGAATACCCTATTGGCTACGTATGATCTTTTATAGTTGTTTTTCTTAGCAATAGAAAATTATCTGGGATTTTTTTAAAAATATTTAAAAAACAAAAAAATTATGGTGTTTTTTGATAAATTGAGTTTTTTATACAAACACAAAAAATCCAAATTAAGAACTTTTTCTGAAAATTTTAATTGTTTTTTTCATTCAGAAAATAGCCCGTGAAAAACTCTACAGATTATGTTTAATTTTAGGCTCTTGGCATATTTCAAAAAATTCTAACAGCTACACACACCTATACATACCGAAAATTTTACATTGATACGACATATGTTTTACAAGCGGGACATTTGGTGTGGAATGCCTCATATGTAGGTTACGACATGTTTTTTGATTTTTTGTATGCCAGTGTGTAAAAATAACGCATTATTTTTCAATAGCAGCTTTTCCTTTACAACCCCTTCTACTGGCAATTCTAACATCGATGGTTATACCCCACACCACTACGAGGAGAGGGTATAATAAGTTTGTGCTGATGTTTGTAACACAAAAAAATATTGGACCTAGACCCACCTTTTAGTTTACCGAGTATTAAGATTTTTTATGAAATTTGGTACATAGACCGATGTCGGCCCAATGACCAAGCCTATTGATTTTGGTTAAAATCGGTTCATGTTTAGACCTAGTGCCCATATAAGGGTCCCCCCCCCCAAATTGGCTTTTTTACACGCTGAAGGTCGCAAATGCGAAGATATTTCAATGAAATTCGGTACACAGACTCACATGGTCCCAAGGACAGAGCCTATTAATTCTAGGTAGGATCAGTCCATATTTGGACCTATCGCCTATATGGGATATGTTTTCGATTTTCTATTCTTTTATCATTTTATAGAAAATTTTGACACAAGTCAATTTAAACCCATTCGAATTTCGGATCCAAACATTAATTGGCTTTTAACCAGACTGGTGTAGAATATTATATAGTCGGCATGCCCGACTTTAACTATTTTATTCGTTTTTATTTCAAATTGTCCCAAAATCAACCGCCAGTTCTGGTATCAGTTCTAGAACTGATTCTATGTCAGTTACACCTTCCATATAAGATCCGTGGAACTAGTTCCGGAACCAGTTTCATTGAATCAGTTGCAGTGGAACCAGATGCAGAATTGGTGTGATTGGCAAGCGATTGTAAAATTTTTTCCCGGGACGTATTATCAAAATTCTGTAAATAAATTCATATGTGACGCGCAAAATAGAAAGGGACCTAAGGATAGAAAGGGACCTAAGGTCAGGAGAGCATGGGATCGGTCTCATTCGATGCTCAGATGTTGTCCACAAAAAAAAAAAAAAAAATTGATTTTTTTACCCTTAGGTCCCTTTCTCTATGCGCTGTCACATATATGAAATAAATAACAACTTCTTTTTCTTTACAACATGTTCTGCTATCGTTTCTACCATCAATACTTTTTATTTGAAATGACTCCAAATGCAATCTTTTATTGTACTTCCAGCTAGAACTTGTTATTTTAAAACCAATTTTGGCGCTAGTTCTTACATTTAAGTTTTGCATTTTAGATTCTGAAACTTATTTGGTTAATGTAGAACCGGTTATTTAAGAGATTAAAGGCTGAGTTACCCAACCGTAAACGTATCTGTAACGAATCAGCTGTTCCGATACCACAAGAAGAAATGTATACGAATTGTTACTAACACGTAAATGTATACGAACTTGCCTGATCATTCTGTTGAAATCAGAATTTTCTATCCGGCATCGAAACAGCTGAATGATTTTAGTCGGAAAAATATGAAATGAATAAAGAAAATTGATTCAAACAACAAATAAGGAATAAAAATTAACAAATAAATGGAAAAATTTAGAATAAAATATAAAACCACATGAAATAGATGCTAAATAGTAATGTCGTTTACGATAATCTATTAGTGTACTTTTAAGCTACGGCACGGTACAGTTTAGGGTTGCCACATGGCCTTGATTGTCAAGTTAATTTAGGTCTTGTCAAGTGCCAAGGTAAAATTTATTTTGTCAAGTTAAAATGAATTTTTGTCGTATCAGTAGTTAAAAAAAACATAAAATAACAAAATTGATGAAATTTATTAGTGTTTTAATTTTTTTGAGTAGCATTTATTTCTAAACAATAAGAAAAGAAAGATGAAGTCTGCAGGAAGACGTTGAAATTTTCAAACTTTAGGCCCAAAAAAATATATAAATTTTTCATAATTCTCGCAACGCCATTTAAAAATTTTAGCATATTTTCTTTTCTGAAACGTAAAAACCAAAACTTTTTTTTCATAAATTTATTAAATTGATGATATATTATTAAAATAAAATGGCGCTTAAGGTATATCTTTGGTTTTGAGAGCGTGAGTAGAGATTTACGAAAGACGGTTTTCCTTAAAAATCGGTAAACAATAATTTTACTGGGACAAGAAAAACCTTAAGTGCTATTTTATTTTGATTATATGTCATCCATTTAATAAATTTATAAAAAAGAAGTTTTGATTTTTTACGTTTCAGAAAAAAAAATATATTAAAATTTCAAATTGACGATTCGAAAACTATGGAAAGTTTATATATTTTTTGGCCTAAAGTTTGAAAATGTCAACGACTTCTTGCAGACTTCATCTTTTTCTTCTTATTATACAGGAATAAATGTTACAAAAAAAAAACACTAATCAATTCTCGTCAGTTTTGTAATTTTACGTGTTTTTTTTTTTTATTTGGTCCATTTAACCCATATGTATGTCCAAACTTCAATGGCTGGTAGCACTATCGAGTTTGCCCCCAAAAATTCAAAAAAAACCGAAATTCTTTTTATGAATCTTAATAAAATGGCGAGTGTATTCAAAAATTATAAATTTTTGTGTTAAGAATCACCCTACTGCACACATATGCACATTGAATTTTTTTTCTTCCCAGTGTAGAAAATCATTACCAGATATGTGGTTATGTAACTACATACTTGGTAATGGTAACTACTTACTTTTGTTATTACATTTCTTATTACCTTTATATGGCGATGTCGCGAAAAATAATGAGTTGTCGTTACACACCAGCATACGAAAAACCAAAAAATATATCGTTACCTATGTGCTTACCAGTACTGACAAAAATAATGAGTCTAAAAATAGATTTTCAAAAAAATAAATTATATAAAAAAAATATTTTTTATTGTATTTTTTTTTTTAAATAAAATTTGCTGGTGCGGGAATCGAACAGGTCTACAGATTGCCAGCCAACAGCTCTACCATCTGAGCTATATCGACATGTAATATTTAATAGATAAAAACATAATTGACCTGCTGCACACAAGTAAGCTTACTCGCCAACATACAAAAAATCAAAAAATATGTGCTTACATATATCCTTACCAGTGTTTAAAAAATATTGAGTCTAAAAATAGATTTCAAAAAATTTTCAAAAAAATCTAAAAAATTATTTTCTATTTGAAATAATGATAAAAATAAGTCATTATCAGTAACTCATTATTATATGTTTTAAAATAATGCAGAAGGTAAGTGGGTGTCATTACTGGTACTCCAAAAAATAAAGATATGTCAGTACCGTTTCTACACTGGGTTGTCAAGTTTTTTTTTTTAAATCAAGTTATTTTTTGCGAAGTGTCAAGTTATTAGACTTTTGCGATATGGCAACCCTAGTACAGTTACATCACATTTACGTTTACGGTCCCATAATCCGCCCTTAAATTGGAAACCGATTTAGCAATTTTAAAATCACACTCAACTTTGAATTTACAATAAATATGATATGATGTCCAAAAATTATTCAAAAGATTTTAAAATAGGTCCGTTCATCTAATGTGCGGATAGGAAATAATGTTGCAATTACCACAAACTATTACCAGTTCTTTTCTTTATTTCAACTAACAGGTTTTTGTTTTATAATTTGTAATTAAAGTATTGGCTTTAAAACCGCCAGACTTAATATTGCTGCTGCTGAGTTTTTTCTTTTTGTATGTAGACGGAAAGAGAAGCATGTGCACTGGGCGTGTCAGTCATCAAACTATTATACATTTAACTAATTAACTTCATTTCTTTTGGTTCAATAAGCAGCCGCACATGTATAAAGGTAAGTGTAAAGTCTGCGGTTATCTATTTTATAGCTACAACATTAAAGCATTAAAAAAGAATGCCGGTTGTAAAGGTCGTTCACATGCATACCCCACCACTAAAGCGCATGCGCGCACTGAATGAATAAGTGAATATTTGAGTATATGAATGATGTTTCAGCTCTAGCCAAATTTAACAAATTTACTTTCGTTAATATATAAACACAACAAAATAAACTAGTAACTATTTATTCAATCATTACCAATTGCGTGAAACATGGTCATTAGACCGTACCACCTTACAGGCAAAAATTTTTTTTTATTTTATTTGCCGAACGTAGGGGTCGCCATTTTACATTTTTCGTTATATCTTTGGCATTTACAGTCGGATCTTAAAGTGTGATACATCGATGTTTTTCTCTCGAGGAGACCAGTGTTTTGGTCTTAGGGCATTTTGAGCTCAAATATCCCGTTCTAGTAGTTACCCACCAGATCTCAGTTGCTACAACCCTAATGTACGACCCTAATGTCAGAAAATTAAAGCTCGCAAAAAATCATTAAACTTTTGCTAAGGAAGTTTTTCGCTAAACCCAGTAGAAATTTTTTTCATATATTGGTTGCCGAACGTAGAGGTCGCCTTTTTAAATTTTTTTTAATTGCATTTTTACTATATAGCAAACCACTGGTCTGCTCGATATATCACACTTTAAAATCCGATTTTAAATGCCAAAGTTATAACAAAAAATTAAAAAAGGCGACCCCTACGTTCGGCAAAAAAAAAAAAAATTTTGATGAAACTTGGTACACCAAAATTTGTCGGCCCAAGGACGACGGCTATTGATTTTGGTGAACATCGGTCCATGTTTAGACCTAGTGCCCATATAAGGGCCCTACCAAATTATATTGTTTATACGCTGCAGGTCGCAAATATTAATATATTTTGATGAAATATGGTACACCGAATTTTGTCGCCCCAAGAACGAAGCCTATTGATTTTGGTGAACATCGGTCCATGTTTAGACCTAGTGCCCATATAAGGGTCCTACTAAAATTATATGGTTTATACGTTGCAGGTCGCAAATATTAAGATATGTTGATGAAATTTGCTACACAGACCTATGTTGGCCCACGGACGAAGCCTATTGATTTCGGTGAACACCGATCCATGATTAGACCTAGTGCCCATATAAGGGTCCCCCCAAAATTATATTGTTTATACGCTGCAGGTCGCAAATATTAAGATATTTTGATGTAATTTGGTACACCGACCTATATTAGCCCAAGGACGAAGCTTATTGATTTTGGTTAACACCGGTCCATGTTTAGACCTAGTACCCATATAAGGGTCCCCGCAAAATTGGCTTGGTTACAAACTGCAGGTCGCAAATATTAAGATATTTTGATGAAATTTGGTATACCGACCTATACCAGCCAAGGACGAAGCCTATTGATTTTGGTTAACACTGGTCCATGTTTTTTTTTAACTCGAATAATTAAAAAACACGTTTTTGCATTTTGATCAAATTCGTGGGTCATTTTGGATTCCGGGCTAAAGTGGGTTAATGATATCCGATTAAGTCAAAATTCCATGTCTGAATCATTTTGACTACATTAAATGAATAAATGGAAAAAAATATAATTTTTTTACCAAATTTCGAATTTTGGGAATTTTTAATAATACACTTTTTTCCAAAATGGGCCATTTTCATCCAAATTTCGGCAAGGGTTAACGTTTTCCAAAAAAAATCGATTTCTTCCATTTGGGACCGTTTCCAATAAAACTGGAATCTATTTTTAAGGGACACTCTAATATATAGGTAATATCAAATAATGTGATAAAAACCATGTAACCAGCTAATTTCTAATGCATGAATTACATTTGAGTTATATATTTCGATATACATCAGCGCATTGTCACCTGTTTTACAAAATTTATAACAATCTGACCAATTTTTGGTTAATACATAAAATGTGTGCCCAATTTTATAGTCCAAATGTAAACTCCGTAACCAGTAACTCATAAAGTTTTTTAACTTTAATAGCTTATATTTTAATAACCAATGAAGCTAAACACTAACCGTAAAAATTTTTATGAAGAGAAAAAGTAACGGTTTTAATAAAAATTAATACATTTTACAAACTTTTCCGTATGTCTATGCTAACACGGCTTCTACTCTGTAACAATTTTTCATCATAATTTTTGTAAAAATGCATACACATGAATTTTGGAGTTATCTATTAATTATATTGCGAAAAGTATAATGTTATTTATACTCAAATGATCGCTGGAATGTAGGTAATCATCTAGTATAACTGTTGCGCTACTGTAATTACTTTTTCTAAAACTTTAAACAATTTTATAATATCAATCACCAAAGTTGTTTATGATTTTTTGTCAAATCAATTTTATAATTTTTCACTTCAAATTAAAACTTCAAACTGTAAACATTTATTGTAATAAAATACTTTATTGTTATTTCATCATTTTTTAATTTGTGTACTTTTAATTTTTACAAGAATAACAGACTTGAGGTTTTCCTGCAGCATATGTATAACATTCTCGAGATGATAAACGATGTCTTTAATGAGATTTGAAAAAATATTGTAAACTCCGTTCCTAATTTTTACACCAAACTATTTAACGAGTAAAAAAACGATGGCATATTTGGATTCACCTTATAAGCATTATACGGAAAGAAAATTCGGACAAAGCGTTTCTGGAAGAAAACGAAAAAAGTAACCAAATGTAAACTCCGTAACCAAAATTGTTTGCATCAGATTGCATTCAAAAAAATGTAGGTAAATGTTTAAAATATTTTAAAATAACCATATACAGAGGTGATTCAACTAATATTTATGCGTCAAAAGACGGTTCAACTAATAATTTTGCGTCAAACCAAAAAAAGTTATCAGTTTGCTACCTTAAACTGCTGGAGCGAAAAACGATTGATTTTGCATTTCGTTGGTTTGGAATCGATATTTCGAGCCATTACTGACATTAGTTTGACAAATTAAATTTGTTTCACACAATTTAAGATTTTTTTCATCGCGAAATGTTATGTTTTTAATATTCCGAGTAAAAAAGAGTATATATAACATACATATATTTTTTAATATTAAAATATATGATAATATAAAATATTGTATGCGACCTTATATGTTTTTATATGATGATATATTAGAAATTTTTTTAGAAATTTTCTCATATGTAATCATATTAAATCATATATCAGTATTTGCTTTATTGCAAATTGAGTATATATGTAGGAATATATTATTGATAAAACCGCTCAAAATTTTATATATAAATAGATACGAAAGATATTTTTAATTTTATTTTTTATATAACAATATCGTCGGCTTGCCTGTAAATAGTGTTATGTGTTCTTTAACAGGTTTTCAGGAGGGCGAAAAAACTAGTTTATATTATCCTTTTAATATATTTCATTGACATCATATTAATAATGATTGTAATAAATAAGGCCGTGAATCATTAGGGCATATGATGTCAATAAAATATATTAAAAGGATAATATAAATCAGTTTTATCGCTCTCCTAAAAACCTGTTAAAACCAAAAACATAGCACTTCTTGCAGGCAAGCCGACGATATATTAGTTAATATCAGGTCCAAGCTCGAGATTAACTAATATATTCGAGATTAATATAATATTTCATCAAAAACAATTTAAAATTTCAGTGTTGTTTACTTTCTTTTAAAATCGCTAAAAACAAAGAAAAAATTGGTCATGTTTAAAGTGCTGAAATTTTAAGTCTGGCGACTTTTTGTAGATAAAAATAATGCAAGACTTAATTAAGGAAATTTTATAGGATTTCCAAAAATATACAGTTTGTGCAGAACCGATCAGTACTGCCCAAATTTTACTATGTAATTTTATAAAAGGTTGTTTTCGCTAATTTTTCGTTAAAAGCCACGCCCATTTAGAACAAGTGACAAAATGAAAAAACAAACATTAGGTTAAAATTCTGTACAATTTTCTGAACCATCTCCTTGCCTTTCGTGGCGAATTTAGCCACTATTTTGATTTTTAAAAATAAAGGCAACACCAATAAAATTAGAAAAAACTTGAATTGACTTAAATTCTTGGCCACAACTGTACATACATATATACAGATGTTCTTTTTCAGGCTTAAATTTAATAATGAAAAAAAAAATCCTTTATTTTGTACCGGGGAGTTTATTTGGCGATATCACCTTTTTATCTTCCACGTGATAATTTAGCGATAACGCCGATTTGTCTGCCTGGGGTATTGCCTTCGTGTTGCCTGAAAGTATTGCTTTCGGGTAACAGTTGTGCGCAATACGAAATTGGTATTGCCGGCAATAAATGTTTTCTTCCAGGCAATATGATCGGTGAATCTTCTTCGTATTGCCATAGTTGCTGGATATATTTTAAACCTAAGAAGCACAGTTGTAAATAACTTTGGCTCACTGATCAAAAATTGAAAATGGGAGATCGAATATGGCGGTGAACATTTACAATTATATGAAAAATGTTCACTGCCATATTAGATATGCCATTTTTTAATCTCAATTTTTGGTTTCAGATTTGTAATCAGTGACCCAAAGTCATTTACAAATCAGATCCAAAATACAAACTTTTTAAAATTCACGGCCAGCATTTCGGACTCTCGATTTTTAATTCTGATCTTAGATTCGTGATAAGTAACCTTAAAAACCTCAGATATAATCTTTTTTTAATTAATCCTCCAGCTATTTTTGTTCTTTTTTCTATGGGTTCGTTTCACTAAGAAAAAAAAATTGTTTTCAAAAAGTCTCGACTTGTTTTATTTTCCACTTTTATCATCTCTGCTCATTTATCATTTTCGTTTTTTTTTTTTTGCGTATACACAAGTATGTAGCATGGGTGAGTACAACTACACCATTTCCACTCGTTATTCAAAAAAGACACATCTATTTTAAAAAATACCAAAAGAAATATCAGTGGCGATTAAAAATAGGAATTGCAATTTCAAAATTGCACTTAATATTCAAATTGTAATTTTAATTACACTTGTTTTTAAAAAATTAGCATTTGTATTCCGCAAAATGTCGAAAAAAATGAATTTCCTTCTCATATTCCTATTAACCGATGGTAATTTAAAACGAGTAAAAAGGTTAAAGTCGTGCATGCCGACTATACAATATCCTACACCAGTCTAGTTAAAAGCCAACTAATGTTTGGATTTTCTACAATGTGAGTCAGCGAACCAAATTTCATTAAAATATCTTAATATTTGCGACCTGCAGTTTGTAACCAAGCCAATTTTGGGGGGACCCTTATATGGGCACTAGGTCTAAACATGGACCGATGTTCACCAAAATCAATACGGTTCGTCCTTGGGCCAACTTAGCTCTGTGTACCAAATTTCATCAAAATATCTTAATATTTGCGATCTGCAGCGTATAAGCATTGCAGCGTATATCATTTTGGGGGGACCATTATATGGGCACTAGGTCTAAACATGGCCGACATAAGTCGGTGTACCAAGTTTCATCAAAATATCTTAATATTTACGACCTGTGCATGCGCACAAGAATGCATGGGCAGACAGACAGACGGACGGACGGACATCGTTAAATCGAAATAAAAAAAAATTCTGAGCCGATCGGTATACTATAAGGTGGGTCTAGGACCAATACTTTTTGGTGTTACAAACATCAGCACAAACTTATAATACCCTGACCACATAGTGGTGTAGGGTATAATGACCACATAGTGGTGTAGGGTATAAATAGCGAAATTTTTGTAGATATAACAGTTTGGTTTTGCTATTTTTAGTCTACTAATACGTACGCAGCAAAAATGTGGAAGCAGTAAAAACGATTACAGCTTCCTTACTGCTACTTTTACCGCTTCTAAAAATGTATAGCTTTCGTAAACAGCACTAATGAAAGGCATAAGTTGATTAATTGTTTACATCGCTTTTTGCTGTGCTTTTCAAAAAGGCATGAAATGAGCAATACATTTTGATTGCTTAACTATTTTTGCGTTTCTTTTATCAAAATTTTTTAAAATGCGGAAAAAAGTTATTTTAATGAAAATAAGAGGTTTTACTAAAAATAAGAGGCATTTTCTCTTCACGGAAAAATACGCAGGAATATTGTGCTTTTGAGAAGGCATGTTTTTAAATGGTTGAAAAGCTTTATAATATACACTTCCCAGAAGGCATGAATTATCGACATTTTAAAAGAAAAACAGAAGCACTAATTAAAAGCGGTGAATTCATGCCTTTTAGGATCTCGAAACAAGTGCTTTCACGCGAGCTATCTCGAACAAAAATCAGGCATGATATCATCAATAATGTAATCGCTTCATTGCTCAATTTTCCCTGAGAAAATTGCTTCCAAGCAAGCAGTAATTTCTGCTGGGTATTTAGATAAATTTTCTACAGCTTTTACAGTGAATTAATTCACAGTTTAAGTGCTAAAGTTAGCACGTTGTAAAATAGCATGTCTTTTGATGTTTAACAAATAGAGAGCTGTCAAATTTACAATGAATTTAATAATATAATAAATTTAATAAACTAATTTACTACTTAAAATAGTACAAACTGTGACTTCCATCAGTATAAATGTCATTTTCAGTTAACTAAAAGTTAAAGCAAATATAACTAAAATACCGTACATTTAATAGTATTTTTTTAGGTTCTTAATTTACTACACTAATAGAAAAAAGTCTGTAAACAATGTGAACTACTAAACTACGAAAAACTAGTTAAAAATTATGCTGCAGTAAAAATTTGCTAAAATATCAGATTATTTTTGCTATATATTAGTAACATAGTAACAGCAAAAATAAGAATTTTAGTTATATTTGAGTTAAGTTTTTGTTAATGGAAAATAGCAAATTAACCTGCTAAAATTAGAAAAAATTTTCCTATTTTTAGTAGCCTAAAAAATCAAAAAAAAAAAAAAAAAAAAAATTTTCGAATATTTTTTTCGATTTTTTTTTTTTGTTTAAAAGAGAAGCAACACTCAGGAAATTCTACCTATTAATTTACGTGTTGCTTCCTTTGGAAAGGGGATAGAGAAGAAGTGAAAGGTGGTGAAAGATGAAGGACTTCAAATATGGCAACACTGTAATTGCGCGAGTTGTTGAATTTTTAGAACAGTTCTTGCGCACCATCTGATGGTGAGTTGGCGAACTTTGTTGAAGCTTTTTATCATAGCCCTGTTATATAATTTTACTTCGGTGGGGTTAAGTGATATGGAACACCGAAGGAGGACGCTGCGATATGTATGAGGGATAGAAAAAACTCATACATATTTACTATTTTTCATAAGTTGATGTTGCCTTGGTTGGGGCTCGAACCCGCGACCTCACGTGTAACAGTCCAACGCGCTAACCATTACACCACAGCGCCCACAAAATACAAATAAAAATCTAGCTTTTTGAAAACAGCTGTTTATAATTTTTTTTAGCAAATATTTCTTATCATTTTAGCAGGATAGACTTCTATTTGCATTTAACAAAATTTAGCTTAAAAATATCAAAAATTTCGTAGATATAACATTTTTGCTATTTTTAGTCTACTAATACTTAGCAAAATTTTCTGCAGATTTTACAGTACAATTTGTTATTTTCAATTAACTAAAAGTTAACTTAAATATAACTAAAATTCTGTAAATGTAACAGTGCTGGTGTTATTTTACTAGTAAGTATTTAGCTTTTCTAGTTTTTTCTGCAGCATAATTTTTAACTAATTTTTAGTAACTTTTTTTTTGCTATTTTACAGATTTATTTCTATGAGTGTAGTATTAAGCAAAAAAAATCTGCTAATGTCAGCAGTTTTCAAAAGTTTACGTTTGGCCCTATGTTTTTTAGGCGGTTCAAGTTTCTCCGCTTTTGCAACTTTTTATTGTGAATCGGCATAGGAAACCATCTGAATCTTCGATTTTAGCTAGAGGATGTGTTCAGCGAACTTATGTCAAATACTACGAGAAACATTTCTGTGGAGCATTTTAATCCTCTAACTCTTCAATTAAAGGGACTTTTTTGGCTCCTTCTTAAAAGGCACAAAAAAGTCCTGTAAGTTGAAGAGTTAGAGGGTTAAAATGTTCCACAAAACTATTTTTCATGAAATTCTACTATAAGTCTCTAAAGTAAGCTAAGTTGAAAATCTAAGAGTCAAAGGCAGAAATATGTAAGATAAAACTTAACGGACGGAATCCCTGAACGGCCCTAAAAAAATCGATGGTCTTCGATTTTGATAAAAATTTCGTAACAATTGCACTCTGCAAATTGGTTTCATAAAAAAGGAGATTTTAAATGCAAAGGAGGAAGTAAAAAAATCAACTCTGCAGTTGTTTGTAAATTTTAGAAAAGAATGAACCATTTTTGAATGAAAAAACAGAAAACCCGGACCTAAAAGAAACTTCCGCAATAAACAAATTATTATTGCCGGCAACAAGTCTTTTATTCCAAGCGATATAATCGGGGAATCTGCTCAAAATAATAAGTCTGTTGGCTGAACAGGAAAATTTGTTACTTTAACAAAATTTGTTCCTATTTTTTGGCTTAAAATAAAATTTGTTGATTTTAACAAATTCTTTTTTTAAATTTAACAATTCTAAATTTAAGTAATACATTAGTAAAACTACAGTTTTATTTGTAACTAGCGGGCGCAGCCCGCTACGTTGTTAGCGTGCCTTAAAGGTTAAGGGACGCCCCCAACAATTTTTATTAAATTCGTTTTTTTATTTAAAGTTTTTTTATTTAAAGTTTTTTTATTTAAAGCCTTCACCCAGCCACCACAAATAAATAATTCTGCACAACAATGGGTTTAAAATAAATAAATAAATAAATATTTGATCACTTTTTCTCATGAAAGTGGATTGTTAGTAATGAATCCATAATAATTTGCAATATACGTGTGTATGTCAAGATAATTTGGTAAAGTGCGAACTTAGGTAGATAGACCCGTAAGTAGTTTTGTTCATTTGTGTTTTGAATGAAAATAAATAACGTAAAGCAGAGTTGGAAAGCATTTTATAATATTAAAAATAGCGGACAAAGCCCGCTACGTTGTTAGCGTGTCTTAAAGTTTTTTTTTTTTAATTCCAGTTTATGTAAAGGTAGACCTGGCAATTCAAGTAAATTCACAAATTCAGTTGGAAAATTTACTGCGTCGGTTTCTTCCACCGGTGCTTCGTTACATGAAGTTTAAATATCGGAATATATAAGTTCCATTCCTTTTCTAAGGTTTTTTCTCTTTTAGAAAATTTTTTTAACTTTTTGGAGAGTAAGTTTCAATGCCACATAAGTTTCATATTCCGTGGATAGTGTTTGAACAGGTAATTCCCTCTTCCAATCCATTTGCATTCTCTATAATTTCAATTCTACTCGTTCAACGTTTATATCCATTTCATTCCACTTGTATAGTGTTTCATTCCACTCGTTTCCTATTTAGTTTCTTAATTTTAGTGTTTCATATACACTTGTTCTTTAAGTTTTAGGTTTCTAGCTAAAGACGCAGACGTTAAGGGGGGGGGGGCAATTTTCCCCTTTTGAACCACCATTTTTACCACGTTCCTGTCCAAAGTCCTAGAAATGCCTTGTCGATAAGTTAGCCCATACTCCAAGGAAAACATATTATATATTACAGGTTTCTAGCCGAAGGGTTCGGTTAGGCCATCAAGGGGGAGAATTATTCCGTTTTTACCCCTCCCGGTAGGAATTTCCAAAATTTCCGTCTTAGAGGACGTCTGCGTTGGAAGAGGAACCTACTACATACATAATTTTAGGTCTCTATATCCAGCAGTTTGGCCAGGCCGTGAAGAGGGAAGTTTTTTCCCTTTTTACCCCTCCCGGTATGAATTTCCAAAAATACCATCTTAGGGGACGTCAACGTTGGAGAAGGAACCCAAATACCGAATTTAAGCTCCCTTGTTCCAGCAGTGTGGCCAGGCCGTTAAGGGGGAGACTTTTCCTGTTTTTGACCCTACCTGTAGAAATTTCCAAAAATCTCATCTTAGCGGATGTCTACAATAGAGGAGGAACTTTAATACCAAATTTCAACTTCCTACCTCCAGCGGTTTGGGCAGGCCTTTAAGCGGCACTTTTCGCTTCATTAATCCCCATTTTTGCAATGTCCCTGTCCAAAAAGCACCTTCCCGGTCCAAAAAGCCCATACTCCAAGTAACATATGTTTTACATTTCAGGTTTCTAGCCAACTTTTACTATTTCTGCCCCTCTCGGTAGGAATTTCCGAAAATCCATCGACAGGGAATTTCAGCTTCCTAGTTCCAGCAGTTTGAGCAGGCTGTCAAGGGGGACACTTTTTCTTTTTTTGTCCCTCCCGGTTGGAATTAGGCTGGAAGAGAAACCTAAGTACCGAATTTCAGCTTCCTAGTTCCAGCAGTTTGGACAGGTCGTTAAGGGGCAACTTTCCCTTTTTGAGCCCCCATTTTATAACGACCCTGTCCAAAATTCAAAAAAGTATCTTTCTAATAAGTTAGCCCTCACTCCAGGGACCCACATTTTAAGCTTCAGGTTTCTAGCCGAAGGGGTTTTTACCCGCCCCCAAGGTGAGGCTTTTCTTCTTTTTGCCCCTCCCTTTAGGAATTTACAAAAATTCCATCTTCGCGGCTATCTGCGATGGATGAGGAACATTCATACCAAATTTCAACTGCATTGCCTAAGCGGTTTGGGCAGGCCGTTAATGGGGACATTTTTCCCTTTCAACCACCATTTTTACTGTGTTCCTGTTCCAAAATAGAAAAATTACGTTGCCGGTGAGTTAGTCCTACTCCAAGGAATACATATTTAAAATTTTAGATTGGCCAAAAGGGATTGGGCAAGCCGTCAGGAGGAGACTTTTACCTTATTTCCCCTCCCGATAGGAATTTCAAAAATTCCGTCTAAGCGGACGCCTACACAGAAGGAGGAACTCACATACCGAGTTTCCTTTTGGGATATCCTGTAGGGAATTCCAAAAATACAAACTTAGTCGATGTCTACTACAGTGGAGGAACCTTTATACCAAATTTCAACTTCTTACCTCCAGTGGTTTGGGCAGGCACTTTTCCAATTTGTGAGACTGTTTATGGGGAGACTTTTCCCCTTTTTGCCCGTTCCGGTAGGAATTTCCAAAAATCCCGTCTTAGCGCACGTCTATGCCGAATATCAAGAAACCTTGTTTTAGTGGAGATATCCGTGGGGGGAGGAAAAAAAGTAGTTTTTTTGAAATTATATATTATTTTAAATGGTACTTTTTGGAAAAACGAAATTTTTTGGAAAAAGATACTTTGTTTTTACAAAGTACTTTATTTGTACTTTTTTTGGAAAAGGTATTTTTCTTTAAAAAGGTGTTTTTTTTTGGATAAATGTATGTTTTTTGGAAAAAGGTACTTTTTTTGGAAAAGGTACTTCTTTTGGAAAAAGAAAATTTTTTTAGAAAAAGGTACTTTTTTTGGGAAAAGGTACTTTTTTTTCGAAAAGGTACTTTTTTTGAAAAAGGTATTTTTTTGAAAAAATGTATGTTTTTTGGGAAAAGGAACATTTTTTTAGAAAAAGGTACTTTTTTTGGGAAAAGGTACTTTTTTTTGCAAAAGGTACTTTTTTTGAAAAACGTATTTTTTTGGAAAAATGTGTGTTTTTTGGAAAAGCTACTTTTTTTGGAAAAGGTACTTTTTATTGGGAAAGGTACATTTTTTTAGAAAAAGGTACATTTTTTGGAAAAAGGTACTTTTTTTGGAAAAAGGTACTTTTTTTGGAAAAAGGTACTTTTTTTGAAAAAAGGTACTTTTTTTGGAAAAAGGTACTTTTTTTGGAAAAAGGTACTTTTTTTGGAAAAAGGTACTTTTTTTGGAAAAAGGTACTTTTTTGGAAAAAGGTATTTTTTTTGGAAAAAGGTACTTTTTTTGGAAAAAGGTACTCTTTTTGGAAAAAGGTACTTTTTTTGGAAAAAGGTACTTTTTTTTGGAAAAAGGTACTTTTTTTGGAAAAAGGTACTTTTTTTGGAAAAAGGTACTTTTTTTGGAAAAAGGTACTTTTTTTGGAAAAAGGTACTTTTTTTTGGAAAAAGGTACTTTTTTTTGAAAAAGGAATTTTTTTTGGAAAAAGGTACTTTTTTTTGGAAAAAGGTATTTTTTTGGGAAAAGGTACTTTTTTTTGGAAAAGGTACTTTTTTTGGAAAAGGTACTTTTTTTGAATAAGTTATTTTTTTGGAAAAATGTATGTTTTTTGGGAAAAGGTACTTTTTTTTTTGGAAAAGGTACATTTTTTTAGAAAAAGGTACATTTTTTGGAAAAAGGTACTTTTTTTAAAAAAGATACTTTTTTTGGAAAAAGGATTTTTTTTTGGAAAAAGGTACTTTTTTGGAAAAAGGTACTTTTTTTGGAAAAAGGTACTTTTTTTGGAAAAAGGTACTTTTTTTGGAAAAAGGTACTTTTTTTGGAAAAAGGTACTTTTTTTGGAAAAAGGTACTTTTTTTGGAAAAAGGTACTTTTTTGGAAAAAGGTACTTTTTTCGGGAAAAGGTACTTTTTTTTTGGAAAAAGGTCCTTTTTTTGGAAAAAGGTACTTCTTTTGAAAAAAGGTACTTTTTTTGGAAAAAGGTACTTTTTTTTGGGAAAAGGTACTTTTTTGGAAAAAGGTACTTTTTTTGGAAAAAGGTACTTTTTTTGGAAAAAGGTACTTTTTTTTGGAAAAAGGTACTTTTTTTGAAAAAGGTACTTTTTTGGAAAAATGTACTTTTTTTGGAAAAAGGTACTTTTTTTGGAAAAAGGTACTTTTTTTGGAAAAAGGTACTTTTTTTGGAAAAAGGTACTTTTTTTGGAAAAAGGTACTTTTTTTGGAAAAAGGTCCTTTTTTTTGGAAAAGGGTACTTTTTTTGGAAAAAGGTACTTTTTTTGGGAAAAGGTACTTTTTTTGGGAAAAGGTACTTTTTTGGAAAAAGGTACTTTTTTTGTCCCCTTTTTGCCCCTCCCGATAAGAATTTCCAAAAATGCCGTCTCAACGGACGTCTACACCGGTCGAGGAACCTACATACCAAATTTAAACTTCATAGCTCCAGCAGTTTGAGCAGGCCGTCAAGGGGGAGACTTTTTCCCCGTTTTGCCCGTCCCTGTAAAAATTTCCAAAACTCCCGTCTTGGTGGATGTCTACGATAGTGGAGGAACCTTTATACCAAATTTCAACTTCCTACCTCCAGCGGTTTGGGCAGGCCGTCAAGGGGGGCCTTTTTCCCCTTTTTAACCCCCATTTTTACAACGTCCCTGTCCAAAATTCTAGAAGGTACTTTCCAGAAAAGTTAGCCCCTACTCCAAGGAACACATATCTTAAATTTCAGCTTTCTAGCCAAAGGGGTTTTGGCAGGCCGTCAAGGGGGACACTTTCCCCCTTTTTGCCCGTTCCGGTAGGAATTTCCAAAAATCCCGTCTTAGTGGACGTCTACCCCGAAAGAGGAACCTACATACCAAATTTCAACTTCCTAGCTTCAGCGGTTTGGGCTGGGCGATGTTGAGTCAGTCAGTCAGTCACGTTATTCTTTTATATATAGAGATTATACTGAGTCGCAAAATTTGTTCAAATTACGGTATCGGCACTCTCCCCGGGCCTAGTCCGTACCACTTAAAGACATGTAAGGGCTAGGGATGCCGATCCCGATATCCCGGGATTGGACTTGAAAAAATCCCGGGATTTCCGATTTCATTATTTGGCATATTTTACCTCTTTTTGTATTTGTTTTTATTGTTATATTCGACCAAAATCACATAAATCTAAATCTTATTAAATGTTATTAAAAAACTAATTTTTCCTATTCATACACTTATAAAAAAAAGTTAGTACAAAAGTCAAACGCTAAACGCGTTCTGATTAAATTGAACTAATTTTTCTGTTATTTTCTCTAAAAAAGTCCGTAGAAATAGGTCAAAATTCTGCTAAAATAACAGGAAATAGTACATGTATTTGCGCCAGCACAATTTTGACCTATGCATTTGTACGTAATTTTTTTATGAGTGTAAGTAATAGATTCAAATAGATTACAGATTGAATAAATCTGAATAAAAACCTTAATAATTTAAAAACTTTTATTCAGCTGTGAAACTTTTAAAAATCATAATTCAGCTTTATTTAATCTTTAAACGGATATGTTTTTATTTATTTTATTTATGATTTGCTAAAATCATAACTTCATTCAAAATAATTTTGCCGACTAAAAACAGCAAGTTTTTGTTAAATTATAAAAATCTCACAAACTGCCTTTCTGAAATCAGCAGAGGTATGTGTTTAATATAGTATTTAATGTTAGTTGATTTAAAAAAACTAATAGTCACTAAATATTTCTGATGATTTCGGCAGAGTAGTTTGTATTTGCATTCAATAAATTTTTTACAAATATAACTAAAAATTTGTAGATAAGCAGTGTTTCGGCTAGTTAAAAAGTTTCTTCAGAAGTAAATTGTAATTTGAAATTTACTTACTTAAATTTAACTCATTACTTATATTTCGGAAATTTAACAATTGTTTAGCAAACAAGTTCTGCTGATTTCAGTAGATTTAATCGCGGAACTTTTTTACTAATTTTAAGTAGCTTTCTCTGCTATATTTACATACTTATTTCTATGAATGGAGTTTCTGTTCAAAGCCAGATTCACAATGCTGTAGTACTCCATATTTTTTGTATCATGCTATCTCTATTTTATATACTCCACTATGCAGCGAGGATTACTCCAGCATTGTGAATCCGGCTTAATTTGTTTATTTCTTCATACTACAAAAAATAATAAGTAGATTTACAATGAATTATTTTAATTTGTAGGATTTATTTGAGCTATTTGGTTTTAAAATTAAAAATATGATGAAACAAGAAAATCCCGAAACCCCGAAAAATCCCGAAAAATTCCGGGATCCCGATAAATCCCGGGATCCCGAAAAATCCCGGGATTTCAATTTTCAAAATCCCGAATCCCGGGATTTGTAAAAACCAGTCCCGTTCGGCATCCCTAGTACACCAAAGGAGCAAACATTTTATCCGTTTTGCTCTATCTCGCTTAGTTTTCAAGATATGGGCCATTTTATGAAGTGGAAAATTTTTATTAGAAATAACCGAGGCTCCAAGGACCCACCGTTGTCCATTTTTGGATAGAGATAACCCCTTTTGCTGGGGTATTATGTGGTTAGGGGTAGTCGAAATTTTCGTCAATTTTACTCTATCTCTATCCCTCTCTTTTGAGTTGCAGGAAGAATCCGTTCGCAGTTTATTTCAATAACAAGTGGAAATGGTGTAGTGCAATCATCATCATACATAATAAAAAAACAAGGTAAATGAACTTCAATTAATGGCCGAAAGACACATGTTTCAAGTGGAATTGAGATTTCTACAAATTTAAGTGTAACAACAGCAAATACAATGTTATAACTGTTTTTGGAATTCCAAATTAATGAAAGTATGCTGACTGTATTTAATGAATGAGCGAATAAATGAGTAGATGACCATATGGAAAAAAGCAAACATTTATTTATGCTTTAACATAATTGTTACACTTTCGTTAAAAATGCGTTTTCAATTAAGAGTAGTTTATTGAATTCACTCGTACATACTACAGAAATAAAATAGTGAAACTTGTTTAAAATTTTATGATTTAATATTCAGATACAGAGTATATCATTGCTGTGCCTAAGAAATTAGCTATAAATTAAATTACCTATTTAGAATTAGCTAATTTCGGTGTTTATTTTGTATCTTCGCTATGTTTTTTGGTTATAAATCTTTTATAAGTGGAAAGTTTGGAGTTTTATTTATATACGTGTGAAAAAATAATTTATAAAAAGTTTCGCGAAAGTCGCCAAAAAAAGCTGCTTTGTAGGACTCTTCCCAAAAAAGTTTTTCGACAAATAGCTATTTTCTTAGGAGCTTCGACGATATACTCAATGTAGAGTACATACTCCTTAGATTACACCAGAGCCAAAAAAAATCTCGTGTTGCAATATATAAATAAAATAACCTTAGTGTGCTGAATCCAAATTTTGAAAAATTTTAAAAAGAATTTTCAATGGAACGTTTTCGTGAAATTGCGTTTTTTTAAAACTCTCTACTAAATTTCTTAGATATCATTAAGTTTATTTAAAGATAATAAATCTACATAAATTAACCTTTAATTTGACAAATTTGGGTGTTCGAAAACATTTTACTGTTGATGCAATGAAGTTGGAAATTACTGTTTTTAGTTTGATCATTACAAATTTTATATGTTCTACTCAGACTTTTAATTTTTGCCTCATGCATGAACTAGGCATTGAATAATTGCAGTGCACACCACGAGCGCATTTTTTAGTTCTACTCTCTTCTCTGCCTTCCAAAAATGCATTAAAAAAAGGCAGAGTTTTTGTTGTTGTTATATTTTTGTTGAAAGTGGAACATCGCGAATAAAAATCATGTCATATGCCAGTAGTAAACGAAGTGCTACTTTTTAGTGCATTTTTGGAAGCAGCTTCTTTTATTGCTGGTAGATCACATAGAAGCAATAAATTGCAAAAAAATACAACGATATCAAAAACCCTGCCTTCTTTTATTTCATTTTTCGAAGAGAGGGAAGAAAGAAGAGCTAAAATAAGTACTTATACTACTGCAGTGCTTCTTAAATCATGTCTATTTTTACCGCATCATTACCATTCCGTTTGCAAACATTTCGAAAAAAAAATCTGACACCTATAAAATATATATGAGCAATTCCTAATTGGGGTCAAAAAAAAGTCGTTTTCATTTTGAGGGCACATTAATGGTGATTTGATAAACTGATATTTTAGCTGTTCAAATTCGTTCGCGTGAACGACTTTATGCAGGGGTCGTCAAAGCTATTGCAGTTTAAAGTGGAAAATAAAAAAAAATCCCAAAAATGCATTTCCTAATCTATTTGAAAAATTATATGATATATGTACTGTCGCAGTTAATACCTATGTATTAAAATTCGTTCAAAAATGTCCCTTCGCAGGACGTTTGTTAATATAAAAAAAAAAACAAAGTTTACTAAATTAAATTTTTTTTTTAAATTCATTAAATCAAATTACTAATTTTAAATGTTTCACAATTTATTTGCAGTTAATTACATAATTGGTTAACGCATAATAATTCTTTTAATATCGGGAACTATTATTTTGAATGTGATGTTATTTTTGATAACTAAGTAAATTGCGTGTACCCCTTACAATATCATTAATCCTTAACATTTTTTTATGTGCCACCGGTTTTTGAACAAAACATTATTAATGCTTTTATGTTGATAAATATTGTATTATTTCTGTTGGCACTTTGGGTGTGCCACGTCTTTTTATTATTATTTAAAATCATCTCGCTTATAGTTATAATATATTTATATAAATATACAAAATTTTTAAGTAGTTATTGGAAATGGGCATATTTGTTCCAGAGCACTTAAGAGCACCTCCAAAGTTTTTCATATGAACATAAAAAATAGTTACATTTAACGATTCACTTAATTGAACGGTACGAACTAGTTTAAAATTATTACTTATTATCGTTACATCGTTTTGTTTATTCATAGCACAATTGTATCTCTCTACCATTAGATTATTCACACATGGCATTTTTTTTTCAAAAAGCAATATTTTTGTTGCAAATTATAAAAAAAAAACTCCATAATTTTTCAATTAGTTTATTCAATGCTAATGTAATGATTATGGTTTAAAACCAGATGTTTTAGATGACGTGCAAGGGCTATAATCCATACTATTGGAAGCAGAGGTACAATGACTTCTTGAAGAATTTTCTTTATTTTTTCCAGATGATTTACATTATTTTAAGTTTTTGTTATTTTTTAGTTAATTTTAGTTGAACGCAAATGTCAATCTATCCTGCTAAAATCAACATAAATATTTGCTAAAAAGATAGTAAACTGCTATTTCAGGAGGCCAGATTTTTACTTGCATTAAAATAATATCGAAAAAAAAACTTTGCATTTTTTTGTTATTTTTTAGTCTACTAATTATTTAGCAAAATTGTTTGCTGCATTTTGCATGTTCAGTTGCTATATCTACTAAAATTTAACGTACATATAACCATAATCCTACACACTAATTAAATTCTGTTGAAATTTACAGCACTTATAGAAGCAAACTGTACTCCTACTATAAATTGGATAAATTTACTCCATGTATGTTGAACAAAAAATACGCACAATGTGTTTAAGTTTGTTTTACAAATAATTTGTAATTTTTCATTGAAGGTGCGAAAAAATTAAATGAAATTTTTAAATTTGTGTGTTAATTTACTAAATTTGTGCGTAAAAAAGCATTTCACGTGCAAATGTACATATAAAATGCGTAAAAATCAACAAAAAATCCACAGAAAGTGCGTAAGAGTCCCCCAAAGATGCGTATATTTACCACAGCTGTGCTTAAAGTTAAACCACCTAAAAGTATATATATTTGTTTAATAAAACGGCAAATTAATTTTAATACTTATTTTATTAACAATAATATCCGTGTCATTCTCGCATACTCGTTAATAACGAAATCCGTCGTTTTGAGATCTTAAGGTATTTGTATAAAATTGATATAATAAAAATGTGTTATAACTATTGAACAAAAACAAATTTAAAAAGAGGTTTAGACTACAACATGGGTCAACAATAGTTACCAAAAATGTAATGGTCATGTTGCTATTTCCAGAAAAAAAAAATATTATTGTAGAAATGTAGTAATTCATTGTTTAAAATTGTTTCCAGTTTAAAATAAGAGGTATTTATTAATATTATAAGTTAGTATATTTACCAACTTTGTGCGTCAAAATTTTATGTAACAAAAGAATAGTAATTTTAGGCATAACATGTTTATTTCTAAACATGTAATGTCTAAAAATACTTTGTGTTTTTGTGTATGGAAGTGTGTGCGAAATAAGTTTACGCATTTTTTGTTTATATTTACTTAATTTGCGTAAAATAAATAAATATTTACCCATTTTATAGTAGTAAATTTATAAACATTTTTTAGAGTGTATATGTTTAGCAGTTTTATTTTGATATTCCTCTTTTACTAATATCACTGGTCTACAAATTTGAAAAAAAAATTGACTGCAGAAACGAAGCATGTTTTTTAACTAATTTGGGTGCGCTGAATTCGAATCCGGCATACAAATTCGGCTATCACGTCTCGTTCATTTTTTATCGCATGCTGGCAATACTGTAAAACAGTCAATACTGACACTATAAGTCTGTTCGGGTACTCAACATTGGGATCCCCCGGGATTCCAATTTTACCAAAAAGCGTTTTCTTACTGCACAATTGGGTAAATGAGAGCTGTCATGAGAGAGTAATAGTCTTGTTCTTCTTGTACGAAAAAGGCCAGACTTTTTTTCGTGTAAATTTGGGTAAATTGTTTTTATCAGCTGTTATATCATCAGTTGGGTTCAACTAGTTCAATTGAACTATGCACTAATTTGAACCAAAGACCTAGTTCACAACTAATACCTCTTTTAGTTCAATCGCTCATTTAATTCATTCAGAAAATATGTTTATCATTTACAAAAATTAGTATAAAAGTTGCAAAAGTTTATCGGTTATGTTACAACTCCATAAAATTACCGACAATTTTTTGAAGACGCTTGTTTAAATGTGTTAAAGAGATAAATATGTAAATAAATTGAAGCTTTTGTTTAATATTAAAATCTTTACCAAATTTAATAAAGTACGTATTCCTTTTTGTATATAAAAATGCCTGAGATGAAAATTTTGATTAAAATTTTTGATTTAAAAAGGGGTTTAACTAGAAAATCTATCAAGATTTTTACAACAAATTGAACAAGAACTAGAAAGAGCGCTCACCAAAACGAACTATAATGCACAAATCTATTGACGTTTGTTTTTCGGGCTTCAAATATGGTTTTTCGCGTTCGTTTATTTTTGGGCATTTTTGTCACTTCGTGAGAGTATTTCTTGTTAACTCTCATTTTAACGAACTTTACCCAAAAAGTAAAGAAACACACCTTATAATTTCACAATTATTAATTTGACAGAAGCCCACATTCATTATAAATCTTCATAATAGTAGCGTTTAACCACGTCAGGGAGATCGTGTGTTACTAATTCAAGCAATTTTTCGTTGTGTGTGGATTCAATATGAAAAATCGAAAAAATATTACTTACGCGAATGTCCCATCGGTTCAACGTCCACCAAATAATCCATTACTAGTCACTCCCAATGCTGTGAGCAGTGAGTCCGAAACATCTTTCACCAGCAGTGGTAGTTTGTATGAGGCTGATGATCAACGTCATTTAGTGACTGAGCTGAATGATCTATCTATAAAATTCTAAAGTTAGCGGTTTTTACTAAAATTTCATATGCTAAAATCAAAGAAGGCATATTTGTTGGCCTTCCCATCAGGAAGCTATTGAATGATGACAATTTTTCACAATGTTTATTGGAGAAAGAATATGCAGCCTGGAAATCTTTCAAGAGCATCGTGAACAGTTTTCTTGGAAACAATAAGAGTGAAAACTACAGACAAATTGTTGCTGAATTATTGAAAAATTATCACGAATTTGGTGCACGAATGCCACTCAAAATGCATTTCCTTCATTCGCATTTAGATTTTTTGCCACGAAACCTAGGTGCGATAAGCGACGAACAAGGGGAGCGTGCTCACCAAGATTTAATGAAAATTGAAAGAATTATCAAGGATTTTGGGAAAAAAGCAAGCTGGGAGACTATTGCTGGACTCTAATACGTGGAACCGAACGAAAAAAATACAAACGACATTCAAATAACGCCATTCACTTTTGAAAATTCATTGATTTTTAAATAAACTAATGATTTTTTATGTAAAAAACGAATAAAAACATTTTTTTTTATCTCGAAAACCTGACGTGATAAAGAAAAACCAATTACAGATTCAAATTCAGCCCACCAAATTACCCTAGGAGAGATATTTGATTGCTCCAGTCCAAAACTTTGTTGGCTAGTGTATTTAGCAAAAAATTCTAGTAGTTTTAACTAAAATTTGTACATACATTTTTCCATTAGTGTGGTAAAGATATAGACATTCTCTCTATATAAATTTATTAACCTATGCTTTAATCAGAAATCATATTTACACACTTTCGTTAATAAATACAAACTTACCTTCCTTTGTACAAATGTCTGTGGTTAAGAAAGTGATCGTTAACTTTTCATATAAAAGATTCGCGCGTTTAGTTTTTATGGAAATTCCAACAACTTTTTTTTTTGTTATGCGAGTAATAAATTTTTTATTAATATCCGGAAGTTCACTAACCTTTTTTAAAAACTGTGACTAATTGTTAGTGACGGGCGCGTGACACTAAAGGTCGGTGAGTTACGTTATTCATGTTAATCATAATTAGTTAACAAAAATTAAAAAAATATTTCCTAAAGCCACGTGATGCGTGAGTGAATATTATTATTAAGAATAGAGTGAGGGAGTGAGTTTAGATTTTTCACTAAAGATTTTTAATAATTTGTACGATTTTTTTTGGGAATTTTGTGATTGTTAATATTTCTTTATTATCTTAACCTGACCGTGAGTAAAAAATAAATGTCATGCGTAGTTTCCCAGCAAACAAATTGTGTTTACAAAAAGTTTACAGAAAGCTTGCAAAATAAATTCCAAAGTTTACATTGACATATACAAAACGATATTTCGTAATTGTGGTAAAGCAAAACTGGACAACAAATGCAAACCTCTTTAAACGAAAGTGTTTGGTAAGTACATTTATAAGTCTGTAATTGATGCATTGTGTAAGCTTTAAAAAAGTATATATTATAAACACTTTGTAAACATAATAAAATATCCAAAAACGCGCAATTTTAAGTTGATAAAATATGTAAAAAACAAAAATTTTGTAAAGGTTTTGTAAAAGTATTAAAAAATTGTGTGTAAATTAAAAAAAAAATTAGAAATTTATTAATTCTTGTTCGAGGCCAATTTCCTTATTATGAATTAACATAATAAATACTTTTTCCAAAAACTGCTATTTTTCTTCAACAGTGTTGTGAACTTTCTTTTAAGATCGCTAAAAACCAAGAAATATTTGGTCATGTTTAAAGTGCTGCAATTTTAGATCTGGTGAGTAGGTATTTGTAGATAAAAATAATTCATGAACCGATCAGTACTGCCTAAATTTTACTATTTAATTTGATAAAAGGTTGATATCGCTAATGTTTCGTTAAAAGCCACGCCCACTTAAAACAAGTGACAAAATGAAAAAACAAACATTACGTTAAAATCTTGTACAATTTTCTAAACCATCTCCTTCTTTGTTTTTATGGCGAATTTAGCCACAATTTTGATCTTTAAAAATAAAGGCAGCAACAATAAAAATTAGAAAACACTTGAATTGACTTAAATTCGTATCCACAACTGTATAAAGCGTATAGTTCGGAGACATAGCCAAAACTGTGCCCAAACTATGCTGTATATTAGTCTTCATAATATTCGCTAGACCTATAATGAGTTTGAGGATAGTCCCCAAACTAACCAAATGTCTCCAGACTAAACTGTGTATCGAAAAAATGTCCCCGGAGTTGCGCCCTGCATACATATTATATTATATCAACTAAATGAGAATTTCTAAAGCACTTAAAAATAGCTTAGTCTAAACTTTTTCTAAGTGTTTTATAAACGTCTAAAAATTATGTAAGGTAAGCTTTTAAAAAATGTTAAACCAGTAATTACAAATAGTTTTTAAAAGAAACATTTTTCATTATACCTAAAATGTTTTTGAAATATGTGTGAAATAAACACATTTACAAATTCTTAATTTTTTAAACTACTTTACTGCTTTAAAAGTACTTTAAAATTGCTCACTTTTAGATGATTGTTTTTGATTTTCACAAAGTATTTGCAAAAAGTCTACAAATGATATTGTGTGCGTGGTCACACTTATATTTTGTTTTACGTTTAAATTCATATTTGTTGGGTTGTGTGTGAATATTCTTTTTAGTGTGAATGTGAATAACTCACGTGCCCATATCTAGTACTTATACAGTATAACTCGCTTAATACGAACTAAATAATTTAGAAGTCCCGAAGTTTTGGCAACAATTTCAATATAAAAAACTCGCTTAAGACGAACACTCGGTTAAAACGAACTGTTTGTGATGGTCCCACAAACAAATTTCTATAAAATTTTCCAATTTTAATACGAACTTTACAAAATTGCAAACAGAGCTTTGAAGAATTAATTCCTTAATTCAATTTTTCAATTCTGAATTAAAAATTCGATGAATTAATTCACAAAGCACCATATATTGAATGGAATTAATTCATATTTGTTTTCGTTCGATTTATTTTGTTACGAATTAATTCAATTGCTGTAGTTCTTTTTATTACATCAAATGAATTAATTCACTGGTGAACGCGTTCAATATTATAAATCGAACGGCAAAAAAGTGAATTAATTCCTTACTGAATTAATTCACCACTGAATTCATTCAATTCCATTTTCATTCAGTGAATTAAAAAAACTAAAATTACATTCAGTGAATTAAAAAAAAAAATTACGTTCAGGGAATTAAAAAAAATAAAATTACGTTCAGTGAATTTAAAAAAAATTCGATCATTGAACTCACTTTATCAACCTGATTAAAAAATATAGCCTTTTAGTATTAAAAATAAAAACTCTACAGATATAGATGAATTTGGAAAAAATATAACCATTAATTTTTCAAACTTATGCTGCCCAGTAAAATGTAGATGCTTCACTTCTACTGAACGGCAGAAAACAGGCTTTTAATTCACATACATAATTTTTGTTTTTCAATTAAGTGAACGTAATTTTTTTTTTTTCAATTCAGTTAACGTATTTTTTTCTTTTTTAATTCACTGAACGTAATTTATTTTTTTTTTTTAATTCACTGAATGTAATTTTATTTGTTTTTAATTCACTGAATGTAATTTAATTTTTTTTTTTAATTCACTGAATGTAATTTAATTTTTTTTTTAATTCACTGAATGAAAATGAAATTGAATGAATTCAGTGGTGAACTAATTCAGTAAGGAATTAATTGACTTTTTTTCCCTTCGATTTATAAAATTGAACGCGTTCACCAGTGAATTAATTCATTTGATTTAATAAAGATAACTATTGCAATGGAATTAATTCTTTGAATTTATTGTTTGATGAACGCGTTCAGTTGAACTAATTCAGTGAGTTACTTAAGAAAAGGAATTAATTCAATTATAAAGAAAATTGAATTCGATTGGTAGTGAATTCATTCAAAAAAGAATTAATTCTTCAAAGCTCTGATTGCAAACAATATATTTAGGAAACCAAATGAAAAAATTATAAAATTTTTAAAGTTGTTTCAAAGAAATTTAAACATTTTGTGGATAATTAGAACATTTTAAATAAATTAATTAATCTAGTCGCCCGGATTTCGTCTTGAGCGAGTTTTACTGTACATAAATATGAGAATCAAATGGATGCAATAAAATAAATGAATGCCGGTTATTTAGAGAATGATATAACTAGAAACAAAGTACTGTTTAAAAGCCAAGATTTCAAAGAGAATGCTCAAGAGAAATGAGTTTTGAATAAACGAGCTTTGGATTTTTTAACATCATTCGTTAACAACCATAATAAAATATTAGGTCACCAATAAAACTTTTTTAATTACCATTTATAATTGGAACGACTGTTATGACACCATAAAAGGTTAAAAAAATGTGACAACTACGATTCAACTAGTATTAAGCCAAAATAATGCGTTTTTCGATGACACATCCCAGTGTAGAAAATCATTACCAGATTTATGGTTATACAGGGTGGCCCAAAATTACCGATGGGGTTTGAGTTAAAAGTGCCATTGTGTCCCTCGCCGTGTGCGCTGTGACTCTATCTTATTGGAACCATACTTGCGGATGATTTTCCACGGTTGGCCTAAAAATTTTTTCCAACATTGTCCGATATCGAACACCATGTTCGTTTTCAAAAAAATAGGGGCCAATTATGCTTTCCGACGAAACACCGCACCAAACAGTACACTTAAGTGGGTGTAATTGTCGCTGTTGAACTACTCTTGGATTTTCCGTAGCCCATATCCTGTAGTTTTGCCTATTAACGAACCCATTTAATTGGAAATGGGCTTCGTCGCCCATAATTAAGTTATAAATAAAATCATGATTTTCTTCTGCTTTTTGCCGGAAACGATGTGGGCACGTTGTTCAATTGTCTAATAATAAATATAATAAAAAAGTTATCAGGAATTCAAACCCCTTAGGTAGTTTTGGGCCACCCTGTACTTTAAACATTAAAAGCTTCTCCAGAAAACGTAAAACGAAAAAAAAATTGTTTTCATTCCACTTTCAAAAACCAAAGTGGAATTGATATTTAGAGCAGGTTAAACTAATAAAAGCTTTTCAATAGTGCTTCTTATGTATTATATAGTGTCTTTAACTATTTCATTTTAAAAAATTTACATTTAAAACGCTTTTTGTTGGCAAATTTAATAATTTTGTGATTGATTAGCAAAATGTAATTTTTTCCGAAAAATTAAAATTTTAAATTTTGATCGGCGATTTCCTTTCTTGTTAACTATAAATAGCTACTTTAACACTCATAGAAATAAATCTGTAAAAATAGCAGAAAAAGTTACTAAAAATTAGTTAAAAATGATGCTACAGAAAAAACTGCTAAAATTAGCAGATTTTAAAAATTTTGCTATTTATACCCTACACTCTAAAAAATGCTTGTGAATTTACTACTATAAAATGGGTAAAATTTTATTTAATTTTACGAAAATTCGGTAAATATAAACAAAAAATGCGTAAAATTTTTCTATGCACACTTTCATACGCAATAATACACACACAAAGTATTTTTAGGCAATATGTGTTTATAAATAAACACATTATGCCTAAGATTAATACCCCTTTTGTTAAAACAACTTTTTCACACAAAGTTGGTAAATATACTAACATGTAATAGTAATAAATATTCTGACATTTTGGAAAAAATTTTAATTGAAAAAAATTTAAAAGAAATTAAAAAAGCTAAAAGCGATTATTTTTTGTGACCAGCAAATATCAACCTAAGAATGAAGTTGTTGTTGGTAATTATTGTTGGCACATATGGTTGTGCAAATCTCTTTTCAATTGCTGTTAGTTCAATAGTTATAACAATCTTTTGTTATACCAATGATACATATATTAACATTTTATATAAATTTAATTTATTTTATTTGTCTTTGATTTCTAAATTAATTGCATTATTATACCCTACACCACTATGTGGTCAGGGTATTATAAGTTTGTGCTGATGTTTGTAACACCAAAAAATATTGGTCGTAGACCCACCTTATAGTATACCGATCGGTTCAGAATTTTTTTTTATTTCGATTTAACGATGTCCGTCTGTCCGTCCGTCCGTCCGTCTGTCTGTCTGTCCATGCAATCTTGTGCGCACTCTACAGGTCGCACCTATTAAGATATTTTGATGAAATTTGGTACGCAGACCTACGTTGGCCCAAGGACGAACAAGTTTGATTTTTTTGAACATCGGTCCATGTTTAGACCAAGTGCCCATATAAGGGTCCTACCAAAATTATATTGTTTATACGCTGCAGGTCGTAAATATTAAGATATTTTGACGAAATTTGGTACACAGACCTATGTTAGCCCAATAACGCAGCCCATTGATTTTGGTGAACATCGGTCCATGTTTAGACCTAGTGCCCATATAAGGGTCCTACCAAAATTATACTGTTTATACGCTGCAGGTCGTAAATATTAAGATATTTTGATGAAATTTGGTACACAGCCCTACATTGGCCCAATAACGCAGCCTATTGATTTTGGTGAAAATCGGTCCATGTTTAGACCTAGTGCCCATATAAGGGTCCTACCAAAATTATACTGTTTATACGCTGCAGGTCGTAAATATCAAGATATTTTGATGAAATTTGGTACACAGACCTATATTGGCCCAATAACGCAGCCTATTGATTTTGGTGAACATCGGTCCATGTTTAGACCTAGTGCCCATATCAGGGTCCTACCAAAATTATACTGTTTATACGCTGCAGGTCGTAAATATTAAGATATTTTGATGAAATTTGGTACACAGACCTACATTGGCCCAATAACGCAGCCTATTGATTTTGGTGAACATCGGTCCATGTTTAGACCTAGTGCCCATATCAGGGTCCTACCAAAATTATACTGTTTATACGCTGCTGGTCGTAAATATTAAGATATTTTGATGAAATTTGGTACACAGACCTACATTGGCCCAATAACGCAGCCTATTGATTTTGGTGAACATCGGTCCATGTTTAGACCTACTGCCCATATAAGGGTCCTACCAAAATTATACTGTTTATACGCTGCAGGTATTAATATTAAGATATTTTGATGAAATTTGGTACATAGACCTATGTTGGCCCAAGGACGAAGCCTATTGATTTTGGCGAACATCGGTCCATGTTTAGAACTAGTGCCCATATAAGGGTCCCCCAAAATTGGCTTGGTTACAAACTGCAGGTCGCAAATATTAAGATATTTTAATGAAATTTGGTGCGCTGACTCACATTATAGAAAATTTTGACATAAGCCCCATTTTAACCCATTCGAATTTCGGATCCAAACAATACACCAGACTGGTGTAGGGTATTGTATAGTCGGCATGCCCGACTTTAACCTTTTTACTCGTTTTTATTTGAAATCGTTTTCGTTTAATTTATTTTATTGTAGTATAAAACGCATTATTAATAAAGTAAGTGCTAACAATTAATTTATTGTTTTATTTAAAAAAAAAATGTTTTCGGGTGGTTTAACTTAAACACTGCTGTGGTAAATGTACGCATTTTTGGGGGATTTTTACGCATTTTCGTGGATGTTTACGCATTTGTGAGTATATTTTCACATAAAACATGCTTTTTTACAAAAAAAAAAAATTAGTAAATTAACACATCAATTTCGAAAATTCTTTTAATTTTTACACACTTGCAGTGTGAAATTACTCAGTATTTGAGCACCAACTTAAACATAATGTGCGTATTTTTTTCAATTACACACACAGAGTAAATTTACCCAATTTATAGTAGGAGTACAGTTTCCTACTATAAGTTGGGTAAATTTCAACAGAATTTAATTAGAGTGTACACCACTACGTGGAGAGGGTATTATAAGTTTGTGCTGATGTTTGTAACACCAAAAAATAATGGTCGTAGACCCACCTTATAGTATACCGATCGGCTCAGAATTTTTTTTATTTCGATTTAACGTCTGTCCATGCATTCTTGTGTGCACTCTACAGGTCGCAAATATTAACATATTTTGATGAAACTTGGTACACCGACTTATGTCGGCCCTAGGACGACGCCTAGTCCATGTTTAGACCTAGTGCCCATATTAGGGTCCCCCAAAATTATATTGTTTATACGCTGCAGGTCGCAAATATTAAGATATTTTGATGAAGTTTGGTACACAGACCTATGTTGGCCCACGGACGAAGTCTATTGATTTTGGTTAACATCGGTCCATTTTTAGACCTAGTGCCCATATAAGCGTCCCCCCAAAATTATATTGTTTATACGCTGCAGGTCGCAAATATTGAGATATTTTGATAAAATTTGGTACATCAACCTATGTCGCCCCATGTTTAGACCTAGTGCCCATATAAGGGTCCCCCCAAAATTGGCTTGGTTACACGCTGCATGTCGCAAATATTAAGATATTTTGATGAAGTTTGGTACACAGACCTATGTTGGCCCAAGGACGAAGTCTATTGATTTTGGTTAACATCGGTCCATGTTTAGACCTAGTGCCCATATAAGGGTCCCCCCAAAATTATATTGTTTATACGCTGCAGGTCGCAAATATTGAGATATTTTGATAAAATTTGGTACATCAACCTATTGGTTCGCTGACTTACATGGTCCCGAGAACAAAGCCGATAGATTCTACATAGAATCGGTCCATATTTGGACCTATCGCCCATATGGGCTATATTTACGATTTTCTCTTCTTTTATAATTTTATACAAAATTTTGACACAAGTCCCATTTTAACCCATTCGAATTTCGGATCCAAACATTAGTTGGCTCTTAACGAGACTGGTGTAGGGTATTGTATAGTCGGCATGCCCGACTTTAACCTTTTTACTCGTTTTAAGCTAAATTTAGTTGAATGCAAATAGCAGTCTATTCTGCTAAAATCAGCAGAAATATGTGCTAAAAAATTGTAAACTGCTGTTTCCAAAGGGCTCAATTTTTATTTGCATTTAAAAAAAACAATAAAAAATAATTTTTTAATTTTTTTGAGATATTTTAGGCTACTAATTATTTAGCAAAATTTTTTCCTGGTTTTAGCGAGTGAATTTGCTATTCTCCATTTACAAAAATTTAGCTCAAATATAACTAAAATTCTGTATATTCAACAGTTTTTTTTTTTTATTACTAATATATGGCAAAAATAATCTGCTCATTTAGCAGTTTCTTTCTGCAGCATCATTTTTAACTAGTTTTTAGTAGTTTTATCTAAATTTTTTACGGACTTTTTTTTATCAGTGTATCAAAAACTAGCAGTTGGAACACAAAATTACCAAAAAAGGTTTTTTTTAACATTTTAGAATTTACGAAAACCCAAAAAACCTGAAGAAGCAAAAGTAAAACTTTACGAAATGGTACTTCGAAATCATATTAATTTCATACGAAATACGTTTTAAAACTTTAAATATGCTCACTAACAAAAATTGTTTGAAGTGAAATTACTAAAACAGCATTCCTAACTTATAATTAATTATGTTTGTCTATTATATTTAGTCTAAATATGAAAAAATACCATTTACTTCTGAAGAAACAATTTGCCTTTTCAATATCACTTTCAAGTTATGGCGTTTTCTTTTTTGGAAAAAAATGTTGCCTTGTTAAAAGGCAACATTTTAAAAATGTTGCCCTCACCCCATTAAAATGTTACATTTTTCCTATCAGAATAGAACACAATAAAATCACTGTTGCATTTTTCTAAACATATGTATGTGTATTGTATACTCGTATGCAATATTGTTAACGCAAATTATTACTAATTGTGATGCCTGCCTTTGACATGGGCTGGACGGTTTCAAATTCCAGACAAAGTAAAAAATAAATTTTTTTATGTATTTTCTTTTTTCAATTAAATTTTTTTGTTCATATTTAAAGCAAATTGTATAATTTTTTATTTATTTTTAGCCTAAAAAATTGTTAAATACTAAATAACAGCAAAACTATAAAAATCTAATTAAAATTTTATAAAAACAAAAAAAAAAACCAAAAAAAAATATTGTGCTCCAACCGGGGTTTGAACCTGCGACCAACGGCATCAGAAGCCATGATAGTACCCCCTAGGCCGCCAAGTTGCGAGTTAGCTGGCAAAAAACATTACAGTATATACACATGGCGTTGACATAAAGAAAAAATCAGGGCAACACTCTACCCCATACATTTTTTGAGGGCGAAAAATGTTGCACTTTTGCCCTTTATTTAGGCAACATTTTTAGAAAAGAACACCTAGCCCTCTTAGAATGTTACCCTTAATTTAGAAAAGAACACAAAAAAGGCAATTCAAAAGCTAAATGCAAAAAAAGGCAACATTTTTTTCAGAAAAGAAAATGCCATTAAATTAAAGTCTGAAATTAATCAGGCAAAGTTTTTCAAGTGAAAGACATGCCTGATTATTAAATGTTTTTCTCATACCGTTTTAGTAAATAAAAACAATAGAACTTGTAAATCCAAAAAATTTTTTATTTTTTTCTAACTTTGGATTTTTTTGAACTAATTTTTATATTAAAAATATCAATCTACAAACAAAAAAATAATTGTAAATATCAAATTTCAATTAAAAAAATATATTTGATTTTTCAAACTATATTTTTGGTGTCTATGAATCGAATCAATTTGCATAATTAACTGAATGTAAAACGAAGTGCAGCACTTAGTTTCCTATTTTTGTTTCCGGCGCGGCGGATGAAATTATATAGGATTTCCAAAAATATACAGTTTGTATAGATAAGATCACTACTCGCGAAATTTTACTATGCAATTTTATAAAAGGTCGATAACGCAAATTTGTCATTAAAAGCCATGCCCACTTAAAACAAGTGACAAAATAAAACAAAGACGTTTCCTTAAAAATCTGCATAATTTTCTGGACCATTTTCTCGCTTTTCGGGGTAAATTTAAGCACTATTTTGATCCTTAAAAATAAAGGCAACGAGAATAAAATTAGAAAAAACTTTAGTTGTTTCTATTATATTTTCCACCACTGCATATATAAACAAAACTCCAAGCTTTCTAACATAAAAGAATCACTTCCAAAAAGCCGTTATTTATGTATCCCACAAATAATTTACGAAGGCAAATAGCTATTTTTAGTGTCCGACCGAACAGTTCGGCCAAAAAGCGACATTTGTTTGGGTTTTCGGTATTTAGAGACATTCTTGAGAAATTCTGATACTCGGAAGATGTTTATTGAGCCGGTGTAATGCTATTTTGAATATCAAATTTAAGAAAAACCCAGTAGTTTAGCTGTAAAGTTAACTGTTCGGCCGCCTAACTTTTTCCAATTTGGCCGAACTTTCGGCGTCCGAACAGTGAATTCATTGCTTAACTTCACACTTTTCCCTAAATTTTACAACCAAAATGAATTCCAATCGCCCCAACAAACATTTCTGCATAAGCAAAATTTGTCCATAATGCTTCAACATACCAAATATCGTGCAAAAACGTTTTGCAGCCGAACTGTTCGGTCGGACTCTAGCTATTTTCTTAGGAACAGCGACGATATTCGAATAAATACTGTGCAGAAAATTATATTTTACCTACATGTGCAGTAGCACTTCAATTAGACTGGTTTGATATAACTAATGAAATTACATGATAGCACTTGTTTTATTTATAATTTCAAATCTCGAAGGACTCAACGAGCAATGAAAAAAGCTATAAGCTCTTCAACTAATTAGAAATCTCCGAAAAAATTGTAGTAAAAGTCAAATGTATGAAACCACAAAAAATTAAAAATTGAAATATACTGCAAAAATACCACAAGAAACCAAAGAAAAAAAGACACATATAATACATACATATCGCAAAAAGAGATTGATTTGGTTGCGATATCCACCTATACATAAATGCATATTTTTCGATATACAGTGAAAGCTCCCAATTACGCATAATAATAAAGACAATAATGATAGTAAATAAAATTTTGATGCGACTTTGCTTTATATAAATATTTTTTCGAGAAAAGTTATGAATTTGAAAAAAATCACTTGTTTTGCTAAATAAACATACATAAGCTTAGCAATCCTTTGGAAAAATACTCTTATCCAACACTTTTTCACAAGTTGTTTTGTTGGTATTAAAAGTAGGAGTAAAAAAATAAAAATATTGCCAAAATTGTATGTAAAAATATTATAAAAAAATCATTATCGCTCTGGAAGAACTCAAATTCAGAACTTTAATGAAATTATTATATAGTATGATATCCAATTATATATTTAAAATACTACCCAGAAAGGAAAGAAATGCCGAAGCAGTAGAAAAAGCACTACAATTGAAGATCGAAGCGCATCTTCTTTTTTAACATAAACACTAATGATTTTAACATTGAGTTGACATAGGAGAGGAGTACTTCCACTTCAACATTTTTGCATTACTTTTGGAACGAGTGCAAAATTAAATTAAAATTAATTAAAATTAAAAAAAAAATTATTCGAAAAAAAATTATATTATTTTTATTTTACAAAAGTTTTTGATTGCCGCCACCGGGTATCGAACTTGCGATCCCACGATTGTAAGTTTAGCGCTCTACCGCTGAGCTATTATATGATATGAAAGTTGACTGGCATAAAAACACCATCAGATATTGTTCCTTATTCTCTTCAATAAAAGTACTTATTAAACAAGTGTAAAAGGTACACTCCGATTCAATTTTGTTTTCAGTACTATTTTTGCAGGTGCATAAACAGCAATTTCTCACCATTTTTTTTATGTATACATATTTTTAAAAATTTTTAAATTAAAAAATATTGAATTTAAACAAATTAATTATAAATATTAAAAAAAAAATTAATAGAATAAAAAAATAAATAAAAAAAAATATTGGTCCCGCTGGGAAGCGAACCCGGGACCCTCTGTTTGGAAATGCCAAATGATACCAAAATCTAATTTTATTATCACTTTTAGAGCAATTACTATTTAGAAGCAATACTTAAGTGCCCTGTTAAAAATAGTTTTAATATAAAAGTATATAATTTAATACAATTATATCTAATCAGTTGTGGTTAATGTGATATCATATAAAAATGTATATAAATTCATCAATATAAATAAAATTATACAACTTAGATCTAATAATATTGGGTCATTTTCCCAATCAAATTATATAAAATTTTATGTGGTTATATATGGTCTATCAGTTTCTATACAATTTAATAGGGAAAATGACCCAATGTTATTAGATCTAAGTTGTATAAATTTATTTATGTTGATGTAATTACCCGAGTAAAAATAGTAATATAGGAAATTATATAATTTAATATGGACTAATATGTTTATATATAGTCAAGTGTAACACTATATCTTTGCGGATATAATTATGTATAGCTTTGAGTTTTTCAAAAATTTCTTATATGATGTCATATATAGATCAGTATAAATATACATGTCCCCATATATATTTATATGTGCCATATCTATTTACATATGCTATGACAATTTTAATACATCGTCATATATAATTAAAAATGGCTTTATCGGAAATTATATAAAGTTTTATATAGCTCAATGTTCATTTTTTTTCTAAGTTGTTTTAGATATGTTTAAGTATAGCGCAATGTAAATAAAATTCTATGTTTTTTTGAGATAAATTTATGTATGATTTCAAAATATAAAAGGCGTACTCATTATAACTCCTAAATTCCTTGTAAACCTTGTATAAATACAAGCCATATTTTTATATATGGAATTTGACATTAAACTCATAAACATACCAGGTTCACACAGTTTACGGGTAGAATACAAGTTTATATGAGAAGGATTGGTTACAATTATGTACAACTTCTTCTAAATTTTTATTTAAATTTTTAATTCTTAACTTGACGGTGTTATTTTTCAGTACTTTTTAATAGTTTTTGTTTTGATCTTGAAGTATGAAGCGTTATAAAATTATGTCTTTCTACATCAAATTAGATATAATTATATCGGGTCAAAATCCGGATAAGAGTCTATATGATTCAATATATTTAGATCTTATCCGATATAATTTTATCCACCATTTTTCGGATCATAGCATATCTCCAATTATATTAAATAAGATATCATTACATATAACATCATATTATTTTTTTTACCCGGGTATATACAATTTTATATGATGTGACATTAACCACACCCGGTTAGATATAATTATATCAAATTATACAATATTTTATTAAAACCTTTTTTAATAGGGTGGTTTTTTAGTTGTTGTTCAGAAGTAATTCTAAAACAGCTGTAAAAATATACTAACGGATACCTTGGAAGCAATAAAAGGAGTGATTTTTTAAGTTATTCAGCATAACTTCTAAAAAAGCAGTAAAAATACACTAACGGATACTCGTGAAGTAGTGAAAGAAGTAGTTTGTAAAGCATTACAACCAATATTTTTTGCTGGGTATTATTTTGCAGATGCTGTTGACACAAAATGTTTTAATCTTTTATAAGTAAATCAAATTGAGTTACAAAAAGTAAAAAAAAATGTTTTTTTTGTGCCCGAGCTGGGATTTGATAATAGTACCTCAGTCACATATATAATTATGTGTGGGGTTATATATGACAATATATAAAACATATTAAAATATTATTAATCCCAAGTTGCTGTAAACATAACTTTCAGGTGCTGTTGACAAAAAATGGGTTAATTTTTTCAAGATCTGTAAAAAAAAATTTTTTTTGTGCCCGAGCTGGGATTTGATAGTAGGGTCTCTCAAGTAATATGTGGCTATATATAAGTATATATTAAACACAATAGAAAATATTGCTGACGTAGGACCATATATAATCATATCTCAAATTATATTGTTAATTTTGCACCATATATGGAATCATATATAATTATATCTTATAGCATTTATTATATGGTTGATATCTAATCTTATAAAAGACAATATATAAAAATATATGGTTATATAAGGTACCACATAAGAAATATATGATTATATTACTATTCATGACAACATATATACTCACATATTATAAGATAAAACAATATATTGCTATATATAAATTTTCTTAATCGGGAGACTATTAGTTTTCTTGTGAAAAGTGACATTTTGTGTTTATTGTAATTTTGGCTTTCTAATTACACGAATAAACAATTTTATTTTCAAGACTATTCAAAAATTTTTCAAAAATAAAAAATATTGTTTTTGAATTTCATAGCCAGTTGGTTTTTGACAAGTTAATGGCCTGGGAAATTTGTAATAACTTGGACATTTTTCAACCGATTTTTAACTTTTGCGATTTTACTTTTGATCAATAACAATATTTAAAAAGTAATGCTTTAGTCTTGTAAACACTAATAAAATTTTCAATCGATTTCAGTCGCGACTTTTTTAATCCGATTGCCACAAAATTTAATTTTTTGGGATAAATATCTTAAATACTTTTAACACCTACTTATGGTTAAGTCAATTACTTAGTATCTATAACTTACTCAATATAAATTTTTAGTTCAACGAGTTTTTATCCATTATAGTATGTTTGTTTGTTTACATGCTAGTTTTTACTATTTTTACTAGATTTTTATTTTAAATTCCTTTTCAATTCATTTGGTAATTTTTTTTTTGTAATTTTCAAGTTTACTATTTTTTACTTGAAATGTAAACAAACATACCCAGTGTACACGACCACTACTAATAGATTTTCGTATAAAAACCAAGCAAATTCCTCAAAAATTAAAAAGGACTGATGGAGAATTATAAGTAATAAAAACTTTAGTTTCTTTTACTGACAAAGTATTTGCATTCCTCGCTGCTTATTATTTGGAGATTTCACTGTAGTTACATCTAAATTCATATGACTAAATATGGTAGTATGTGGCTTCGTTGTTGTTGGCATATTTGAAATCTTTTATTTACTTATGAACTCAAAACGAAAAAAATGCGCATTTAGCGAAATGCAAAAGTGCAAATACATACTTCCGTTTCCGTTGCATCACTTTATATTTTTATATAAAAATTTTTTGAGTTGAATTTTTTTGCAAACAAACACTTTTTTGGTAAATGTCAGAGAGTTGTTCATTTTTTCATCCTTAAAAGACTCGCCCACTTTTTTTTGATTTGGACTTTTTCGATTGTATTTGTTTGTATGAAAGTATCTATGTAGAAAACAAGTAAAGTAAGTAAAGTACAACATCATTGATAGATGATGTACAGGACGAGATGGAGATGTGCACATATTGATATGTATGAATATATGCAATAAAGGTGGCACTTATTATAATGAAATAGCTATTTTGGGTCTTCAAACAATAATATACATCCATAAATTAGTGGGAAATTTTGCACTTCCCTCTTAGAAGGAAATCATCTCATATGATAGTCCCAGATTTTTATAGAATTCGGATATGCGATAAAGAAAATTAATGTAAGAACAACCTCTTTCATAATTTTAGCCATCTTTGGGAGTCAGGATGCAAAATAGGCAAAAGAAAATCGAGTAGTTTTTGGTACTTTTTTGTTCGGCACCATGTCAGAAGCTTTTGACGTTTGATATTAGAAGTCTATAAAAATAATGAATTCGTCAAATGAGAAAGTTTGATATGCATAATTCGTATATTTATGAACAGGGTAGCCAAGTTTTTTTTTTTTTTTAAATACCAAGAATAGTTAGGTTTCACGAATATCGAAAAATTTTATGTTTCGTAACCTTATTTGTTTAATAAAATTGATTTCAGCGACCCCTTACTCCCATTCAAAAAATCTGAAAAATCTTTCAGGCAATAAGCATTTTAATAGTTTCAAACCACCTTGAGAGCATTGGACAAGGAGACTATGTTGAGAAACCTCCTCTTAACCTCATTTTTCTAGATGAAAACAATTTGTTTCCTAAAAAAATGTCTTTCATTGCAGTTTTTTTAAGAGAAGCAACAATTAGGAAAATTCTTTTTAAAGGGGAGAAGAGATAAAAGATTGTGGAATATAAGGGCCTCAAATATGGTAACACTGCAATGCACGAGTTGCTCAATCTCAGAACAGTTTCGCGCGCCATCTGATAGAGAATTGGCGAACTTTGTTAAAGCTTTTTAGTTGATAGCCTTTTTATGTTATTTTACTGCGGTGGGGTTAACTGTTATGAGAACACCGAAGGAGGACGCTACGATATGTATGGGGGATAGATAACTCATTCACGTTATTTCTTAAAAATGTATGTTGCCGTTGCTGGGGATCGAACCCGCAACCTTATGTGTAGCCGTTCGTCACGACACAATGCTTTTACAAGAAAGGACCCGTCACTTTAACATGTCATTGGCGGATACCAATCCAGAATTTAGACACCTTTTGACATTTCAAAGGACGAACTTAAATGGACATATCATCTAACTGACATAAAGCAATATGGCACCGAACTAACCCAAGAGGAACTGACATAGACTAGGTCACATGTTATACACGAAACTAATTAAAAAATGTATGTCAATGAAATTATTAAAAATGGTCTGACGCAAAACCAGTCACAGTATAGATAATATGTGCTATGTCACCAAACTAACCTAAAAGAACATACTGCCGGATGTGTTACATAAAACTAGCCACAGAATTAGTTCCAAAAGAACAATACTTAGACTTGTGTTTTATATTTAAAATTTATTTTTGTTACAACCCTATGGGGAAACTGACAAATCCCCGGTTACATGCCGGATATATACCAAGTTGGCAGTGACCGGTGCTAGGTCTGACGTTTTTTTGGATGGGACTTTCAGAAGACCAATTGACACTAGTTAGACACCTTTTGCCATGTCATAGTACTGATACAAACAAACATGTGACCTAACTGACCTAAAGGAACATGTAACCAAACTTACCCAAAAGGAACTGATAGAGACTGAGTAACATTTTGTGACACGTCACGATAAAAAAGAATTGGTTTCTGCAAAACTGAGCTATCTTTCACAGAAAATTTCGTCAAAAAAAATTGTACACAACCGACAAGCGTTAAAAATAGGTTAATATAGATCATTTTAAAATACTAAAAAGTGTCAAAAGAGTTATTCCTCACGAAAAATCTAACAAATTTTCTTTGGAAACCGCCTTAGAATCTAATTGGATTTCCATAGGAAGAAACCTAAATAATGTGAGAGATTTTCTTTACAAAATAGTCATCAGTATCTGACGGTTTTTTTAAACGAAAAATGACGCAGATGCTGATAGCTTTTTTTGCAGGAAAAATACTTCCACATATGAGAGTTTTCTCTAGGAAAATTATACTAAAATATGAGAGTTTTCTGAAAGAAAAATTACCTTAGAGTCTGATGGTTTTTACAATATATCGGAAAAATTGTTAAAATCTAAATGTTTTTTTTTGCTAAAATCCCTTAATATCTTTTTTAAATATAAAAAAATCCACGGGTGGTGAAAGCCGCCTTTTTAGAAAAAAGTACAAAATCCGATCCATACATCTGTTAAAAAAAACTGCTTTGTTTAAATAGCAGATTTCCAAAGTCAATAAGCAAAGGTAAGATTATTGTTCTATGATCAGCTTCTGCAACATATTTTTCTTGGATCAGGCCCCTTAAAATAATATCCCAATATGTTTTACATTATGCTGTTAATATGCTACAGCTGAAAGAAAGGACGAAAACAGCGGTAACAATTTGTATTATTGGGAAAACATAAGTATATTCAATATTACTTTTTTAATATTATTGCGATTGATGTTTCGAAAACCAAGGCTATTATCGCTGACATTATCACTGGAACACCGTCACTTTAATTTCAAAATTGCAACCCCTTTTAATGATCGCACTTTAAAATAGTGAGACCAAAAATTAAGAACATTTTAGTGTACAAGGGTAGTGAGAGAATTAACAAATTGTGATAAATAACCTGCTGAGAGAATTTCCCTTTCCGGATTTCATTCTTGCCTAAGGAAATCGTCAGGCGACGACGTTTTTAAAATTTCTAGAAACATTTGTTAAATTAAATTACAAACTCAATGAGAATTAAAATATATATAAAAAACAACCATAAAAAATTTGCCACAATTTGCTTTGTGATGATCCAATATACTACTCTGATATTTATATATATATTCCTTTAGTTATTTACCTCACAACCTTATTTTCAACTTCTGCGGGTTCGAATTTGGTGGTTTGGTTTAATTTATAGTTATTTTATTTATAATTTTGTATATTTGCCAGTTTTGTTTCATTTTATATTTTAAAAAATATTTTAATGACAAAATAATACCTTAAAATATTTGTACATTTACATATATTATGCCTAATGTTAGTGTTTAACCGATTTTTCGCTACCACCAGTTTTCGTCTATAGATTTTGGTAAAAATTTATATCCAAGCTATTGTGGGTCTAACTAAGAAAATTCTAAATTTTTAAGTCAGTTTATTTGCCAATTTTCCGGAAGATTAATGGAGATTGTAATCATAAATACTTTATAAAGTTATAGGAGGATTATGAAACAAATTTTGTATGTAAAATTTGTTTTGTAAGCCTGCTATAACTACACTCACAATATATTTTCCATAACCGATTGAGGTTTATTTAAAAAGTAATAGGTTAAGTTTGTTTTCAATTGAAGAATCAATTAAAATACATTGAAACATATTGTTTAACTTTTTATATTCGTCAATAAAAAACAAACCAAAAGAAATATGTACGTCTATAGGAGTTGTTATTTTCAGTCAAATATTCTATTTTTAGATTTATATTTTTAGAAAAAATAATTTAAATAATTTCGTTGTTTTCTGTTTTAAAACAAAAAATTAAAATATTTTCGGTTTTCTTTTTTATTAAAATAGTTTGTGTATATACAAAATTATTTCAATTCAAACTACAAGAAATTCGTTACACATAAACATAGCCAATAAAAATATGAACGTGTGTGTTGTGTATGAGTGTTTTGAAAATCCATACAGAAAAAAAACTTTCAAATATGAAAAAACAAACCACAAAATCATTTTTTTTTTTACGTTTTGTCAGTTAAAAATTGATGATTGTTTTAATATTTTTATTTCTTTTATGGATTGTTTAAACAATGTTTGAAAATAAATAGCAAAATGGTTTGAAAATAATGAAAAATCAGTAGTCCTTTTTTTAATTGTGTTTTCAATTAATTTGATATGTATTTTAGGTTGGTTTTAACGATAAAATATTGTGAGTGTATATAAATCATTTATGAATTTACACATTAGTGTATAAATACCACCTTAGCAAGCATATATGTTCGTATGCATAACAACAATTCGTTAGTAAATATTATTTGGGCATATGCCAAAAATATTGCCATATGCAACGAAATAAATGAATGAAAAGAAAACGTTTGGATGGGCACTAAAGGCAAGTAACTCATTCTGATGATGTTGATGGCAGCCAGAATTTGATTGTGCCACTACCAATGCTACCACTAGCAGTTATTACAACAGCAACTACTACTAATATTGCTGCTGCTGCTACTGTTGTTGATGCCACTATTTGTTGTAAGTACGACCGACGAGTATCATCATGAAGTGATGTTATATCACACAGGATGCTGTTGTGGGTTAAAGGCAAGAAATTTGCAGTCATTTTTGTGATGTCAATAATGCTTTTTTATACATTTTTTGCCCCGTAAACTTTTTTGGAAAGCACCTCAACAACAAAAAGCTAAAGAAAAAAAAAACTACTGCATCATTATCAACTCCAAATTGATATGAAAATTTTACATGCGACATGAATTATATGATTAAAAGATGTAGGAGTGGTTTTTTTGTACATTCTCGTTTATTCGTTATAATATCTTTTTATATGTATGGATTTATAATTGAAAACGCATTGGCAATATTGTTAATTCTTTTTTATGTAATGCCATTATGGTATGATTGAAAATCTTAACAATTTACATTAATTTAATTTATGTTAAATAGTCAAATTAAAATTAAGTTTATTTATATTTAACCATCATAAAAAGCATCGTTAATTTTCTCTTTTTTGATAATTATAGATGTGTGACTCTTTTGAGTGTATGTAGCATAAATGTGCGTGTGTATGTGGAAATAATGGTAATCTCATAAAATTACTGATGCCATTTAATTAACCAACTGCAATTTAACGTATAATAACGGTAAATGCACGTCCTGAAGCAGTCATAACATTTTGCTCACAATATCCTTAAAACATACAGTTTATAATAAAAAATTACAATAGGGATGGATATAATCGTCCAACAATTTAAAGAACGAAAGACTTTATCACTCCTAAAATAGATAAATAAAATAAAATATGCTGGGTGGGTCTTTCGACAATCATAAGACGCAATTAAAGAGTCTATAATAGGAAAGGGCATTGCTCCATTTATCCTAAGGTGGCCTATTGTTATATTCACATCTATAGTCATTACAACGTATACACTCACAAAAGTTTGTCGGTAGAATCTACTGAAAATGACAGTTAAAATAAAGGTATATGCAGTTAAAAAGGCGACAAATTTATTTACCTTTAAAATAATTAAAACTTTTGTTATTTTTAACTGTTGAAAAATAACTAACAAATACATTAAAAAGAACTACCAATGTCGTAAAATTAACTGATAAATTTTTACTACAAAAATTTCAAAACAACTGAAAAAATCGGTAAAAACTTTTATGCATTGGAGATAAATACAAAAAAGTTTCTGATTTTTATTTGCAAACTAGAAATATATTAATAATAACAAATATAAACTAAACAATAATTTTTAAAATTGAAAAAAATTCAACGAAATTTTTTATTTTTTAAATAACTACCAAAAATAACTGTTTACTGTAAAATTACTGTTTTGGTAGTTGTTTATTATGATATTAAAAATAACTGATTTAAACAACTGTTACGAAATTTCAGTACTTTTCGTTAGTCGTTTTCTTAAATAACCGTCATAACAGTTGTTTCGCATTTTTCCATAGAAAAATAACTGCAAATACTGTTAAAAACAACAACCACTGATTACTGCACAAGCAACTGTCATGCAGTAACTGTCATACTTTTTTGAGTGTATCGGTTAGGATGTTCCTTAAAATAACGATTCCTTAAAATAACGTTTTATCGTTTTTCGTTCACTACACCGACTCTCCCCCACCCCCAGTTATATTGAAAATGGTTCCAAATGGAAAAAACGTTAACCCGTGCCCATTTGGGAAAAAATTCCGAAATTTGAAATTTCGAAAAAATGTTATTATTGATTTCATTTGTTCATTATTATTCAGATATGGAATTCTGACTTCATCGGATATCATTAAACCACTTAGCCTGGAATCCAAAATGATGCAGGAATTTAATGAAAATGCAAAAATGCCTGATTTTTTACATTAATTTTAAAAATTCTTTAAAATGCCTAATTTGGAGACATCGATTGCTATTTTTATAATACATATAAAAGTTGTTATTAACCATTCTTTGCATGATGATGTAAATTTCCATCATAACATTTCTTGAATAAAAAAATGCACACAAGCACGTGATTTGTAATTTCTTTGTTGCTAGCAACAATTTAAATGACTATTCTTTCAATGGAAGCACATCTGTCAAAAAATTAATGTACAGTTCGCCGTGAGTCGCCGAGGAAGAAGGTCGTCGTTTGGTCCGTGTTAATTTTTTTTAATAGGAAGCAACGATTGTATTTTTTTGTTTTGCGATACTCTAAAGCGTGTCTCAGCATGCCGTTAGACTGTGGAGTCTAACCATATGCAAACCGTTCGAATTCCGTTGGAGACATCGTCTACACTTCCATTGCTTACTGCAATGGTTGTTTGTGTGCGCGTGTTCGTCTTTCGGCATTCGTTCATTAATGGAAGTATCGCATATGGCGTCTATACAGACGCCATTTTAAATTTTTGAAATATTGGAAGCAAAGCTTCGGAATTGGTGTTGGCGTTTTAAAAGGCCAAATAATTTTCCATTATATATTAATGGAACCTTCATTGGTGGCTTGCTGTCAATGGAGTAACTTAAAATCAAACAAACAAACAAACAAAAAATTAATGTAAGTTTAAACTTGACACCCAATACATCACAGTGATTTTTTTTTACAAAAAAAGAAAAAATCATGCAAAGAAGGGTTAAGGAAAAAAAATTATAAAAATGATAATTCAAGTTTGTGTTCGGAGCGACTCCTTACCAGGACATTTTACGAAATTTGCTTACTTTGTCAAAAATTTAATAAAATGTGAATGTTTTCATCAAAGTTTGCATAATTTTCGGAAAAAGTTCACTTAAATTTAATTAGACTTTAATTATCTTTACTTCTCTTTAAACAAAATCTTTAACCCTTAGTGGTATGGGAACAAAGAAGACCCGCGAAATTTAATTTTAATTAGTTCTGCATGATTGTAAAGTTTTTAAATTGATAAAAAAATCTCCACTGGATAAAAATAATTATTGTATATAACTTGATCCATATAGGGTTAATTTTTACACTTTTGGCCAAAAAATACAGACTTACAGAATAACACCTTTCACAATTTTCGGAAAAATATCATATTCATTTTATTATGGTCTAATTCATAAACTTTTACAACAGTCTTATTGCAGGATAATTTGTGAAAAACAGTATTCATATTTGCTTAATAACGAAAAAAATAATATAGGTTTATAGTCAATACCCAGTGTAGAAAATCATTACCAGATATGTGGTTATGTAACTACATACTTGGTAATGGCAACTAGTTACTTTTGTTATTACATTTCTTATTACTAGGGCAAGGAATTCCATGCAAATGCATGTTTTTTGTCGATAGTCCAAAACTAATATGGACTAAATATTTATCCGAATCATCAAATTTAGAACAAAATGGCATCGATTTGTAATTGCATATTTTTGCATATTTTGTCATAAATCCATATTTTGGCTTTAAATGCATATTTGGTGCCTTTTTAACGCATATTTTGTGCTTTTTAATGCATATTCGTGCATATTTTGAATTTTTAGTAGCATTTTTTATTTTGTAAAAAATATAAAAAATTGATACGTTGTCATATTTTGATTCAATCAAAATAAACATTCTTAAAACTTTATTGACCTATGGACCTGTGCCTGTTTGCAAAATAACTAACTTAAATATATTTTTAAGTTAAGGGTGCATTATATTTGCAAAAATAATAGTTTTTAATGCATATTTCTTATATTTTTAATGCATATTTATCTTTTTTAACCGCATATTTTAGGCGCATATTTTCCATTTTTAAGTGCATGAAATTCCTTGCCCTACTTATTACCTTTATACGGCGATGTCGCGAAAAATAATGAGTTATAGTTACACACCAGCATACGAAAAATCAAAAAATATATCGTTACCTATGTGCTTACCAGTACTGACAAAAATAATGAGTCTAAAACTAGATTTTCAAAAAAATAAATTATATAAAAAAAATATTTTTTATTGTATTTTTTTTTTTTTAAATAAAATTTCCTGGTGCGGGAAGCGAACCTGGGTCTACAAATTGCCAGTCAATAGCTCTACCATCTGAGCTATATCGACATTTTATATTTAATAGATAAAAACATAATTGACCTGCTGCACACAAGTAAGCTTACTCGCCAATCAAAAAATATGTGGTTACATATATTCTTACCAGTGTTTAAAAAATACTGAGTCTAAAAAAATTTAAAAAAATTTTAAAAAAAATCTAGAAAATTATTTTCTATTTGAAATAATGATAAAAATAAGGCATTCTCAGTAACTCATTATTATATGTTTTAAAATAATGCAAAAGGTAAGTGGGTGTCATTACTGGTAGTTCAAAAAATAATGATATGTCATTACCGTTTCTACACTGGTTACTCATTAACTTTAAACCTGTAACGATGTAATACTCAGCGTGCCCAGGATCCGTTACAAGCTATTTATATTTCGATAAGAGAAGAAAACACTGTGCAATTTAATATTTTTTCATAACACGTTATAAACTTTATTATTTAATTTTTCTTAAACACGTAACAAGTTGACACGACACGAATATTTATTTTTTACAGCCAGCAGAAGTCGGTCCCGTAGTAAACGGCAGTACTTTGTAGTGGGGTAGAGCAGGACGATAGTTCACACAGAATTTAGCAGAGCGATAGCTCACGGCGAAGTTTGAGCAGAGCGATAGCTCACGCTCATGGCGAGATTTGAGCAGAGCGATAGCTCACGCTCACGGCGGGGATTGAGCAGAGCGATAGCTCACGCTCACGGCGAGTGTTTGAGCAGAGCGATAGCTCACGCTCACGGCGAGGATTGAGCAGAGCGATAGCTCACGCGCATTGCGAGATTTGAGCAGAGCGATAGCTCACGCTCACGGCGAGGATTGAGCAGAGCGATAGCTCACGCTCACGGCGAGGGTTTGAGCAGAGCGATAGCTCACGCTCACGGCGAGGGTTTGAGCAGAGCGATAGCTCACGCTCACGGCGAGTTTTGAGCAGAGCGATAGCTCACGCTCACGGCGAGATTTGAGCAGAGCGATAGCTTACGCTCACGGCAAGGGTTTGAGCAGAGCGATAGCTCACGCTCACGGCGAGGGTTTGAGCAGAGCGATAGCTCACGCTCACGGCGAGGGTTTGAGCAGAGCGATAGCTCACGCTCACGGCGAGTTTTGAGCAGAGCGATAGCTCACGCTCACGGCGAGATTTGAGCAGAGCGATAGCTTACGCTCACGGCAAGGGTTTGAGCAGAGCGATAGCTCACGCTCACGGCGAGATTTGAGCAGAGCGATAGCTTACGCTCACGGCAAGGGTTTGAGCAGAGCGATAGCTCACGCTCACGGCGAGGATTGAGCAGAGCGATAGCTAACGCTCACGGCGGGAGTGGTCACTGAGCAGAACGATAGTTCACGCTCGGGTCGGAATGGGCAACAGAACGATAATTCACGCTCCCGCTGTTAGTCCGTATTATGGCACAGAGCGATAACTCACGTTGCCGTCCCTATCGTCAGCTGTCTTAGGTGGTCGAGTTGGTTAAAGGTGTTGAACGATAGTTAGACACCTTTAAGCTACTTAGTTAAAATCTTCTTTAAATGCAGAAAGATATTTCACGCACTTATAGAAGGTCTTACCTCGTTGCCGTCCACTGGCTAATTCCCCTAAAATCGATCAATGCAGCAGCTTTTATACATGTTGATTGAAGACACATAATCATTCACACATGAGTGTTACAATTAGTAGTACAATGATGCATTTTATAGTATTTTCTAATGTTAAATGTTATGTTTGACATCTAGATGGCATTTTGAATAAAATACTGTTAAATTCAAATATAATTTAATTAAATTAGAACACTGATAAGGAACCAATAATAAAATTAATTTTATATATATACATGAGACGCAAAAACGAATGCACTGGCTTTTGCTCGTCTCAAACCTTTTATAAAGTTTGGAGTGAGGAAGCCACCATTTAATTGTTAATTATTTAATTTTCTGGCATGAAATGATTTGTTAAGGCCATCCCATACCTAGAATGTGTGGCTTCCAACAACTTGCATCCATCAAACTGAAAAAAGCTATAATAATTGCGTAGCCAATGACCTTTTTCGAAAAAATTTCCGAAAAACAAAACAATAGTGATGTACAGACTGTCAAAACATTATTCGAGATTCGATTACTTTTGTATGCTTCGAATAATATGTTCTAAAAAATTACTTTTTTACACACATTTCCATTGACTTGCTTTATAAATAAAAAATATTTTTAATGGCTTTTAAATTTATCTTAGCACATCATTAGTTCTCTAATTTAAGAAAATACATTTTCACTTCCGATTACCGAGTCAATCGTTTACTAAATTTATACATCACTTACGTTTTATTTGGGAGAATAGAGAAAATGAACAATAGTATTGCCAATATCAAAACGAAAAATTATTTTATAGTTAAAATACGATAATTTATCAAGATTTCTAATAACTCTTTATTAAGCGAAATATGAAATGTAACTATAACAAGCTTCAAATACCAAATAAATTTTTTTTTATGAATTAGCACATTAGACTATAATTATATTTACTTTTATTCAACAAATCTTTAACCCGTAGTGGCCGTGAGACAGGAAAGTCCCATGAAACCGAACCGAAGTAAAATAATATAACAAGGCTATGAACTAAAAAGCTTCAACAAAGTTAGCCAACTCACCTTCAGATGGCGCGCAACAACTGTTCTAACATTCATTATCTCGCGTAATTACAGTGTTGCCATATTTGAAGCCCTTCATCTTTCACCACCTTTCACTTCTTCTCTATCCCCTTTCCAGAGGAAGCAACACGTTAATTAATAGGAAGAATTTCCTGAGTGTTGCTTCCCTTTAAAAAAAAAAGAAAAAAAAAGAAACTTAACTTTAATTATGACTGCAAGATTATAAAGGCTTTTTGTTTTTACTTTTCACCAAAAATCACCCACTAGGAAATTTACAGAATAACGTCTTTCTGATCTTTATTAAATTCGATTATGTGATAGAGGGTACGAAACCAGAGCTTTGAATAATTAATTCTTTAATTCAGTTTTGGGTTTTTGTTGAATTCTGAATTAAAAATTCAATGATTTAATTCACAAAAGACTGTACATTGAATGAAATTAATTCATATTTGTTTTCGTTCAGTTTCTTTTGTTACGAATTAATTCAATTGCTATAGTTCTTTTAGTTAAATCACTGGTAAACGCGTTAAATTTTATAAATAGAACGGATAAAAAGTGAACTAATTCCTTACTGAATTAATTCACCACTGAGTTAATTCAATTTCAATTTTCGATCAGTGAATTTAAAAAAAAATACTCTGTGTGAATTGAAAAAAAAATATGTTCACTGAATTGAAAAACAAAAATTACGTTCACTGAATTCAAAAGCTGTTTTCTGCCGTGGAGTGTTTTTACTATGTTTTAGAAATAATTCAGCCGTTATTGGTTGGTCGGTATGAGATGAAACTTCACACGCCCATACGAAGACTCTTTTGCATCCAGATTGAAAGTTTCTTTAAGAACACATATAGTATTTATATTTTTCTGAAAGAATACTTTTAGATGGGCGTAATGAATAAAATTTTCTCCAGTTGTAATTTTTTCTTAACCCAGACCATTCCGAATTCAAGTAAAACATCCCATTTTTGGAAAATCTCCACAGTGTTTTGGGACTTGTGGAATTTTTATAAAGAATAGTAACAAATAAGAAATGGCTGAGTTATAGCCAAAATATTTTCAAAACACTCCACTGTGTACTGAACGGCAGAAACCAGCTTTTGCATTCAGTGAATGCAATTTTTCATTTTTCAGTGCAGTTAACGTAACTTTTGTTTTGCAATTCAGTATGTATATTTTTTTTTAATTCACTGAACGTAATTTTTTTTTTAAATTCACTGAACGAAAATGAAATTGAACGAAGTCAGTGGTGAATTAATTCATTAAGGAATTGATTCACTTGATATAATAAAAAGAACTATAGCAATTGGATTAATTCTTTGAATTTGGTTTTTGTTGAACTCGTTCAGTTGAACGAACTCAGAGAATTACTTAAAAAAAGGAATTGATTCAATTTTAAAGAAAATTGAATTCGATTGTTAGTGAATTCATTCAAAACGAATTATTTGTTCAAAGTTCTGTACGAAACTAACGAACAAGCGCAATTCTTTATAGTCCCAAAACTCAAATCAAATTTCAAGGTCTACAGTTCGAAAATTAACTTTCAATTACAAAATAATAAATGCGTAATAAACAAAGCTTTCAGTTAGAACCTAATAAGATTACACAACTAAAATTGCTATTAATATACGGACACTTTTGACCCCACCTTTTTAAATCTTAAAAATAAGATCTGAACTATAAAAATTGTGCTTGTTCGTTAGTTTTGCATCCTCTATCACATTTCAGAATTTAATAAAAATCTGAAAAGTGTTATTCCGTAGATTTAATAGTGGGTATTTTTTGGTGAAAGGTGAAAACGTTAACCCTATAAGGATCAAGTTACACAAAATAATTATTTTTATCAAGTGGAGATTTTTTTATCAATTGAAAAGCTTACGTTTTTTTGGACATAATTAAAATTAATTTTATGGGTCTTTCTTGTCCCCAGGACACTAAAGTTAAAGATTTTTAAATAAAGTAAAGTAGTCTAATCAAATTTAAGTGATATTTTTCCGAAAATTATGCTAACATTGATGGAAAAATACAAATTCTGTTAAATTTCTGACAAAATCTGCAATTTCCATAAAGTGTCCTGGAAAGGAGTCGTTCCAAACAAAAACTCGAATTATTATTTTTCCAATTTGTTTTCTTAAGTAACAACTATTACATACTCCAGGAAAATTTTCTGTGCCAAAGAATCGGTTGTAGAATAGCTACTATTCATTTACAACCCCTTCTACTGTCGATTCTAACACCGATTATTTTTCCCAAAAGCAACAACTTCTATAGCTCCAAAGTGGAACTGGTTGCCCTAGTAACAGTTCTGGAACTGATTCTACGTCGGTCATACAATCCATATATAATCCCAGGAACTGGTTCCGGAACCAGTTCCATGGAATCGGTTGCAGTGGAAACAGTTGTAGAATAGGTGTGGTTGTCTACCGATTGTAAAATATGTTCCTGGGATATTGTAAAAATTGCAGTTGACACCTCCAAATTAGGCATTTAAAAAATCACCTGCAAAAACATGGTCTCAACTACTTACCAGGCTATTTACTCTATTAATTTTGTTTGCGATGCCCAAAAAGTAATGGGCACTCATAATTTTTTGGCTTCTTGTAAGCGTGAGGGTAATAAGTATCCATTAACCTCTCGCTTACCAGGAGCCAAAAAGTAAGTATGCAAATAAATAGTCTGGTAAGTAGTTGAGACCATGTTTTTGCTGGGTCTTAAAATTAATTTAAAAAATAACCTAATTATCTTTGCTAAATTTTAGTGAAATAGGACAAGCAAAAAAAAAACATTTAAATATACACGCAATATAATAAAAATGAGAAAAAAAGTTAAAGTCGGGCATGCCGACTATATAATACCCTACACCAGTCTGGTTTAAAGCCAACTAATGTTTGGATCCGAAATTCGAATGGGTTAAAATGGAATTGTGTCAAAATTTTCTATAAAATGATAAAAGAAGAGAAAATCGAAAATATAGCCCATATGGGCGATAGGTCCAAATATGGACCGATTCTATCTAGAATCAATAGGCTTTGTCCTTAGGACAATGTGAATCAGTCAATATTAATACATTTGATTAGGATATGTATTTGATTAAAAATTAATCGATTGGATTAAAAATTGTTCAATAGCCCACTCAGAAATTGCCAGTGGTACAAAATTCTAGCACTGGCATACCACTGGATAACTGCTGTTTTAAAAATAAATGACTGACAGACAGAACGCTCATTTGGAACGCTTTGTCAGCGTTCGCAAAAAGCGTTTTGCCAGTATTTGTTTTACAAAAATTTCGGTGGTTTATAAAAAACCACTGGCAAAAAAATGGGCTTAGAGTGCTATGCCAAAGTTTGGAACAAGGGGTTATCTAGAGGTACCTAGTCGCAAATTGTGGTGGTAGAAAAATCAATTTATAAATATGATGACGCTTCGTTAAAAAAGTTAGAAGTCAGAAGGTTTCGATTTCAGATCCGATTGTAGGCAAAAATAGTTTTTTTTTTTAATTTTTAAAATTTTTTTTTGTTTTATAAAATCATTTTTTGTTTGTTAAAAAGTTCTTTTAAGACCAACTTTTTTTTGTTTTCCCAACGCTTGCATATTAGTTCCAAAAAATAGCCACATTGAACCAAAAGTCGTAAGTGAAATCAACATAAAAATTTTGTTACGAATTGTTAAAACAATATCTTTTTTATTCAAACTGATGTGTGTTTTTTTGAATTCAACCATTTTTTTTTTTATTGCCTTCAAAAATTCTCTAGGAAGCTATTGTTGTTTTGATGAATTTTTGTCAATTTATTAACAAAATTTAATTTGTTAACTCTAAAAAATTTTGTTAAAACAGCAGTAGTGTTAGTTTGATATAGTTTTTCATCAGTTTGAAAAAAATTATTAAATCTGTAGAAAAAGTTAAGTGTGGTTAGTTTTGTCGCGTCATTCCTCGTGCTAGCATGTGACAGCCATTTGTGATAGTTAGAAATATTAATTAAAAAACATTGAGTGTTTCGTTTTTTCAAAGTATTAATAAGTAACAAATTCAGTGACTTGTTAAGTGAATATTTATTAATTTTAATTTAAATAAATAAATTATTTCAAACGTTTTCAACTAAATTGTAATTTTTAATTTCTGTCATTAATTTTTGTATTATTTATGTGAAGTATATAAAATGTATTTGAATTATTAATTTAAATAAATTAATTTATATGTTTTTATCCATAGAATATTTCATGTGTTTTGTATGTGTTATATTGTAATTTAAATTTTATACTCGTATTTCATTATTTTTTATATTTTATCGACTTCATTATAACAAGGCCGTATATTTATAATTAGAAATTGGTAAAATATAAAAGATAATGAAATATAAGTCTAAAAATTAATAATGAATATATAAAATATGAATTAGTTAAATAATATGCATTGTTGAATTAAATAAGCTGCATTGGTAAAACAACAAAATAATTATTCTATTTGATTGAATATAATTGTTAACATAACTAATTTTTGTTAATACGTTTGACGATATTTTGTCAAGCTAACATCACATAAAATAGTTAAACGTCAAAATAGAAATGTACTAAACAATGTGTTAAATTGACGGACAGGTTTTGTTAGTTGTATAGTGATCACGCATTCATCAATTTAATGTGGATTTTAGTTGATTTCACCCATGTTTTTGGCTCAGTGCAGTAGTTCTCCAGCTGTTATCATTACTTTTATGTTTTTAGCCACCTAGTATTATATTCTTGTTATCTCAGTGGGTAGAGTTTGCGTCTGCTAATCGGAATGCCACGGTTCAATTTACGGCGGGACAAATAAAAAACATAAATTTGAACTTTTTTAAATTTTAGTTTTGTAAATATATTTCCAGACCACCTATTTATTGGTTTGGCTATACAATTAACGAAACATGTCCGTCAATTTAACACATTTGTTAGTAAATTTATATTTCGACGTTTAACTATTTGGCAAAGTATCGGCAAATCTATCCACAAAAATTTTTTACTCGTGTGTTATCAATTATATTTAATCAAATTGAATAATTTGTTTGTTGTTTTACCAATGCATTTTATTTAATACAACGATGCATTTTATTTAATTAATTCATATTTTGTTGACTCACTATTAATTTTTAGATTTGGATTTTATTATTTTCTTTTTTATATTTTATCAATTCGAAATTTATTTTTTCTAATTTTTAACAAATTTACGTCTACAGTTATACTTAAAAAAAATTAACTGCACTAGCTGATGCAGAAACCAAAAAAGATATGTGGGGAAAATTCCATTTTTTGTATGGCAACATGTCTGAAATTGGTGAAATTTTAAATTTTTTTTACATAATAGGAATGTATTCTTAAAAAGTCCGATAGCCATATTGCCTACGTTAAGTAGTCAGAGATTCCCAAATCTTTAAAATTATACACAGAAAGAATTTACAAAATTCTAATTAAATTTTTAAACACCTTTCTCATACCAAATTTGTAAATACAAAAAAAAAACTTTTTAAAAAGGCACCAAGAAAGAAATTTGTAAATCCAAAAAAAAAAAAATATTTTTTTTTTTTAACTTTGAATTTTTATTTTTAAACAATTTTTATATGAAATATAACAATTTACAAACGAGTTAAAAATATTTCAAACAAAAAAATTGTTGGAAATAAAATTTCAATTTAAAAGAAAATGTGATTACTTCTACAAATTCCCATTGTTGGTGTCTACTGCTTTTTCTGTGAAGATCTTCGGAAAAATTCGTCTCAAAGCCCAAAGTAGGCCGAATATTGAAAAAAGCAAAACATCTCCTCAGTTAAATATTATAAAGATTTAAGCGAATTTGACCCTTAACTTTGTCTACATTCCCATACAAAACAAATGTAAAATTGTGAATTTAAATCGGAGCATATTCTCTGCGGATGTTCGAGGCTGCGTGACAGGAGACTCTGGTTTCTTGTCATCTTCTGACATTTATGAAAAATTTCCTAATAGGATTATTGGCTTTATTGGTAGCCTGAATTTCTATGTAACTTTTTTTTGGCGATGTCCCCGAATTATGCGCTGTATATGCATATATATTTCAGCGTATATAAACATTCTTTACCGGTTAACGGTTTTTTATTGATTTATTTTCCCTCTTTTTAATTCCCAATATAATGGCTCTTATTATTTTATATTTAAAGTTGACTTTATTTTTAAACGCACGGTTTTGTTTATTTTCTGTATGACAACCTTAAAATGGTATTTATATTTTCAAATATTTTGATTGGTTGAATATAACCAATCAAAGTTCTTAAAAAACAATTTAATTCAAAGCATACGACAACCCAATATTTTAACTAAGTCGACTGCAATGAAACTTGCGAATAGTTTTTGCTTTCTTAACCCTTTGGCGAGTGGCGTACATTATAATGTACGTCGACTTCATCAACTCATCACTGATTTGAATTTTAACCAAACCGCTATTCATTTACTGTTATCAATTCGGTTTTTTGTTCTTATTAAAATTTTATGCAGGCTGTGAAATTTCAAAATAACATGAGATCAGTAGAGTGCATTTTGTGTTGTGATCATTAACGCTGCTGAGAATATGTTAAAAAGTTTAGTCTCAAAATCTGTGTGAAGAATAAAATTCAAAAACTCAAAAGATTTTATGAAGAGAATAGTAACAGAAAAACTATAAAATTAAAATTTTAAAAAAATTTAACCCGATCGGGGTCGGCAGCCTGTTAATGTTTGAACTTTAATTCCAAATATCTCCACTAGGAGGTGCTCCAAAGCCATAAAAGTAATAAACAATGTTTCTTTTGTATAGATCTACATTTCCACGAAGTTTGATCGGAAAATACGCAACCATTAAAATTCCGGTGTCAAAGCGTTAATTGAATTCCAACTAATTATTTCCCTGGGGTTACAATTTTCAGAGATATTTAATAAGTTTAACATAAGCATCTATTAAAATATCCCTAAAGAAAGAGATCCAACGGTGTCAAATCACATGATCGTGCCGGCCAATTAACATCGCCACGACATGGCCATTGAATTTCTCGCGCAAAAGAGCCATTGTCGTAAGTGGCACCATCCTGTTGGAAGCACATATCGTCCTGGTCCATATCCTCAATTGCTGGCCAAAAGAATTCCGTTATCATCTCGCGATAGCGAACACGGATGACGAGACGACTCTTCTGCCACACTATGACGAACAACAGCAATGTTTTCCGCAGAACGAACTGGGCGAGCATGTACAGGTGTTTTCACATTTCCTACAGACCCGGTTTGCTGAAATTTGCGCACAATTCTGCCGATTGTGAACACATTTGGTCGATTATGCTGACCAAAAAAATCACGAAGTCCACGAAATGCATTTTGATCTGAACGCCCATTTTCGTAAAAGGCTTCAACAATCTTAATGCGCTGCTCAATTGTGTACCTCTCCATCGTTGAATTTGTCCAACACTGAAACAAAGAAATGTCAAATTAAGTTGGGCAAAAAACTTGACGTTAAGGTGTGACTGACAATTAACATCGTGCATTATGGTTGGACCACCCTTTAGTTTTTGCATTGAAACGGGGTGTCGCGGAATCGGCCAACGGAAATTTGAAAATTCAACGGGTTATAAGAGACTGAATATTATTTTGACAACAAAAACATGTATAAAAATTCATAGCCTCCTAGATTCGAATATTTATTTAACAATTACTTTACGCACAGCAAAAAAAAAAATCCGCCCTTTAAAGGGATACTATGCACTAAACGGTTAATATAACGATGATTACAAACTTAAATATTTAGACAGTAATTTGAGAGCTTTTGATAACACTATGCGACAGTCAAAATCGGGATGGGATGAAACTAACGGGAAATGTTATATCGGTCAAAAACAAGTTATACGAGTCCCGGCGTTTCGCTGGGTCACCCATAGGAATCGAGATATATCTTTTTTTTGACACAACTCGAGAACCACTAGTCCGATTTTGCTCAAACAATTTTAAAAAAATTAAAAATTACAATTCCTTTAATCTGTTCATATAATGTTTTTCTATATACTCAACAGTTTTGCCGGTAAAAATAAATATTTGTTACCGCTACCATACAAATCAATAACCTTTTGTTTATTACTTTTTTTTAATATTTTAGGCAAAAAATATTTTTTTCTTCATACATTTATTTTTACCGGCAAAACTGTTGAGTATATAGAAATTTTAATTTTTTTAAAATTGTTTGAGCAAAATCGGACTAGTGGTTCTCGAGTTATGTCAAAAAAAAAGACCACCAAAGGTCAAATCGATATATCTCGATTCCTAGAGGTGACCCAGCGAAACGCCGGGACACGTATAACTTCTTTTTTACCGATATAACTTTCCCCGGTAGTTTGAACCCTTCCCGATCACTGACCCCTACCATTTGTCTCACAGTGTAATTTAAACGCCGACTTTTTCACACAGACCAATGCGTATTATAGCCAGCACTAAGTACGAATTTTAATAAATCTTTACTTGAGTAATAAATTTTGAAACAAAATTTCTCACTAAAGAAAAATTAAGTTTAAACTCGTGCTTTGTGCTGACTATAAAACTCGCCGACTCAACAAAAAAGTCTATAATGGTTACTGAAAATTTTGATGCTTTTACTGGAAATTTAATTATTTTCCGACCTTCGGTATATTTCGCTAATTTTAGCAACTCAAGCCTACTGATTTGTAGTATAATGAAATTAGTAGAGAAAATTAGTAACCGCTACTAAATTTTAATAAAATTCTTGTAAACTGTAATTTAAAAATTATTTGCTAAAATTAGCAAAAAAATTTTACTGAATATTAGTGTCACTTCGAAATGTGATGAAAAACAAAAATTAAACTTGATAAATGTGATAACTTTTTTTTTAAGCAAACCCAGCAAAATATTGGTAATGACACCTCATTACTATCTGCATTACCAAAAATGATATATCATTACCTTTTGCATTATTTTATAATATAAAATAATGACTTCCTAATAACGGCCTATTGTATTCATTGTTTCTAAATATAAAATAATGACTTACTCGTAATAGTTTAAATAAGTACTTTTTACACAGTTAAATTTTATACATTTTTATTTATTATATGTAAATATGTTTTATGTTTAAATTTATATGACGAGTCCTAAAATTACACACTGGAGAAAACTTAAATTTTTCTGAATGTATTTCCTTAAGCTAATAGTATTTGCTTAACTCCTTATTTTTAAGAATCAAGTAAGCAATGGGATAATCACATAAAATTCAACTTTTTGTAAGCATGTGTGTAACCACTTATTATTCAAAATCTCATAACTACTTATTTCTCATTTTTTCGTAAGCGAGTGTGTAAGCGTGACTACTTATAAAAACGACCACGTCAAACAAAAATAAAGAGTTTAGACGCCAAAAAATAAGTTGTGCGGAGCTATGAATTTCTATTATATAACCACTTATTTGGTAATGAAAGATTTTGCTGGGAAATGACATGTTTTTTATATTTATGGAATGATAGTTTCGCATGTATTTGTGAATGTCGACTGTTTCGTAAAAGAAGTTGAATTTATTTTGTAAATAATTTAGGGCCAGTTATATCGTCAGAACTAAGATCGATTTTTGTCTAACTAAAATGGCCCTAAAAGTAAGGTCGATTATTCCTTTAAATATCAATAAGTAAGCAATTTTCAAATCGATCTTAGTTAAAACACAAAATTGACCCTAATTTTTTATTTTAAAAAGGGCCGCATTTGCCCACCTTTGGAAATTTTTCATTGGGATTGAAATTTAATTGGCATTTCTTGATGTCAATGCCTTTGCCAAAAAATTTCATTAAAACTCAATGCCATGCAATTTTTTTCAGTTGGCACTGATAAGCCAATGGTAGTGAAATATACACCAATGCCTCAAAGCAAACCATTAATAATTGAAAAAAGCATTGTATACAAAGAAATTTGTTTTAGAAAAAATGGAAATTAAGACAATAATTTCAGAGCTACAATTTATAAATTGAAAAAAATTCCATTGGCATTGGGATTAATTGTATTGTCAAAAATTTCATTAGCATTATTATCCAACGTAATCGTCATTAATTGGTCCGTCCAATTAACTTGTCCCAAGTATGCTTTAGTTCTTTCTTGACACATCACTAAACCTAAGGTACGTATGCGTTTGTATATTAATAGTTATAAGGTGGTACTTACAAATAAACCGGAAACGGAACTGTAATAATGTTTTGGTGGAAATAACATGTTTCACCAAATGACCACAATTTATCCAAATAGAGTTTGACACCATAACTAATGACGTCTTTAAAGAGAATTCAATGTAAGTAAGTAGGTACACATGGTATTATATTATTACACAACTTAACAAAGATCGTTTTTTTTGCACAGTCTCTGCTTGAACTTTCTTCAAAGTATTTTGCTCTTCTAAAGCAGAATCTGAAGTCAACAAATTTCGACGGATCTACTTTCCAGGTTTTGAAACTTATTTTTTAATAGCTGACCCAGAGAAAAATAAAGATTGACATTGTGGAAATGTTCATTAAAGTATTATATATGAGCAATTCCTAAAAACTTTTAACATCGCTAGTATTTTTGTAATTTATCAATTATTTCTTATATACGGATTAGAAATAGTAAATGTTAATTAAAAGGCGTTACTAACACTATAGACAATCAACCTGCAAAAACTAGTAGTTATAACTAAATTTCCAAAATTTAAGAATGTAAAAAATGTCTTTCCCTTTTTAATATTTAGCGTGTTTTTTAATCACCTGGATTTAGAATTTTTCATACAAAATGTGGATTTATTAAATCCAAAAAAAGCTGTATTTAATAAATCCATAATAAAAGCACAAATATATGAAACAGCCTATTAATTTAATGTCAGAAAAAAATACGAATACAAATTGAAAGAGAAACAAAAAAATTTAAAAACTAACAAATAAAAGATTTTTATTAATTTTTTTTTCATGAAATATGTTTAGAAAAAAAAGCTACACCTTAACAAATACATAGTTTTAATCTTGGACATGGAGAAATAGCTGAAATAGAAATGGCAATTTTTCACTCTACAGTAAGTAATTTAATTAAATCCAATTAGTGAATATTAAATATTGCAATGGAATTTTTCAATTGTGTAAAAATATAAATTGAAGTGATAGAACTTAAAAGGCATACTGTTTATCGCTGTTTTATATAAAATATAATTAAAAATTAAAAGTTTAAGTAAAATCCTTCATCATCGAATTCGGTATTGAAAATTAGGGTGAAAGAAGTGTCGGCCAGAAAATTCTTTTTAAAATAAGGAGAATCTAACCCCATCTGTTGAGCACTTTTAGAAATACTTTTTGGATTTATTAAATCCAAGTGATTAGAAAAAACGGCTATTGTTTTGTTTATGAGAGAATTCCGTTTGTGGCTTCGTGTGTACGTAAAAATAATGTATGTGAAAATTACTTGCAACACTTGTAGAAAATAAATATTTTAAGTAAAATTATTGTACTGCCAAGTATTTAAAAGTTATATTATTTGAAAGTTGTTACACCACATTTTTAAAATTTTTAAATTTTTTGATTTTTTGGGCCGGAAATTTGCGACCCTTTATGAAATAAAAAAGCTAACTCATATTTTGATACTTGTCGTAAATACGCATCGTTTGAGGTATATCACGAAACAGATACATAATAGGAGCATGGCATGATAATGGGTCAGTGTATTGCGTGATCATAATATTTTTTCTTTTCATATAGTAAAATCGATGGCACATAGAAAATATTGAATTGCAGAAATTTAATGGAAAAAAAATAAAACTGTTGGTGTTTTTGATATTCACATGAGTTCATGGGAAAGGTAGAAAAAAACTTGGCAAAACTGCAGTTTATAGGGTTTCGGCAAACAAATATAAAAAATATATGACCGCCTCTGGAATTAAAAAAAAACCAAAATTAATAAAACGTAGCCCTAACTAGAGCTATTTTTCGACCAATAGGGCGGGGGTCCAAAAAAGTAAAACATTAATATGAACGAAAATGGTACTCAAATGAAAGGAAATTTTTTCACGATTTCAAAAATGAGGTTTTTTACTAATCCGTTGGACGTGAATCGAATTAGAGGCATTTTGTTAAATTTTAGACCTTCGCAAAATTAAAAAAGTCTAAAATCACATTATTTTAGTTTTGGTAAAACCCTGTAAATGTCCATTTTTTGTTGTTTATTTTGAAAATTTGGAACACAAAAGGCAGTTGGAAGAGGAAATGACAAAAGGAGTCAAACTTTTATGGATGAGAAATGCAATTTCAGAACTGATATAGTTATTGCGCCGCAGAATTTTTTTTTTTTGTAAAAATCGCGATTTTTCCAATAAAAATGTATTTTCTTTTTTTTTTATGTTAGGTGTACCATAACTTTTTAGATAATATAAAAATGAAACTTTTGGATGGAAATGCAATTTCAGAAGTGATATACTGTTATAGCGCCGCAGGGAAATTTTTTTTTGTAAAAATCGCGCGATTTTTCCAAAAAAATTTTTATTTTTTTTTATGTAAATGTCAAAATTTTTGATGTGTTTATCGATTACTGAAAAAAAATTGTTTTAGAAAACGCGGGGACATTTTTGTTGGGTATTTTTCAAAGGGTTTCAGAACCCTTATATGCCAAGTGAGGTCATCACTCTTCATATTTCCAACACTCGAAAGACGAAGAGCCTCGTCAAGAGAAAGAATATGCAGCAATACCCCAAGTGCATCAGTGGGATAGGTGGGGTAGACCTTGTTGAACAAGTCCCTAGCCGTCACCTGCTCAACTTTCAGCCACCAATTCAGTTCCGTGGTCTTATTTTAGCATACAAAGACTAATAAATCAATGCTCAATTGATACAAAAAACCTCTAACAAGGTTACAGTGCTCTTGTGAATCTATTGATAATGTTGGAAAGTTTCCAGTACTACATCCCATCCCATTACCCTATAGCAGTAACCTCGTTCTGGCGAAAGTTCCGATAACCGAATTAGCCGTGCTCAATTGATAGACCCCACAATTTATTTACTGAGATGTCATGCATGTATGAAAGTAATTTTTGTGTATCCACATTTTTCAGTAAATTTTAGAACTAGAGGCACAAATCCCAAAATGCGATTTTAAAATCCTTATGCGGTCCTTGAAGCACCCTTCAACATTTCCCGATAAACACTAATTTAATATGAAATTAAAATCCATAGTAAATAAAAAAGATTTTGAAGCACTTCTTCGTAATATTAAGCCATTACTTTTCCTGAATAAAAAATTCCCAAAACTTGCAAAGAAATTCAATAAAACTTTTAAAGCCTTATATTAGGGTTTAGAAGACCAAAATACTTTAAAAAATTATAAGTGTATGCAAAAATATTGTCGAGTAGTGTTATTGTATTGCTATTTGTAGTATGTTAACGACTCTGCGTTTAAGGGTTAAATGTTTCAGTTATAGGGGCCTTAAATTTAATATTCTTATAGCTAAACTGTGTATTAACTATAAAATGTAAATATTTAAAATAACTTTATAACCTTAATACCTTTATTACTTTCAAGCTACGAGTAGTAAGAGTTTATGTTAATGTTTCTACGAGTACTTTAAATGCATATTTAAATAAGTACCTACAATAGAAGCCCTAAATTTATTCAGATTTATCTAAAATCTTATTGCTGTTATTTGTATATGCAAAGCAAACTTTTTTTTCTTTTTTTTTCATTAAAAGACTTTTGAAGTTTTGCAAAATTAGGTGCAAAATGGCCACACAAAATAAATTTTCAATTGCATGACAACAAATAAAAATATACTAAGAACGATATTATAAACGTACAATTTCATTAATGTCGTGTCCATTTTTATCACCATCTTAAGTATTGCTGCTCTCTATTTGTTGAAGTTGAAGGTTTTTTTTTTGTTCTGATTCTTAGTAAAACACGTATGGAACATCAGTATGTACAACAGTCGAAACACATACAAATACAAATATGTTGGTGTATCTGCACGAAGAGTACCAATACATTTATTTAGGTAAAGTGCATGATATTATTATCAATCAGTAAATAATAGAACTATTACCTATGACAATTCAATCTCTCTGAAGCTGCTTTTACATCTGCACCGAAATAAAGAGATTTCGTTATTCACCACTCCGGAAAAATAGTGGAGATATGCTTTTTTTTTAATTTTTTGGAAAATGTACCCAGCAAAATTGTCGGATGCAAAGAACCGGTTGTAGAACAACTTGTTCTTGCATGCAACCTGTTCTAATTTTTGTTCTATCATCGGTGACATTTTTTTGAGTTTGTCCCAAAAGCAACAGATTATGTTCCTCCAAACTAGAACAGGTTGATTTGGAACCGGTTCTAGAACCAGTTATAGAACCGGTTCTGCGACAGTGAGGCCTTCCATTTAGACTTCCAGGAATCAGTGCTAGAACCTGTTCCACGGAACTGGTGGTAAAAACACCTATTCTAGAACAGATTCAAAGGCAACCAGTTCATAAAAATTTTGCTGGGTATTTATTAAACCTAAATATGTGTACTTTATTCAAAATTGAACATCTATATGCTTTCCGTCATTGCTTTTTCAGATTGGTGAATATCGAAATCTCGATATTTCGGTGCAGATGTAAACGCAGCTTAAGACGTACTGAATAAAACCATGGATGGTAACCGAAACGAATGCGGTTATCGTTAGGGTAACGGTTATTATATGTTATTTCGGTAACGGTATTTTAAGGGTTACGCTATTTCATTTATTTCGGTATAGGTATTTTAAGGATAACGGTATTTGAGTTATTTCGGTAACGGTATTTTAAAGATAACGATATTTGGGTTATTTCGGTAATTGTATTTTAAGGTTAACGGTCTTTCAGTTACATCGGTATCGGTATTTTAAGGGTAACGGTAGTCAGGCATTTCGATGCATCCCGCAATTTTTTTTTTTACAAAAAAGAAACGAGATTAAAAACATAACCAATTTATTAACTTAATGTACAAAAAATACTCAATAACCACGTGAAGTTACCAAAAGGAGACAATTAAAAATAACGGTAACGGTATTTTAGGGATAATGCTATTTCATTTATTTCGGTAACGGTATTTTAAGGGTATCGATATTTCATTTATTTCGGTATGGGTATTTTAAGGATAACGGTATTTCGGTAACGGTATTTTAGGGGTAACGGTAGTCAGTTGAAAGGATTTTGAATCGATAACGGTATTTTAGCTGTATTGCCTGCCAACCCTGAATAAAACTACTAACAAGACATTATTATTATAACACATTGGCTGAAAAATCCGTAGGATGAAACATAGGTGGCGCCACTAATAAAAAATCCATATGCTTTTTTATAACTACCAACCTTCAGATGATACCTATCAAAATTTAATGTCAATTCGTTCATTAGTGCACAAGTTACATTGTTTCCAAAATCGCTACTTTTGCGTTTCTGAAAACAATGGCTTCAAAGCAATTTCATGTGTTGATTTATCATTGCTTTTTAATGGGAAAAAAACACCATTCAAGTCAAAGATTGGATTGATAAGTGTTATTCGGACTCTGCTACATCGGTAGAAAAGTGGTTTGCTGACTTTAAAGGTGGTCGAACCAACACAGATGACGCCGAACGCTCTGGTCGCCCAAAAGATGCAACATACCGTATCCTGTGTTGCATTCGCTTCACGATTTGAACCGCTTTCAAGCTGAGTTTTGAACTGTCAATATATAATCTCCAGCCATCTGCTTAATATTTTATTTCCATTGCGTCCATCAATTTTCCGACATCCGGGCAATATGCAGAAGTTTTTTAACAACTCAAAACAAATAAACTTTGGAGTGTTGCCTAACGACTTCGATAAGCTGTGACTTTCGTAGAGGATGCCAAAAGATTGTTTGATTTCAAAAACGAAGCCAGATCTTCTGATTTATACTGTGTTTATTTAACGTGTTGCCTTCTTTGGAAATGAGATGAAAAGTGGTGAAAGGTGGAGGGCTTCAAATATGGCAACACTGCCATTTGCACGAGATGTTTACTTCATAGCCCCGTTATATTAGCTGTATTTTGTCTCATGCCTATCAACGTTAAGTATTTAAAGCAAATTTACATTAAACCGATTGTACTTAGTATAAAAAATTTTAAACAGGTTATGTTTATAATTGTTCCGTTATAATCGAATGTACGTCAGCAAAAGTTTTTAGGAAGTAACTCGAATAAGTTATGTTAGATGTTAAAATGTATAATCGTTGAGTTTTCAACGTTGCTAATTATCCGTGTTGAAAGTTAACGTGCATACGAAAATTAATATGTTAGTTTTCGTCTTAAACGCGTTTTTATGCACTTTGAGTTTTTTTATGAGTTAACGGATATAGTTAAGTCGAAAACACAGCTATTATTTTACTTTGGTGGGGTTAAGTGCTATGGGAATATGGAAGAAGGATGCTGCCATATGTATGAGGGATAGAAAATCATATATATTATTTTTCCCAAATGATGTTGCTGTCAGTGGGAATCGAACCCGTAACCTTGTGTGCCCACAAAAAATTCGGGCCCTGGATTTTCAATCAAGATCGATTATGACGTCATATTTTGGAAGTAAGGAGGAAAAAAATATTTTGAATTGTGTTTGGCATTATTTTTATACCCTACACCACTACGTGGACAGGGTATAATAAGTTTACGCTGATGTTTTTAACATCACAACATATTGGACCAAGACCCATCTTTTAGTATACCGATCACTTTTTTTCGATTTAACGACGTCCGTCTGTGCGTCCGTTCGTTCGTTCCTCTGTTTGTCTGTACATGGGTGAAAACATCTCATTTCAACACAAAGAAGTGGCATTTTCGGATTCACCATCTCCTATTTCAATGAAATTTAACACAGTTATCGTACATGATAACAGCTCATTAAAACATAAATTTCAGAGCCAAGACTCTTTTGGTTTCCAAAATATGACGCCACGAAAATTGGAAAAAAACTGTAAAATTTTGACTAAAGTATGATTACAAAATCGACAATAACTTAAAAACGATTCAAGGAATAAAATTCGATTTGGTATTATTTATTAGGTAAGAATGTACCCTTTAAAATGGTATGCATATCGATTTTTTTCATGCAAGGGTCAAATGTCATTTCTTGGGGTCTTGAGTTCAAATTCCTATTGCTCGAAATACACATTTTTTAAAATTCTTAAAAAATATATGATTATTGTTAAACTCTCTTATACATTTGTGTGAAAAATTTAAGGTGGTAACTCGATTCGTCTGTGAGTTATGCATTAAACACATAGACGACTGCGGCTACACGACTACACGACTGCAAATGCTGCTGGCTGCAATTGTAGTCGTGTAGTCAGCTACTTAATTTTTTTGAAAACGGCAGCAACATAGTAAACATCTGATCCTAAAAATTTGACATTTTGATAAATCTTAATCTTTTTCGGTTTGTGCTTCTAATATAATGGCTGAGGAATATTTTGTTAATTTTGTAAGATCCATTTTTTTTACAAAACATCACAATAAAATTATTTCCAAATATAAATTAATGAAACCTTCAAACAATTGTAAAATATAAACAGTTGTTTTTTCAGTGTTCCCAAAACGGTGATTTTCTAGTCAGAACTAGCGATTTTATTTCGCCTCTAGCGGGAAAAATTGTCCTGTTTTACATATTTTGTTATATTGTCAACACTATTTTTGTTTTGTAGCCAACAAAAATAGAAATTATCCTAAGTTGACTACAGCGGCAAAAGAAGTCGTGTAGCCGTGTAGCTGTGTTGGTGTCAAAATAATCGTTTTCATATAAACGTGTGTATTTTATTTTTGACAGGCTGTAGTCGTGTAGCTGCAGTCGTCTATGTGTTTAATTCATTATAGCCCAAAACATTGTCACAGGTATGGATTTTTGTGAATTAATACATGTATAATAGGAAGTCCCTTAAAATAACGATTTGTCGATTTTCGTTCATTACACCCCCCCCCCCCCCCCCCCCCCAGTTTTATTGGAAATGGTCCCAAATGGAAGAAATCGATTTTTTTTTGGAAAACGTTAACCCGTGCCGAAACCGTGTGACTTCATCGGATATCATTAACCCACTTTAGCCTTGAATCCAAAACGACCCACAAATTTTATAAAAACGCAAAAACGTGTTTTTTTAAATTAATTTTAAAGATTTTTTAAAATGCCTGCTTTCCAGAACATTTTACAAAAAATGTTTATTTTGTCAAAAATTTCACAAAATTGAATGTTTTCATCAAATTTTACATAGCTTTTAGAAAAATATCACTTAAATTTAGTTAGACTATAATTAACTTTACATCTGTTTAAAAAGTATTTAACCCTTAGTGGGCTGGGGTCAGAAAAGACCCACGAAACTTAATATTAATTATAAATACGAGATTGTAAAGCCATCAAATTGATAAAAAAAAATCTCAACTGGATAAAAATAATTATTTTATGTAACGTGATCCATATGGGGTTAATTTTTATACTTTTGGCCAAAAACGACCCACTAGGAAATTTACAGAATAACATCTTTCATAATTTTCGGAAACATATCACTTCCAATGGATCAAAAAATGTTTTTCCCAGTTGCTAAAAATTATTGTTTTGTGAAACTTGATCCATATTGGGTCAATTTTTATACTTTCGGCCCAAAACCACCCACTAGGAAATTTACAGAATAACAGCTTTCAATTCAGAATTTTAAGGGGCATATTTAACCGGTTGACAAAAATGCAAATAACAATATTTTTACAATATTATTTTTTTGTTTAAAATATATGTTATTGTAGTATTTTCAAAAAATATTAGTTTTAGATTTCTCCAACCTAAATCGCCCGGGTCGCAAAGTCGGCTGCCTCTGTACAGCCTTCACTAATTATTGAAAATTAAAAATGTAAAGTGATTCTTAATACCAGATAAATTCGCTAGTCCTTATCGTGGCCCAATTTTTAGTTTTTAATTTTTTTTTTTAACAAAGTTTGTGTGGCAACTTTGTTAAAAAAAAAAATCCAAAAAAGGCTAGAAAAAACAATTTGACTTGGGAATATAAAATTTATTTGACTGAAATTCAAAAAAAGGGCCACGATAAGGACTACAGTTTTTTGTTGACTACGAAAGAAAAAAACATGATCGAAATCGTTAAGGTTAACCCACCTTGGCTGTACAGTGGCAGCCGATTTTGAACTCATGGTTGTGAGAAAAACGCGTTTGAAGTCTAAAGTTAATTTTAAGCTAAGGAAACAGCAAAATTTCAAAAAATTGTTAATGAAAAAAAGTTATATCTCATAGCCTACTATATGTCTACCAAATTTGGGACGAATCGGTTAATGGGTATTAGATATACTAAACCTAATAGTCTTAAAAACAATGGTAGATATATTATTATACATAGTGCTACTCATATTATTTTGTAAAATTGCTATAATTTTGTGCATTTTTTAATTTATTTCGGATTTTTTCCCATTTTTATATTTATTTATTACTTTTATAACTTATATTAAGCCATCAGCACCTGCCCCATATGACGTGTCTTTAACATCCATCAAGGAATCGTCATTGGCTTTTCTCTGAAAACTGTGTGCAATTCTGACATCTTTTGATGTAGTTTTTATCTTTTTATTGTGATTCTAATAAAAACAAGTTAATAAAAATGGAAACAAAAAGTGTTACACACAAATTTACCACATAGAGTATTACTTTGTGAATAAAACATATTTTACAAAAAAAAAATGTATAAATTTAATTTCTTCGAATTTTTTATTGAAATTTTCGGAGCATATAGAGGAAAGTATGCTCCATCCAAATAAATAAGATTGAAATAGCATATTTAATGCAAATACAAATCGAGCCTTCTTAAATCGACAGTTGACAATTTTTAATAACAAATATTTTTGTTGATTTTAGCAAGATAGACAGCTATTTGCAATCAAATTAATTTACCTTAAAACTAACAAATATTTTGTATATATAACTGTTTATTTTCTGTTTTTAGTCTACTAATATTTAGCAAAGTTTTATGCCGATTTTACAGTATAATTTTTCATTTTTAATTAGCTTAAAGTTAAGTCAAATACACACTCAAAAAAAGTCAGTAAAGTCAGCAAAAAATGTTGCTGTGTCAGCAAATTTTTAGTCAGGAGCGTGCTTGCAAAAAAGTTGGTAATTTCAGCAAAAAGTATGCTGAAAATCAGCGAGCTGATTTTTACCAAACAAATAGTAATCTTCAGCAAAAGTTTTGCTAACACTTAGTCGATCGCAAATCACTAAACTTTTTGCTGAATATTAGTAGACTGAAAAAAACTTAAAAAACTTGTAGCGAAATTTAACTTTAGTTAATTTAATTTATTTTTTGAAAATTTAAATATAGAAATTGTGTAGAGTTGGTTTTCTTTTTTTAACATTTCCGTTATCTGTACAACATCCAGACAAGCTGCGACATCTCATCTTGTCTATCTGGTTGTCGTGCACGCTGTAAATGCGGTTATCAACGCAATTTTTGTAGCAAAATAAATTAGTAAAACATTAGTTCAAAATTAGTTTAATGCTAAAAAAAGATAACTAAAACTTTAGCTGAAAACGGAAATTCAGCAAAAAATTTCTGAAAACTAGTACACTTGATATACAAGACGTTTTACTAATTTTTCTACTAACTTTTTTTTTTTGAGTGCAGCTAACGTTTTGTAAATTTAACAATTTTGTTTTTTGTGTTTTTATTTCACAAGTATTTAGCAAAAAAATCTGCTATCAACAGTTTTTCTGGAAAGTAATTTGTGACAAATCTTTAGAAGCTTTTTCTGCTACAGGTTTATTTCTGTGAGTTTTGCAACATTTTAAATATATAAAGTAGAGATGGGCGCGTGGAACTCACGTAAAATTTGTTTAATTTGAATCACGAAATATGGGAAATACAAAATTTGCTTTTTATTTAAATTTTTTAAGAAAACTTTTTTTTTTTACTGAATATAAGATTTATAAACTGAAGTAACACTGTACAACACAAAAAAAATAACAAGGTTCTGACGACAGATTCTGGTAGAGGGTACCAAAAACAAGATACGTGTAAGTTTATGCCTAACTCTATGTTTTTTGGGGCGTTAAAGTTTCTCCCTTTTGCAAATGTTTGTTGTGAGTCGGCATAGGAAAACATGTGAATTTTCCATTTTAGGTATACGATGTGTTCACCGAACTTATGTAAAATACTACATTGTGCAACATTTTAATCCTCTAACTCTTCAATTAAAGGGACTATTTTGGCCCTTTTCAAATAGGGACAAAAATAGTACCTAGTTTTCTCCGATCATAATAAAATCGCAATCTATTTTATTATAATCAGGCAAACTCACACACAAAGATTTACTCATGTACGACTCGCTCATGAACAATTTTTTAAACGCTCACGCACGACTCACGTGAGTGCTATTATTATAACTCACGCTCATGAAAATTTCGTGTCACGCTTCCATCTGTAATATAAGGGCCTGCACATCTGCTCCGGTTTTAGTAACAAAACACTTCTTGTGATATTTCTTATGACAAAAAATAGGAAAAGCTAAATTTTGAAGGAAAAAATTTAATACAAAATTTCAAGAATTTTGTTAACAAAATTTGTTATTTCTTGTTGGTTCTAAAAATTAATATTTCAAAAAATCTTTTATACTGTTATGCATTTAAAAAAAAAATACTGAAAACTTTTTAACATGTGAGAAAGATCTAATGATTTCGGACACATTAAGTCAAGATAAAATTAAATTTTAACAAAAAACTCCAAATTCTAAAGTCTTCTTTTATCAAATTAAGAATTTGTTATAAATATTTTTGAAAATTAGCACCTAAAATTAGTTATTAAAATATTGAGTAGTTTTAGTATTGTGTTAAATGAAAATAATAAAAATATTTGTTTAAATTAGTGTTTCAACTAAAGATTTGTCAAAAATTAATCAATTCGATTTGAAGCCCTTTTGACAGATTTTGTAACGGATGTGTTATTTAAGTGTAATTTTTTTATTTGTTTTAACTACACTGATAGAATTTTCATTCATATTATTATTGAATCGATTTAATTAAACTGAATTCATTGATTTAATTAAAAATTGTCATTGAATTAATGAAAAATTCATTAATTTAATGAATTTTTTCATTATATATTTTCAACTAATATTTTCAACTATAATTTTTATAAGGGTTTTGAATTTGCTAATTACTATAATAGGTATATGTTCCAGTAATGAACGCTAGGATTGCAAACTGAAATTATTTAAATATAAAAGTCCAAATAATGACATCACTTTGTTTTGGCTACTTAGATCAATCGGTAACGCGGTAATGTTTACATTCTGGTGATTGGGGGTTTAAGTCGAGTTCAAGGAGATGTCAAAAACGTTATAAAAACAAAAACGAAATATATGTATATACAAATAAAAATTAATAAAATAAAAATAAATAATAAATCAAAAAAGTAACGCAAAAAAATATATTTTTTTCAATTAGTTTTCATTTAATGAATACGTTTCATTGATTTAATGAACGCGTTCTTGGGGGACTTTTCAATTAAAAAAGTAATGGATTAATGAACAAATTCATTAATACTATGCACAAAATTCTATCAGTGTAGTTTGTGGGTTATTTAATTAACAGTCAAAAATAAAATAAAATGTATGAATTAAATGAGATGATTTGCCGAGTGAAATTTCATTTGTTTCTAAATACATTTTCAGTGGTCTTTACGTGCAAAATATTTCAAGTGCAGAGGCTAAAAATGAAGTTCCTCTGTGTTTCCATCACATAAATATCTAAAATTTGTTTAATCTTTCGTAATAATTAGTCCATGTGCTTTATATTTTAAAACATACAAACAAACATAAGTAATAGATATTTTTTTTGTACTGACAAGGACCGTATGGTTTTTAAAAGAAACGATTTTCGTTTATTTTTTGTGTTCTCTTTTTTCTCAGCTACACTGATAGAATTTTCACTGATTTAATGAAAAAATTTCATTGAGTTAATGAAAAATTCATTAATTTAATGAATTGTTTCATTATATATTTTCAACTAACCCGTAAGATATGCTATAATTTTTATAAGGGTTTTGAATTTGCTAATTACTAAAATTGCGGCCCTATGCTCCTTGCAGGAGTAAAAGGAACAAATATATATATAGTTACTAAAATAGATATATGTTCCAGTAATGAACGCTAGGTTTGCAAACTGAAATTATTTAAATATAAAAGTCCATTTTGTTTTGGCTATTTAGATCAATCATTAACGCGATAATGTTTACATTCTGGTGATTGCGGGTTCAAGTCGACTTCAGGGAGATGTCGAAAACGTTATAAAAACGAAAAAGAAATACATATACATAAAATAAAAATAAATAAAAAAGTAACGCAAAAAAAATATAATTTTCAATTAGTTTTCATTTAATGAATACGTTTCATTGATCTGATAAACGCGTTCTTTGGGGACTTTTCAATGAAAAAAATCATTGGATTAATGAACAAATTCATTAATAATATGCACAAATTTCTATCAGTGTAGTATGTTCTTAAGTACGTTTGGGTTTTTTAAAGTTTCCTATTTTTTCGACATTTAACAAAATGTAGTTGTGTGTGTGTTTTTTTTCTTCTTGTATTTGTCGTTTTATTTGGCTTCGGTTTTATTTTATTTAATGTTGTTTTTGCGTTTATTTATTTATTTTATTTACTTTTTTGTATGCCAAATACGACACACTTAAGTTTCATACAACATGCGACATAAGGATACAAAGCATATAATCAAACACACATGAAAGTACACACACATACAAAGCAAAACAACAACAAAAAATTTATCTGCAATCAGCGGTAATAAAATTCCTTTATTTCAACCAAAAATAAAAACGTTCATGCAATGAATATACCAGCAAATACTATATAAAATATTAACGAAATACAACAACAACAAAAAAACAAATATCCAAACCGACCCAAACCAAATCAACAACAAACAAATAAATGAAAAATATTATTTTGTTTCCATAAAATAAAATTTTAACGACAACTATTTTTTTGTCCAACACCAACAATGCAATTTGAGTGAGTGAAGGGACAATTTAAAATATTCATTCCTAAATGCATGCAAAGGAAAAATATTTAATATATTTAAAAAATCAGCAGCAATTATTGCATACTTTAAGGCAATTGAATTAAGGAATCAGTATTTAATCCATTTCTTACCAAACACAATTTGTGGTTAGATTCTGTTGAAACTTAAAGACATCAATATTATGATTTCGTTGTAATCAGATACGTATGTATGTATTAAAGGAAGTTCTTAATTGAATAGGCCAATAAATAGCCTATAGGAAATCATTGGCAGTAAAATTATTTCAATGATAATGAAATTTTATACAATCCAAGTCATGTGTAATTTAGAATACATAACCACACTCACAATATTTTTGCCTTAAAATCAACCGAATATGTACATTAAAACAATTGAAAATAAGTTAAAAAAGGGACTACCCACTTTTCGTTCAAAACAATTGTATTTTGTCATTTATTTTTAATTGTTAATTTATTAACTGGCAAAGTCTGTAAAAATAAAAGATTTCTCGTTTATTTTAAAATTCATCGTATTATAACAACTGATTGTTTTTAACAGAAAATTTTGATTGAATATTTTAACTTCTACCGAAAGTCCATATTTTGTGTATTTTGTTTATTGAATAACTGATTGAAAAAGTTAAAAAGTATATTTCTTTGCAATTTAACTACTTATTCAATTGAAACCACTTTACTGATTTACTTTTTAAACAACTGTTGAACTTTTACGGTAAAGTTATTGTGAGTGCACCTAACCATACTTCCATATCTTAATTGGCTAAGAAGTTAACCAACTATCTATGTGTTAATTTTAATGAGCTTCGGATGTGTTGTAGAGGAGAAAAACCTAAAGGACACGAATTTTTTTTAGCTTCCCAATCTCATATTTAAGGGTTAAAAAATGCGGTAAAAATGGACCAATTTTTCATTTTATTTAATATTTGTTCCAAAGAAACTATACACTCACAATATATTTTCCATAACCGATTGAGGTTTATTTGAAAAGTAATAGGTAAAGTTTGTTTTCAATTGAAGAATCAATTAAAATACATTGAAACATATTGTTTAACTTTTTATAGTCGTCAATAAAAAACAAACTACAAGAAATATTTATCGTCAGTAGGAGTTGATATTTTCAGTCAAATAATCTATTTTTAGATTTCTATTTTTAGAAAAAATGATTTAAATAATTTCGTTGTTTTCTGTTTTAAAACAAAAAATTCAAATATTTTCGGTTTTTAGTTAAAAATTGACGATTCTTTTAACAGACTTTTCAATTATCCTTTCATTTTTTAATTGTGTTTTCAATTAATTTAATATGTATTTTAGGTGGTTTTTAACGATAAAATATTTTAAGTGTATACATAGTTATAGAAAAAATAAAAAAAAAAATTTTTTTGGGATGAGATTTGAACCACTACCTTCAAAAATTGAAATTTTGTCAATGGCTGACCTTCCAGACATCTACACCACAACCGATTTGAAAATTGTATAAATTAAATTTGAATTTAAAATATTTTGAAATATTTATTTATACAACAAAAATAAATTTAAACAAATGTACCCAACACACAATTTGAATTTATAAAAATAATTTGAATCTATCGCACGACTAGAAAAACTGAACTTCGTTTTATATCTAAATTCTTTTGTTTGTTTTAACTTAAAATAGTTGAATATTAAATAATATGAATTCAATCAGTGTTTACGATAACGAAATTATCGAAATTGATGGTCAAATTTATTTGAATTATTAGTAAAAATGTTTAAATTGATTTGATAATCACGGGGTTGCCGGGTTGTAAAAATGTGAAGAAATCTCGATGTCAGCTGCTAGCAATAGGGAGGCATATACGACTTAAATATTTACCATACAAATCGTTTTAAATGTTCACCATACAAATCGTTATAAAAACTAAAAATATAAAATACTAAAATAAAATTTAAAAACGAGCTTTTTTATAATGCCCTTTGAAAGGAATTTTTTTACAGAGTTTTTATTTTTAATTTTGTGTGGAAGTAAAAACGAAAGATTATATATTTTATGAATTTTTTTTTATTCTCAAAAAGTTTTATGCATGTCAGAAATTAAATAAATACAGGGTTATAAATTTTATTCAAATGAAAATTTAACTTAAAAAATCAAAAAAAGTAAATATAACGCAAGTTCTTCTTAATTAAAATTAAATTTTATAACTGAAGTTAAACACTAAATTCTAGGGACTTTGATTTATGTAAATTGGTATTTCTAGTCATTCGACTAATCTTATTCTCATCTAATTCAGAGAGTATTGTCACTTTTAAGATAATTGTCGTCAAACAGGATGATTTTAAAATCTTAAATAATTTTATGATAAAAATATTTTTGTGCAATTTTGCTCCAAAGTTTAATATCGATGGCTTAATAAAGAAAGACGCTACACAGTGAGAATTTTGCTGGACGAGTTTTAGTGAAATTTTTCAGTAAACTGTTGAAGTTTTCTTCACAATATAAATGAAAAATTTGTGAAATTCGATGAAAAAGCTTCGTATATTTTATGAATATAGTTTTAGTGAAACTTTTTCATGGAGCGTATGAAACTTTAAGCAAATAAAATGAAATTTTTGATAATATTTTATGAAAAATTCCATTAATTCAATGAAAAGTATCAATGGACGAGTTCCCGTGAAACTTTATCGATTTTATGCAAAAATTCATTAATATCATGCAGATAATTCTCTCAGTGTATCTTTATTCTTAATTTCTATAGAGGGGAAGGCAAAAAAAAAATATAAAAGCGGTGGAAATATTGTTTCTCAGAATGAAACTTTATATTAATACAAAAACAATAAAATAAAAAGGATAATCTAAGTTTTTCAGATTTCCATTTCCTCTAATTGAATATTAATTCCAGTTAGGGCCTTTCTGCATTAAGCATTAAATTTGTATACCAAAAATTTGAAAAGACCAGCATGTTCGTTGTTACATTTAGGGCATTTCTTTTAACTATTATATTTATGTGTGATGGGTAATTTGAAATTTAAAAAGATAGATTCAAATAAAATAATAACAATTTGAATTATAAAAAAATGTTTATGAAACTATTTGTATCAATATAGTTTGGCTCAAGGGGTAAGGCGATGAACTTCTAAACCAAAGGTCGTTGGTTCGAATCGTGTCTGGTGTTGGAACAAAATAAAATTGCTTTGATTTTAAAACGAAATAAAATTAAATTAAAGAGAAATTAAATAAACAAAGAACGTGTGTGTTATGTGTGCAGTGTTTTGAAAATTGAAACAAAAAAAAAAACTTTCGAATATGAAAAAACAAACCAAAAAATCGTTTTTTTTTACGTTTTGTCAGTTAAAAATTGATGATTGTTTTAACAGACTTTTCAATTATTTTTATTTCTTTTATGGATTGTTTAAACAATGTTTGAAAATAAATAGCAAAATGGTTTGAATATAATGAAAAATCAGTAGTCCTTTTTTTAATTGTGTTTTCAATTAATTTGATATGTAATTTAGGTTATTTTTAACGATAAAATATTGTGAGTGTAGGAAATTTAGAGGCCTACTTACCGGTGTATAAAACATGATCAAGCATGCTTATTTGTTTATGGCTGTTTAATTTCGGGTTAAGGAGTAAATAAAACCACATACAACTTTTGTTTTAAATTTTATGCATTTATTCACAATTCTTTACATAAGTGTTTTGTTCATTTTTTATTTGCCGTCTTTTTTCGTGTTGATTATTCGCGCTAATTTAAGCTGTCCACTAGCATCCTAGTTAAGTAGGCTGTAGTTGCGCCTGTTGACAGCTAATGTTTATGACATGTAGGGGGCGTTGTTCTCTACAGAGTTGCCAACAGAATATAAAAACTTTAGGTGGTTTTGTATGGGGATGTATACAGTAGACCGCAGGGTAGAGGGGGGATACTTCGCCACTTTTTTTCAAAGCACTGCCATTTCTTAACCCCGATTTATCTTTCAAAAATTACTTTTAAAGTATAGATCTAGATATTTTGACTTTAGTTTTTATAATTTTTATTCTAAATATTTTAAAATCTTCTACTACTTTTAGATAGAATTTCAACAAAAAAATCTTTTAATACGGCAAAGTCAATCTTTTAATGACTGAACTAAATAATTTAGAATAAGTTCTTTAATATATCCAGAGTAAAAAAGAGTATATATAACATATATTTTTTAATATTAAAATATATGATAATATAAAATATTGTGTGCGACCTTATATGTTTATGTTTATGTTATAATGTTTATGTTTATGGTGATATATTCGAAATTTTTATAGAAATTTTCTCATATGTAATCATATTAAATCATATATCAGTATTTGCTTTATTGAAAATTGTATATATAGGAATATATTATTGATAAAACCGTTCAAAATTGTATATATAAATAGATACAAAAATATTTTTAATTTTATTTTTTATATATAACAATATCGTCGCCTTGCCTGCAAGTAGTGTTATGTGTTCTTTAACAGGTTTTCAGGAGGGCGAAAAAACTGGTTTATATTATCATTTTAATATATTTCATTGACATCATATGCCTTAATAATGACTGTAATAAATAAGGTCGTGAATCATTAGGGCATATGATGTCAATAAAATATCTTAAAAGGATAATATAAATCAGTTTTTTCGCTCTCCTGAAAACCTGATAAAACCAAAAACATAGCACTTCTTGCAGGCAAGCCGACGATATATTACACTCAGAAAAGTTCTGTAGTTACTACATGACAGTTATTTGTGTAGTAATGCGGTTGTAGTTATTTTAACTACAATTGTAGTTAATTTACTTAGAGCAAAATATTTCAATGTTTTTGACAGTTATTTTTTCAAACTAACTACAAAAACTACCACATTGTAGTAACATTTATTTTATGCAGTTATTTTGAATTTTTTTACAAATACCCAGGAAAATTTTCTGTTCCAAAGAATCGGTTGTAGAATAGCTACTTTTCATTCACAACCCCTTCTACTGTCGATTCTAACACCGATTCTTTTTTTGAAATTGTCCCAAAAGCAACCACTTCTATAGCTCCAAAGTGCAACCGGTTGCTCCAGAATCAGTTCCGGAACTAGTTCTGGAACTGATTCTACGTCACCCACACCTTCCATATGGGATCCCAGGAACTAGTTCCGGAACCAGTTCCATGGAATCGGTTGCAGTGGAACCAGTTGTAGAATGGGTGTGGTTGGCTACCGATTGTAAAAAATTTTCCTGGGTACTTATATTTTCAAGTGTGTGTGTACACACACGAAGCATTCAGGAGCATGTGTATGACGCGTTGTTTAGAAATTTCTAGTGAAAGAATATGAGTAGAACATGTTTTCCCTTGTCTTAGTCATAAAACAACGCCAAAGAGTGAGGACGCGTAATACGGAAAAGTTTATATATTTTTTATTAAGTTATTAAAATAATAAGGTAAGTTTTATAATATAAATTTATTTACGGGATTATTAAAAATTATTGTATTTATTTTCTTTCAGTTCTTTTATATTCTCATCTCTTTCTACCTGGAGAAAAAACGGAAGCCAAACAACGCCATATTTCATCCCTCACAGACGGACATCTACAACAATATCTTACTAGTGAAAAATAAAAGTGACATTAGTGTAAATTTTGATTTCTCAATTTTAAATAGAATAAAATTAAGTTAGGAGTGTTTACATAAATTTGTTTTTTATTAAATTAATAATTTTTAAAATAATTTTTATTTATATTTTTTAACTACATTTGCAGTTGTTTGTACAGTTTTACAATAATTTGCATGTATGTTGTTTTAATTGCATTTGTAGTTGTTTTTACTACATTTGTCATTTGATTTTTAACAGTTAAAAATAACTTCATATTACAGTTAATTTAACTGCAAATGTAGTCTACACCTTTTTAAGTGCAAATGCAGTTATTTTAACTGTCATTTGCAGTTGATTTTACCTACATAATTCCCTGAGTGTAGTTAATATCAGACCCAAGTTAGAGATTAACTAATATATTCGAGATTAATATAATATTTCATCAAAAACAAATATGCTTTACTCAATTTTTTCATTAAATTAATATTTTCTGAACTTTTTTACTTCTAAAAGTTTTTGTTTAATTTAAAAAATCCAATTTAAAAAAATTAACATTTAAAATCATGGCCCGGCTCGTAATGGGTTAATAAGTCTAGCCATGTTGCATATCATTGAAAAGGTATTTCAAGTACCTTCCCAACGATATATATATTTTGTTCTTGTCCGATAAGTTTTGAGTGGAAAAATAAGAAATAAGCCATTGAATATTGTTGTAGATCATCTTCAGCTCCATAAATCGGGAACTATGAGCCTCCAACAAAAAAGAAGTGCATTGCAGGGCTAACCATTAAAATTTTATTTAAAAGAAGAAAAGCTTAACATATTTAAAAAAAATTTATAAGTCCAAAGAAAATTCCCATATTTGATAAAAAATTATCTAGTCTTTAAAGAATAACAGATTTATACATTAACGTCTTTAATAGTTACTCATTATCAACAGTAGCCCTCGGCTGACAGTCAGGCATGTGATGAATATCGAAAACGAAAACGATCTGACTTTCAATGGTAAATATTTTAGGATCTGTACAATAACAATTATATTTTATTTCCTAATTTACATGTCCGGCGTCAAATAAAACGATAACTAATAATTTGAAGGCAATTTGATTTTCGCGAAACAAATTATTCTAGATTGAAAAACTGTTCGTTTTCGATTTTCATCACACCCCTGAGTGTGTAGTTCGGGTCCTGCTGCCCTCCAATTCAAAGTTTTTTTTTTATCATTTAAATTTAATTATATCGTATTGTATTAACTTATATCCAATTTGATCGGGACAAAATTCGGATATAAGTTTATCATTTGATATAAATTTGTATCCTTGTAAATACAATTATATCCAATATGATATAATTTAATATAACCATTTTTGGGATGAAATTATATCCAGTTACATATTGCAAATATATCCATTCATATATAATTTTATATACACTTTTTTACTCGGGATGTGGTCTTTGATTTTTAATCAATAATTCTCCACTATATTAAAAAAAATAATTTAAAAATGTAATATAATGATTCTTCAAAATTACAAATATCTGAAATATTAATATAAATTTAAGAATAAACACGATTGTTCTATATTACTATTAAATATATTTTAAACATACAGAAAAGTCTTATAGAGCATTTCAGGCAGGGATGCACCAACTCTTTGCAGCTCCAGGGGCCATCTGGTGATTGTGCACACTTTTTAAGCATTTATTAACATCAAATTATTATTATTTGAAAGCTTAGGATCATAGGTATAACATAATGAAAAATTATTTTTTATCACACGATTTGAGGAAGTTATTGCAAAATGTAGTTGTTTTCAATTATTTTTTGGCACTCCAAAAAACACGTCTGTCTAAGACCACATGTGATATAAATTCCTCAAAGTAGATGTCGGGGAAAAGTAATTGAAAAATGCGCAAAATATATTTTTTCCAATTTTCTATCTCCTTCAACATCGGAGAAAAATGGGATTAGTGAATGTGCCCCACTGGCGAAGGATCCCCTTTTTACCCTACCTCAAAAAAAAAGTTCTCCGTACACCGTCCAATCTAATTTATTTTTGCAAGCAGGTTTCCAAAAAAAATTTAATTTTTTTCCGAACGAAGGGGTCGCCATTTTACATTTTTCTTTATATTTTTGGCATTTAAAGTCGGATCTTAAAGTATGACATATCGATGTTTTTCTCTCGAGGGGATCTATATTTTGCTCTAATGGCCATTCACCTCAAGTATCCCGTTCTAGTATTTACCCACCAGATCTCAGTTGCTACAACCCTAATGTCAGAAAATTAAAGCTCGATAAATCCATCAGAAATTTTTTTGTTGCCGAATGTAGGTATCGCATTTCTAAATTTTTTTTCATTGGTTTTTTCCTATATAGCAAAACACTGGTCTCCTCGAGGAAAAAAAGTCGATATATCACACTTTAAAATCCGACCGCAAATGTCGAAGCTATAACGAAAAACTAAAAAAGGCGACCCCTACAGTCGGCAAAAAAACACATTTTTTTTTAATTTCCTTGCAAAAATACTGTATATTTGAAGCTGTATCGCGCACCGTTTTGCCTGTAAGGTGATACTGTCTAGTATACAAGGTTAAAAGAAAATCTCAAATATAGTAATCCTTGTTATATTAAGGTGAGGGGGGAGTTTCGGCTTTTTTCGAGACGAATTTGGGTTTGAGATGAATTTTCCCAAATGTCTATATTTTTAAAGGTTTGAAAACCTCTGAGTACTTAACATAGACAATATGGGTATTAAGCTTTTTAATTTTGAGAGAACATTCTGGTTATGTAAAAATAATTTTACATTTCATTAACTTTAGACTGTCGTATTGAAAAAAGTATGAAAAATGGAGATTTTTCCAAATATATTTTGTGGTTGTTATGCAACATGCCATGTCCTTCTATATCAGCTAATGCAGTTTTTAGTAAGCTTTCTGATATACAAAATAGCACCGCGATTTAGTTATACCCTACACGGCAGAGTATATTTTTTTTTTTTTAAGAGAAGCAACACTCAAGAAATTCTTATTATTAATTAACGTGTTGCTTCCTTTGGAAAGGGGATAGAGTAGAAGTGAAAGGTGGTGAAAGATGAAGGGCTTCAAATATGGCAACACTGTAATTGCGCGAGATGTTGAATTTTAGAACAGTTGTTGCGCGCCATCTGATTGTAAGTTGGCGAACTTTGTTGAAGCTTTTTAGTTCACTTCGGTGGGGTTAAGTGCTATGGGAACACCGAAGGAGGACGCTGCTTTATGTATGAGGGATAGAAAAAACTCATACATATTACTATTTTTCATAAATTGATGTTGCCTTGGTTGGGGCTCGAAACCGCAATCTCACGTGTAACAGTCCAACGCGCTAACCATTACACCACAGCGAAATTTGCAAAATTCCAAAATATATCCACTCAGCGATGATTTACTTGTCAAAAGAAAAGTTTTGGTATCCATATTGCCCTATTTAGAACATATTGTTTCCACCACATTGAATTTTTGTTTGCGGATGTATCGTTATTTTGACTTCAGATTCTTCTTAAGGGTCCTCAAAATTATAAAAAAATATGTTACATATTTTGCCCCTCCCCCTCCTAGCCACCAAAAATGACGTTGGAAAATCGATTTTTTCAAACTTCTGAGCCCCGTTTTACCCCTTAAGCATTCGAGTAGCCAAAAATCCTTTGGTTGATTTTCTTCTGGTCATAAAACAAAGCTATACGCCAAATTTCAATTATCTATCTTCATTAGTTTAGGAGAAACACCAAAACCCCCTTTTCACGGAGATTATGAAATCTTCTAAAAATTAGACTTCATTAACAAATATCGCGACCATATTGCCACATTGAACTGCTTATACATAAAATGATTTTTATTTAAAGTCAAAGATCCTAATAAACTTATTTGTAAAAACTACAAAGTTTTTTTTGCACTATTAAATAAAAATGAGATATAAAAGGAGTCTTTAAAAAAAGCATTTCTTTTGATTTTTATAAAAAAATTGGTAGATATTTTTTTTAAATATAATAACAAAAAAAATAATAATATGAAAATGAATTAACAGAATTTTTTTTAATATTTATTTTTTTATTTTTTATTTATTTAATTGATTCCATTTCCTGTACTACAAGACTAAGTCTTATATTTATAGTACAGGAGCGTATTACGTTACAAAAAATTATTTTCATATTATTAATTAATTATAAATTATTAACATAACAAACTTATTAAAAATATAACAATATTGATAATCAAAAAGAGAAAAAAAATAAAAATTATTTGAAAAAATTAAATGAAAATGTTTTGAAACTATTAGCATTGCTATTTACTTGATGAGTTAGTGGAAGATTATTCAAAAGACGAGCGGTATGTACATAAAATTGCCATTCAGACATTAGGAATTAATGTCGAGGTACTACAATATTTCGGTTTCGTGGCGATTGGAAAAAACGTATTTTGTCAAATAAATACCTGGGGGTTTGACTGTTTATTAATTTATGCAAGAACATCAGGGTGCGAATTTTTAGCAGATTTTCAAATGAGACTCCGTAAAGGTTATTTGAAACAGAGGAAACATGATCAAACCTTTTCAATCCATACACATATCTAATAATATTGTTAAATAAGACATTTAGTTTTCTATAGCTAACTGAATCACAGCTTCCAAATAATTCACAACCATACATCAGGGAGGGAATCAAGTACGTCTTGGCAAGTAATGCCCTAATTCTTAACGGTATAACGGTATTAACGTGTAGTAGATGTATCATTAAATCTAAAAAAGTATTTCAGTTTTTTAATGAGTATATCATGGTCTACCGTATCGAAAGCCTTAGAATGGTCCAGAAGCACTAAAAAATTAATATTCCCATTTTCCAGTCCTTGCCGTATATTTTCACTTACATCCGCAAGAGCCGTAACGCAGCTATGATTCTGACGAAAACCAGATTGCATACTGTTAAGCAAATTATGAGTATTGACATATGCAATCATTTGTTTATACAAAAGTTTTTCTAAAACTTTCGATAGGAAACACAAGATGGCTATAGGTCTGTATTTTCCATTCGACTTAGGTATTGGCAAAATTTTTGCATGTTTCCAGTTTAACGGATACATACATGACATTATAATAGTATTAAACAGATGAGTAACATACGGCAAAATCAAGGGCAAAAGTAATCTTATGAATTTTGGGTGTAAGTTATCACTACCCACTGCGTTTGATTTTATCAAAGAGCATGTTGTAATAACGTCATATTGAGTAACGCAAGAAAATTGAAAAAGTTCGCCGATTATCTCATTATCAGTATCTAACGTGTCTGAGGAAAAATTAAAAAAAGTGGGATTTACTTGGGTTACAGGGGTGTTAGTAAACGTTCTGTTAAGCACATTTGCATCCACTTGGCAGTCAATATTGTTGTTTGCATTGCCAATTTCTATTTCACGAATAGTATTCCAAGTTTGTTGAGTATTGATGCAGTACTAAATCGTTTGGAATAATATTCGGTTTTTGCAAATCTGATACGTTTATTAACAACTTTTCTGGCAGCGGAATATTGTATTTTAAGCTCGGAAGTTTTAAATCTTTTCCACCTGGCATATATTATCAAACTTTGGTCATTTTTAGGATTTTAACCAAAAATCAGGTATACCAATGAAGCCAATAATCCCGTTAGGAGAATTCCCCAAACGTCCCAAGATGACACAAAATGGCCACCCAGAAATCTGAGTCTCATATCACATAGTCTCGGACATTCGCAGAGAATATGCTCCGATGTCTCACTTTCCAGCTCACAAAACCTGCAAATATCAGTGTCCGACCGGCCCTGTTTGTGAATCTAGTACCTGAGCCCACAGTGCCAAGTTAAGTATCCCGTCAGGGTCCTAGGGTTACCCCTGTCGAGTGACAATATTCACCTTGATACTCCGCTGGACAAAAAAATAAATCTTTTGGACTCTCTTTGTCCAGTAGAAGTTTCTCAATGCCTAGCAAACTCAGTCTCTCTCCACAGCCTGAGTTTTTCCCTAGCGTACCCCGCGGGTATCCCAAAGAATGGTTCTGGGCCGATGAAGAGTCGACGGGCTCCAAAATTGGCTAGACAATCAGCCCTTTTGTTACCCTCGTGATCTTCATGATGAGGAATCCGTCCCAGTGTAAGGGAGTTGTTCCTACCGAGTTCGTTAGGATTTCCCATACACTCCATGACTAGACCAGATGATACCCCGTAAGCTCCTAGAGCCTTTAGCGCAGCCTGGCTGTCAGAAAGAATGTAGATGCGGGATCTAGCCGTGCCTCTCTGCAGGCACTCTCTCATACACGCAGAAAAAAAAACAGGTGGAACTTTATCTAAGTGCTATGTAATTATACAACTATATAAGTTCGAAATAAGTTTTACAAATTTCTAGCAAAATTATGTAATTTTTCGGATATTTTCCATTACACATGTATATATTTTGCAAGGATTATATATATTTTACAAAAAATGTGGATATTTTACTAGAACTTTATAAAACTAACTTGAAAATTACATAGTTGTATAATTACATAGCTCTTAGGTAATATTCCCCCTGTTTTTTCTGTGTGTACATGCTAGGGTATTCAATTAATCGGCTTTTTATTTTAATCGATTAATCGTGCAAATAATTATTCGGGTTTTTTTCTTAACCGGTTAATCGAACAAAATTTTAAAATTAATCGATTAATCGAAAAAATTTTCTGTAAAATAATATACATACACTTGTTGTGTTTTTAATAATTTTATTTAAAAAAGGGAACAAAACTAAATTCAGTAATTATTCTGAAATTCATAAAAATTAAAAAAAAATTAATAATTGCGATCAGATTTTGTCATTATTTTTATTTTTTGCCTCTCTTTCACATATTAAAATTTTATCCACATCAGGAAGAACCGCACCGCAATGAGTTAAAGAAGAATATAAGACCCCGCACATTAATTTGTATCTCTTTTGTAAGCATTGAGAGGAATTCTGTTGAGAATTAATTTTCCCTCTATGTTTCCTTACCTCCATCCCTTTATTTTATTAATTCAGAGTGCCCACTAAACAAGCTTTATTACATTGAGCATTAATTATAATTAATAATTCTAATAATCATTAATTACAATAATTATTAATACTTTCGTTTAATATCAACATTCAAAAAGTCGTAAAAAATAATTAAAAATTTATTATACGTAAATAAGCGCCCTTTGCTCCAGTGGGAGTTAGAGGAAGATATATAAATAGATACCAACACTTTACTAGATAAGTCACAGTGGAGTAATAACTTGGAAGATGACAAAGCAAATTCTGATAATTTTATGTTGGTTTTGTTATTTCTCCTACTTGAAAACATGAAATTATCATTGAGTTGAAGCTAACGAATATTTCTAGAAATTCTAAAAGGTCGTCCCTTAATAATTTTCTTAGGCCAGAATGAAATCCGGATAGGTAAAAGCCTACAGCAAATTATTTATCACAATTTTTTAAAAATGTTTTGAGATTTTAGCACATTTACTTTAATAAAAAATTAAAATTTTTTAAACACTTTTGTAATTTTCTACCAATTTCGATTAATCGTATAAAATTATTCGAATTATTCGTTATTCGAAATTTGGACATTTTAAATTATTCGAAAAATTTTTGGGAAAAATTGTTCGATTAATCGAATAACGATTAATCGATTGAATACCCTAGTACATACGCAAATAGCAAAAGTCTCAGCCGGAAAGACGGAGGGATACTTGCCCATAGGTAGAGCACGTTGAAATTTAGGTCCAAAAACACCTGCCCCTATATCATCATTAGCCTGTTTCGAGACATCAGTCTGAGCCCCCTCTTCAGGCTTCCAGGATTGGGTGGTCCACATATCCCTATCAAATGACATAATGTCAAAATGCCTGGCGACAATCTGCTTCGGGATCATTTTGTCCGCGACCTTTAAGATTAGGTCGTCCATAAAGATCCCGGTGATCCTCATGTGACCGTCTAGGTCCCCGCTCCACATGTCCCCGACCACCCGGGAGACGAAGGGAGCCTATGGTTGCAGCCTCCTTCAAAGAAATATGCAATAGTGGAATACCCAACATGGCCCCAATGGCATCCGTCGGCCACGTTCTCCCGTCCCCGGTAATGCCAGTACACACAAGCCGATACAGCTTCTTTAGAGTATCCCTTGCAGTTGACTGCTCAACCTTTGGCCGCCATGCTAAGGCAGCATACGTGATCATAAATTTCACGATGGTATCGACTGACCAGTAGACCATGTATGGTCTTAGACCCCATGTTTTCCCTAAGAGCCTCTGAGGGTCATAATATGAGGAGTCACGATGATCATGTAAAGGATTTATCTAGAGTCACCCGTAAATATTTCACTATTTTTACTATTCGAGAAGCCTACCGTTTTTTTCCACAGGTTCGGTCAGGTTGACCCTTATTCTCCTTGTGAACGGTATCAGGATCGTCTTGGTAGAGATGGCAATGTTCCTTGCCTCCAAAGCCTTCTCTATCAGCGTGACAACATGATGGATAGCACTTTCGGTAGATTTACCCCGCTGATACGCGAACTGAAGCTCGTGTATCGGCTTACGCCTAATATAGTGGTCCAAAACTTGCTCCATTGTTTTAAGAAGAAAAGAGCTGAGACTAATTGGTCTATACGATTTAGGCAGCTGTTCGGACTTCCCCCGCCTTTGGAATAAAGACCACTTTAATCCCTCTCCAATTCGTCGGTACATGACCCAGCAAAATACTGGATCTGAATATCCTAAATAGTTGTGGGGATATTGTATCCACCCACCCACTCCCTTTGTTTAGTGCTTATATTTCATATGCTGCCGATTTCACCCCATTGTGGTTTATTTTCCCTTGTTACAAACCACAATGGAATGCAAATTAATATTAAATTTTTAATGAGCATGAGACTGAGTGAGCAATTTCCATCCCTGATTTCAGCGAATTTTCTAAATTTTTATAATATTATGTGTTGATATCAATGCAACGAAATGAAATCACCAATTAATTAGTCCCATGGATATTTTCGAATATAGTTCTGTAATAGGGAGCCATATTTCAACAGATATAATCAGCGTTTAGAATCAGTGCAGAAACAATTTTTTTGGTTTATTTGGTTTGACATGGAATCCAGCACTTAATATTCCATCATACACTGATAGACATTATAGAACATTATCAACAGCGAAGTTTTCTCTGACAAGGAAAGTATCTCATGTGATAATTTCCGATCTTAATGAAATTATATATTAATCGAAAGCTTATTGAAAAGGGCTTAATTTGAATTGAAAATAATTACACCTTCTCAACGTAGAAAATAGGAAAATCACTTTTATCACCTTAAATTTACGAATAAATTTTTTGTAATGACCGTAAACTACTCTGAAAAATATGAAGTTTGATACTCATATTGCCTATATTGGGGTCATATGGTTGCCACCTTAATGCAAAATATAGAGTTTCGGGAAAAACCTGAACTCAACAAGTATTAATATACGTGAATTTGGCCATCGTACGCCTACACATGTCCATATAAATTACCCTTAAATTAACACATTTCTTAAAACAACAACTTCAAAACAACAAAAATGTACCAAAGAAAGGTACGAAAAAATGGCCCTTAAATATCCCTATCCGGAAATATAATATTTGTATATAGGTTCCATGGATAAAATGATATATAAATAGAAAAAGAAAAATATAGGTAATTTTTGACCTCAGTTTTACTAGGGTATTCAATTAATCGGCTTTTTATTTTAATCGATTAATCGTGCAAATAATTATTTGCGTTTTTTTCTTAACCGGTTAATCGAACAAAATTTTAAAATTAATCGATTAATCGAAAAAAATTTCTGTAAAATAATATACATACACTTGTTGTGTTTTTAATAATTTTATTTAAGAAAAGGAACAAAAATAAATTCAGTAACTCTTCTGAAATTATAAAAATAAAAAAATTTAATAATTGAGATCAGATTTTGTCATTATTTTTATTTTTTCTGTCCCCTCTTTCACATATTAAAATTTTATCCAAATCAGGGCAAACCACACTGCAATTAGTTAAAGAGTTAGAGAAGAATATAAGACCCCGTACATTAATTTGATGTCTTTCGTATGCATCAGAGAACTGCAAAATCAACTGTTTTCTTGATTAAACATACACTAAAATTCTTAATATATTTAATCACTCAACAATACTCAATGTTGAATAAAATCACTATCATGCTGCTGAACGCGTAGTTCGGATCAGTTTGAGTCGTCTGTCGAACATGTTTTATTCACATTTAATCACTCAAAAAAAATCACTATTGAATAAAATCACACTGTTGAATAAAATCACACTGATCGAACACGAATATGAATGAAATGAATGGTATTAAACTACCAATTATTAAATCAAAGATGAAACAAAAAGCACATGGTTTGATTGATTTAAAATCAGCAACGAATATGTGTATTTGAGTATATTCGGCGCTTGAACGCAAACGAATGTTAATTCGGGTGTTGATTACGTATGATGGTTTTGCAATCAGCAGTTGCAGTTCTCTGGTATGCATTGAATACATAAAAAACGTAAATGTAGAGAGGAATTCTGTTGAGAATTGATTTCCATTAATTACAATAATTATTAATGCTTTCGTATAAAATGCTTTCATTTAGAAAGTCATTAAAAATAATTAAAAATTTTACGTAAATAGATACCACTACTTTTCTAGATAAGTCACAACAACAGAGTGGAAAATGACAAAGAAAACTGTGATAGTTTTATGTTGTTTTTCTTTTTTCTTTTGGATTTAAGATGTTTATTAACGCTCTTACTTGAAAACGTGAAATTCTTATTGAATTGCAGCTAACAAATATTTCTAGAAATTCTAAAATAACGTGTTTTAATTATTTTCTTAGGCCAGAATTAAATCCCAAGCCTACATCAAATTATTTATCACAATTTTTTAAAAAAGTTTTAAGAATTTAGCACATTTACTTTAATAAAAAATTTATATTTTTTAAACATTTTTGTAATTTTCTACCAATTTCGATTAATCGATTAATCGTATGATATTATTCGAATTATTCGTTATTAGAAATTTGGACATTTTAAATTATTCGAACAATTTTTGAGAAAAATAGTTCGATTAATCGTTATACGATTGACTACCCTAGTTTTAACCCTATAAATGTCCGAGACGGCCAATAACCTCAGATAACCCAGCATAAGAATTTTTTTATTGTATCTACAAAGTATCCGAATTTTATTAAGATCGGAGATTGTCACACGAAAAATATATATTTTATGTTAATACCAACATTTCTTTTTTAAATTATTAAAAAAAGTAACAAATAATTTCAGTAGTTCTTCTAAAATTCATAAAAATAAAAAAATGTAATAATTGAGAAAATATTTTTTCAAAATATTTATTACATATTAAAATTTTATCCATTTCCGATAGAACCGCACCGCAGACTTTACTGGGTAATTTTTAATTTTATAAAGTTAAGCCTGAATTAGCCAGACGTAAACATAGCATAGTCTTGGCAGTTATGCGTGATGCAATTAGGCCGCTAAAAAATACGTGCCTCCTATTTTTTTCTACTCTATCAGATATTAAGTAGGATGTTATTAAAATGGGATAGAACCTTTTGGAATACTTTCCTTCTAAGGCAAGTTTTTTTGTTGAAATTTTCAAGGCGGGGGCAAAAAAGGTTAGCACTCCATTAATGACAAGAATAAAGCTTTTTATGTCAGAATTCTGAAACTCATTAATAAATCATACTCTACAAAAAGGTTAAACAAATTTATTAAAAGGAAAATACAAATTTAAAAAATAAATAGGAGGTATATATGACAGATCAATACAGCTGGTATAGATCCTCATCAGGAAATGGAAAACAAGGTAGATCTTTTGCAGTTCTACTGGAATAATGCCTTTAGACTCAGGTGTTTTATAAGATCTTTTTAGCCCAAGATATACCGAATATCCCGAGAGCCATTCCCAATGAGCGAGAGCCAATGTAATTCCAAAACCATAAAATTAGACATGATTTCAGAAGCACTTCAAAATAACAAGCCCCTCTTTCTGCAATAAAATTACTGCTACTAAAAGTGACTTACTTTTTACTGTTGCAATTAAATGTAATGAAATACAACAAAAATATACACACTGCTTTGCTTTAGAGCATTTCGTTAAGTTAGATTTCAGATTAGGGCTAAAGAAGTGCTTTTAAATCTGCGGTGCTTTTTGGTTGTGGTAATGGGAACTTAAATTTTTGCACTTTAAAATTTCATACACATATAGCTGTTCAATTAGTACAATTAAGTTCCTCATTTAGAAATAAAGTCAGTATAGTGTATTTTTCTGTTTTTTTTGTTTTTTTTTTTGTTTCTGTAATTACGAAAATTGCAACAAGAAATTTTCTTGTCTGATTTTTTTTTTTGTTTTTTTTTTAATTTTACTTTTACACAAATAAAAAAATATCAAAGATTGGGCTGGCAAACTCATTATTTGACCAAAAATTGCAAACCAAATTCAACAACATGTCCTTTATTTTAACTTGTTTTTTAACTTTTTGTTGTTGTTGTAACAATTGCAATTGTTGTTGTTACTGGTGGAGTTTTGTTCATGTTCATGTTATTTGTTTGTTGTGTTGTTTTTTAGTTTTTGCTTTTTTGTTGGTTTTAATATCCTATTGTTTTAACTTCCGCTAAATTGCCTCAATTGCCACAAATTACAAAAGAAAACAAACGCATACATACACAAATAGTGAAAATCATAGACAACCGAACTTCAAAAATACACACACATATGTATGTACTAAATATATACATATATAAATAAACATGGTGTCTGTTTGTTGTACAAATAAAACATACAAATAAATTTTTATAACTTAATTTTTAGAAATGTTATTTGTTTATTTTTTTATTTGTTTCTTTAAAATTCTATCATGTTTTAATGTGTGTGATTCTCTGGTTTATGAACGTATTTATTTAAAGGTTGCTCTTGTTGAAAATTTTGCTCTCCTTTTTCAAAAATTCTAAATTTTGGATCCAATATGGAAAAAATTTTCTCATTATATTGTCACACACACACATAATATATTTTCCATTACCGATTGAAATTTATTACAAAAGTAATACGTAAATTATGTTTCCAACTGAAGATTCAAATAAAATATATGGCTAATTCCATGATAAATCAAGGAGATTTTGGCCCGACCCTCTTCGATTTCGCTAATTATACCCTACACCACTACGTAGAGAGGGTATAATAAGTTTGTGCTGATGTTTACAACACCAAAAAATATTGGACCTAGACCCACCTTTCAGTATACCGATCGACTCAGAATCACTTTTTATTTCGATTTATCGATGTCCGTCCGTCTGTCTGTCTATGCATTCTTGTTCGGACTCTACAGGTCGCAAATATTAAGATACCGACCTATGTCGGTCCAAGGATATGGGGGATCGGTCCATGTTTAGACCGATCCCCCCAAAATTGGCTTATTTACACGCTGTAGGTCGCAAATACGAAGATATTTCAATGAAATTTGGTTCGTGAATCAAATGGTCCCATGGACTGATTCTAGATGAGATCGGTCCATATTTGGGCCTATCGCCCATATGGGCTATATTTCTGGTTTTCTCTTCTTTCATCATTTTATAGAAAATTTTGACACAAGTTCATTTTAACCCATTCGAATTTCGGCTTTTAACCAGACTAGTGTACACTGAACCAAAAGTCGTAAGTGAAAATCAACATAAAACTTTTGTTACTTTTTGATGAAACGAATTGTTAAAACAATATTTTTTTTATTCAAATTAATGTGTGTTTTTTTTAAATCAAGTACTCTTTTTTTAAATGAACATATTTATTTCCGTCAATAATTCTCTACAAAACAATTGTTATTTTGATAATTTTTTGTCCATTTTTTAACAAAATTTAATTTGTTAACTCTAAAAAATTTTGTAAAAAAGCTGCAACGTAAATTTGATATAATTTTTCTTAAATTTGAAAAAAGAGTATTCAATCTGTGGAAAAAAGTTTAGTGAGGTTAGTTTTGTCGCGTCATTACTCGTGCTAGCATGTGTATTTGTAGTTGTCGGAAATATCAATAAATTTACATTAAGTGCATTTGTTTTTCAAAGTATAGATAATCAAAAAATTCAGTGACTTAAAGTGAATTGCTAATTGAAGATTTATTAATTTTAATTTAAATAAATTTATATAATTTTGAACGTTCTCAATTAAATCGTACATTAAAATTTCCGTCATTAATTTTGATATTATCTATCTTTTTGTTATTTTGTTTAAGGCAAACTATTAATGAATGTTATATAATATATTTGAATTATTAATTTAAATAAAGTTATATGTTTTTGTATATAAAATGGTACATGTGTTTTAAATAAAGAGTTTTTAGTAAATGCTATAATATAATTTTAATTTTTTATTTCATTTTTTTTTATATTTTATCAATTTAATTACAAAAAAGACATTGTATTAAAAAAATTTGAAATTGGTTAAATATAAAAAATAATGAAATATAAGTCTAAAAATTATTACCCAGGTAAAAATTGACATATATGGCTCCATACAGGTTTAATGTATGTTCGTGCATTCCCATAAACAAACATGCATTTCCATACATGGATGCATAAGTCTCCATACATGCATCCATATATGTCCATAATTGTGCATTAACGAAATTTGAGGTAATATCTGCATGTATGATCATACATGTTAATGCATCTTCATGTATGTTCATAAATATACATACACGTAGATATTACCTCAATTTTCGTTAATGCACATGCGTGGATATATGTGGATGCATGTGAGGAGATTTATGTATCCATGTATGGAAAAGCATTCGTGTTTATGATCATGCGCGAACATACATTAAACCTGTATGAATCCATATATGTAGATTTTTACCCGAGTAATTAAATAAAATGCATTGTTGAATTTAATAAAATGCATTGGTAAAACAACAAAATCATTATGCAATTTAATTAAATATAATTGTTAAGACAACTAACTTTTGTTAATACATTTGACGATATTTTGTCAAAATAATACCACATAAAATAGTTAAACGTCAAAATATAAATCTACTAAACAATGCGTTAAATTGATGGACAGGTTTTGTTAGTTGTATAGTGATCACCCATTCATCAATTTAATATGGATTTTAGTTGATTTCACAGCTGTTTTTGGTTCAGTGTAGGGTATTATATAGTCGGCATGCCCGACTTTAACTTTTTACTCGTATTTTTTTTTTTATATGTTTTGGTACGAATGCAAAGCAACTTCCACATCAATTTTCAGCCTTTTATTCCGAACTGGTTTTGAGTAAAAATGCTTTAAACTTTTGAGCAAAAAATTTCCAATTAACTATAGACCAGCAATAAATATGGATACATATTTTAAAAAAGTAGGGTATCATTTTGTTCGTCTTTAAATACAGTTTTAGAAAAAAAAATTCGCAATAACTCAAAATTAATGTTTAAAAATTAAAATTAACTTTTTCAAAAAGTCCGACCCCTTGAACTTTTTCAAAAAGATTTCCAAGAATTCTAATCTATATTACGCAATTTTCAAGCCATATTTCAAGGTGGGCTCTCGATTTGTTCTATTTTTTACGAATATTGAAAAAAACACTATATATTAGAATGGGCCTTCGTTGTACGTGCGATTTTAAAACCAACTCCCCGGGTTATATTTTGTGAGATTCCTGGAAAGAAAAAATCCTGAAAAGTTTTCAGATCAATCGAAGATTTTTTGAGCGTAGTACAAAATTTTGAAGAGCCAGGGACTCTTCAAAATTTTGTACTACGATTTGCAAGAGAAAAATTACTTTATTTTCATTTTTTGAAAATAATGGCCCACAAGTAAATGTATTTCTGAAAATGTTGTCAATATAGTTGTAACTAGGGTATTCCATCGATTAATCGTTAGTCAATTTATCTAACAATTTTGCTCAAAAATTGTTCGAATAATTTAAAATGTCTAAATTTCGAATAATTCCAATAATTTCATACGATTAACCGAAATTGGTAGGAAAGTACAAAAATGTTTAAAAAATATCAATGTTTTATTAAAGCAAATATGCAAAAACTCAAAACTTATTTAAAAAATTGTGATAAATAATTTGCTGTAGGCTTGTACCTATCCGGATTTCATAATCAAGGGACGAGCTTTTATAATATCTAGAAATAGTTGTTAGCTCCAACTCAAACAGAATTTCATTCTGTTTGAAATTTCATTCCACACAATGTAATCGAGTTCGTGTACTTCACATTGTGTGTACTTACTAGAATCCCCGAGTGTTTTCAATCTTTACACACAATCTGGCTTACTTTACCCAGGGTATGGCCGCATTGTAATGGCCCACACGCCAATATATTCCGTAAGTACACACAAGTGTACTTACAAGAGTAAGTTAGACAAAATGTTTGCAAAATATCAAATATTTTAAATTTCATATACAATTGATATACACAAAAATCCCATATCGTAAGTACACAAAATGTGAAGTACACGAAATCGATTACATTGTGTGGACTTACATGTTTTTCTAAAGGGGATAAAGGTATTTTTATGCTTTTCTTACCACTATATAAAAAAACGAGTAAAAAGGTTAAAGCCGGGCATGCCGACTATACAATACCCTACACCAGTCTGGTGTATTGTTTGGATCCGAAATTCGAATGGGATAAAATGGGGCTTGTATCATAATTTTCTATAATGTGAGTCAGCGCACCAAATTTCATTAAAATATCTTAATATTTGCGACCTGCAGTTTGTAACCAAGCCAATTTTGGGGGGACCCTTATATGGGCACTAGGTCTAAACATGGACCGATGTTCACCAAAATCAATAGGCTGCGTTATTGGGCCAACATAGGTCTGTGTACCAAATTTCATCAAAATATCTTAATATTTGCGACCTGCAGCGTATAAACAGTATAATTTTGGTAGGACCCTTATATGGGCACTAGGTCGAAACATGGACCGATGTTCGCCAAAATCAATAGGCTTCGTCTTTGGGCCAACATAGGTCTATGTACCAAATTTCATCAAAATATCTTAATATTTACGACCTGCAGCGTATAAAGAGTATAATTTTGGTAGGACCCTTATATGGGCACTAGGTCTAATCATGGACCGATGTTCACCAAAATCAATAGGCTGCGTTACTGGGCCAATATAGGTCTGTGTACCAAATTTCATCAAAATATCTTAATATTTGCGACCTGCAGCGTATAAACAGTATAATTTTGGTAGGACCCTTATATGGGCACTAGGTTTAAACAAGGACCGATGTTCACCAAAATCAATAGGCTGCGTTATTGGACCAATATAGCTGTGTGTACCAAATTTCATCAAATTATCTTAATATTTACGACCTGCAGCGTATAAAGAGTATAATTTTGGTAGGACCCTTATATGGGCACTAGGTCTAAACATAGACCGATATTCACCAAAATCAATAGCCTACGTTATTGGGCTAACATAGGTCCGTGTACCAAATTTCGTCAAAATATCTTAATATTTACGACCTGCAGCGTATAAACAATATAATTTTGGTAGGACCCTTATATGGGCACTAGGTCTAAACATGGACCGATGTTCACCAACATCAAACTTGTTTGTCCTTGGGCCAACATAGGTCTGCGTACCAAATTTCATGAAAATATCTTAATATTTGCGACCTGTAGAGTGCGCACAAGATTGCATGGACAGACAGACAGACGGACGGACGGACAGACGGACATCGTTAAATCGAAATAAAAAAAAATTCTGAACCGATCGGTATACTATAAGGTGGGTCGACGACCAATATTTTTTGGTGTTACAAACATCAGCACAAACTTAAAATACCCTGACCACATAGTGGTGTAGGGTATAACAATCAAGTTTTTCTTTACGTTGTATTAAAAAGAATTTCATGTTAAAATTTCAGTATTATTAACTTTCTTTTAAAATCGCTAAAAACAAAGAAAAATTTTGTCGTGTTTAAAGTGCTGCAATTTTAAGTCTGACGATTATTTGTAGATAAAAATAATACAAGACTTAAAGAAATTTGTACAGGATTTCCAAAAATATACAGTTTGTACAGAACCGATCAGTAGTGCCTAAATTTTACTATGTAATTTGATAAAAGGTCGATATCGCTAAAAAAGCCACGCTAAAAGTAACTTAAAACGAGTTACAAAGTGATTAATCGCTTAATATGAATGAGGGGTATGTATTGTTGATCTTTTATTTGGCAAATGAAATTATTCATATAGAGACAATCTGACAATAAAAATATAAACAACAATACAATTTAATGGAAGATCACTGATGAAGCATGTCCATAAAAAGGCAGAAACTAGATCTAGTCTTAATGTGTTTATAACTTTTGTGGAAGGTTTAATCTTCTTCTTAACCTCAAACCTACTAAATTAGAATTAATAAAAATCCATATTAATGACAATATTAATTGTGTTTGCTCTATACGACGCGTTTAAAAAAACAACACTTTACTAATGTTCTTTTAGTTTGACTCTAGATCATAAATTAATATCACTTTCTGTTTAAATTATTTTTCACATTAAAGAAAGATGATACAATTTTCACAAGTAAATTACAAAGAATAAAATTTTTTTAAAGAATTCGATAAGGCCAGCAAGACAAAATACGTATTTTCGGCTTTCGCTACAAAGCCATCAGCAGTGTCGTTTGCCTTGACGAGTTAATAATTTGATAATCGTCTACTTATGTAAAAGTTGAAAGCAAATCGAATATGTTAACAAATCAACTTAGACTAACATCAACGAAATCTAACACTGCTATTTTTATCCTTTGTTATTATTACTCTTTTTTGCTTTGAACCTTAATTCTTAAAGTATCTCAGCTGGTTCTATTCAACTCTGTGTATGATAAACATCAGTTTCTTTAATTACAACGAACCGTTAAATTTGAATTTAAATACATGTTATTTAAATTATATTTTGCACCGTGTCATGTGTTTTTAACATGAATGAGGGGTATGTATTTTTGATTGATTGTTTGTTATTATTATTCTTAAAAAAAAAAACAAAGCCAGCTGATGTAGTACTAACTGGTCACAAGTAGCGTAAAATGTTTACGCTACCAAAATAAGGTAGCGCTACCTCAACATGTTGACTTAGCGGTAGGTAATCACGTCGTTCAGCAGATTGTTTAGTAGCAGATTAGTAACAGTTGAGCGTCTGGTAAATCTGCCTAATGTTTCGAAGCCTTTCTCAAATTTTCTTAAGGCAGAACAAATTATTTTGTGAGATATAATTTTTTCAGAGACTTTAAAAAAAAATTAGCATTTTTTATAACACCAGCTTTTGAACTTTATTGGAAAATTTATACAAAAAAGTTTTAAGCAACAGTAGAGGTATTTGTGCTTTCTCTAAAATGTTCCTTTGTCAAAATCCACAGATATGAATTATCTTTCAGATAATAAAATAACTAAAAAAGTTTTGATGAAGTTTAACGTTAAAGCTAAACATACATGAACTATTTGCAAGAAATTTTAGTCTGGCAAAACCCGTACTTTTAGGTAATTATTTCTCCAAATTCTTAGGACTTCAGTGAAAGTTGTAGTGCAAAATCCGGGTAGTACAATACATGCTTTTTTATGTGTTTGTATTATTAGTTCAGCTATAATTTCATACCACTATATAAAATCTGATCAAATTATATCGCGCCATTATTCGGATATATTTGTATCTGATATTATCAAATTTTAACTGAATTGATGCAAACTTATGAAATTATATGGGCACATTTCTCGGATAAAATTGCATCTTTATACACTCATATTCTCATATTAAATTACATATGACTGTATAAAGCCCCATATCAATTTTTTTTAATCGGGTGAAGCAGAGTCAGTTCCAGAACTGATTCTAGGGCAACCGGTTCTACTTTGGATCTATAGAAGTGGTTGCTTTTGCGACAATTTCAAACAAAAATAATCGGTGTTAGAATCGACACTAAAAGGGGTTGTAAATGAAAAGTAGCTATTATACAACGGATTCTTTGGAACAGAAAATTTTCCTGGGATATCAAAAGTCTATCATTTACAGGAAGAAGAAGAAATCATTTTTATTAAAAAATTTAATGGTCACAAGGAATCACCAAACTGCCGTAGTTTCGTGTCATCCAAATATACTTCAGTGGTTAGTTTATATATCAATTGATTAAATTCTTTTTAATTGTTAAATTGTCTCTACATGAAAAACTTTTTTTTTATATCCTCTATTTGATATTTTATATCCACATATTCCACTGTTTCAAAAGAGATTTAATGGACCCACGAAACGGTTTATTAGGAGTTAAAAAGTTATATGAAAATATTTCTTGTAAAATTGTAATTACATGTACCCCAACACAAAACCTTATTTCATACACTTTACAAGAAGAAAAAACTGCAATATTCATGTAGCCGTAATATAAAAGTTTTAGCTACCAGCGCGAAATGCTTAAGGGCTTTTAGTACACTACCCAGTACTTTCGTTTGGCGTTGTAATTATCCAATCCCCCACAAATAGTATTGCACAGTGATATATAAGGGCAGCATTTAAAATTAGTAAATCTCTGGAAAGCATAGTAGTGAAAAATCGTATGTAAATTGTAATGTTTGGATTGTTGGAATGATTTAAGTTTTGCCACCGCCAATATGCGCATTGTATGAATATAACAACATGTAAGAGTAGAATATAATAAAAGGTAAACTGTACAGGCCATTGGCGATTAATTATAATTAACCTAAAAGATAGTTAACATAAAAGATATAATTGTTAAACCATCGCGGCACCTCCACAGAAAATATTAAAAAACGAGGTTTAATAAATAAATTGATTAAAATTCTATTTGATTTTACACCTGTTACTCAAATGATTCTATTAATTACTAAAATTGTATACAATTTATTGCAACAAAATTCGATTAAAATAGTAATAATATCAATTAAAACATTAATTGCAAATGAAAGCAAATATGGTATTGGCAAATAAGGTATATTAACATTACGTTCATATGTTTTAAATACTTCATATGTATTTGATTTGTTTGTGAACTGCAGAGCTAATACTTTAAAATTTACCAAACACTGTTACGAATAAGATAAAATTCGCAAACTGGAAAAGGAAGCACTTTTGAATGTTTCAAACGTATTACTCGTAATGTGACCACTGTTAAATTTGATTGTCGCTGTTTCTGCTACGTAAGTTCTTAACTAAGCTCCAGGTTTAGCGGTTTTCTGGAGGAAAAACTACTTAGAATCTGCAGAAAAAATCATCAGAATCTGAACGTTTTTCTGAAATAATCTTTTGAGTCTAAAATTTTTTTTTTCCATTAAAAAGTCGTCAGAGTCCGAATAATCTAAGTGGTTTCCTATTGGCAAATTGCTCGCATCCGAACAAATTTTCAATAGGAAAAAGCCTACGTAGACTACGCGGTTTTCTATAGTTCAAAATTCTTATAACTCGGGGTTACTCTATAGGAAACATTTGTGAGAAATAAACTTCAATTCTCTGAATTTCTCTAGGGAAAATCGGACTGTTTTCCCGAAGGAAAGAGCCTTCGGATACTTCTGAGGGGTTCTCTGAAGGTATAATCTTCAGATTTTGACTACTCTTCTACATTTGAGAGTCCTCAGAAAAATTTTCTTATGCGAAAATTCCTCAGGATCTGTGAATTTTTCACTGGAATAAGTCCTTAACTATGGGGAATTTTCTAAGGAAATAAGGATTTGTGCAGAGAAAAAAGTCCTCTAAATCTGAATTTTTCCACAGGCATTATTATAAGAATATTTTTGCATAGAAATTAGTCCCCAGAAAAAATCTTAAGAGTTTTTTATACACTCTAAAAAGTCTGTCGGTAGAGTCTACTGAAAATGGCAGTTGAAATAAAGGTATGTATAGGGAGTTGAAAAGAAGATGAAGGTATTTACTTTTAAAATAAATAAAAACGTTGTGATTTTTAACGGTTGAAAAATAGCGAAAAAGAGAGTTAAAAACAACTAGCAATGTCTTAAAATTTACTGAAAAATGTTTGCTACAAAAATTTTAAAACTACTAATACAGTGGGTAAAAACTACTGTTTTTCAGAGTTAATTGTTTTGGTATTATTGTGTATTTTGTATTTTATTTAAAAAAAACATTTATTTCCGATTAGAAAAATATATCCCTATAATCACTTCTGCCTATTTAAAATTTCAAGAAGAAATTCCAAACGGTTTTCCAATTATTATGGTTTTATGCATTTTATTTCCAAACTAGAAATATAACAATAATAACAAATCTATCGAAAGAAAATTTTTAAAACACAACGAAATTTAATGAATTTTTTTACTTTTAATAACTAAAAAAATAACTGTTTACTGTTAAATAATTGTTTTGGTAGTTGTTTATTATGGTGTTAGTAATAACTGACTTAAATTAAGTTGTTTTCAGTTAAAACGTACAGTTAAAACAACAACTCCTGAAACCAACTGTCATATAGTAACTGCCAACCTTTTTTGAGTGTACAAACACATCACATTAGGAGAACGTTTCCCTGCAGAAAACGCTTCATCTTCTAATGAATTTTTACTATAAACAAACGCTCGGAGGACCTTTTTCTATAGAAAACACTTCACATAATGCGGACTTTTTCTTACAGAAAAACCCTCAGATTCTAAGGACTAATTCATATAGAAAATCTCTAAGATTCTGAGGACCAATTTCTATAGAAAAACCCCTAAATTTAGAAACACCATCAGATTCTGAGGACGTTTTTTATAGAAGGTCCCTCAGATTCTTCGGACTTTACCTTATAGAAAAACCTCAGGTTCTGTCGACTTTTACCCAGAGAAAGCCCCGCGATTTCCCTTTTCCTATGGGAAAACTCCCAGATTCTAGGGACGTTTTCTAATAAAAAAAAATCTTAAGAATACGAGTTCTGATATTTTGAGGAATTTTACCTATTACACAGTTTATGACGGCTTTCCCCTACAGAAAAACCCCCAAATTCTAAGGATATTTTCCTATAAAAAAACTACTAGGTTCTCAGGGCTTTTTCCTATAGAGAAACCCTTAGATTCTGAGGATATTTTCTCACTTAGGTTATAAGAACTCTTTCCCACAAGAAAAACCTCTAGATTTTTAGAAATTTTTCCTTCAGAAAAACAGTCATCCAATGCGAAATTAATGAAAAACCTTTAGGATCTGAGGATTTCTTCTTATAAAAAACCCCTCAGATTCCAAGGATGTTTTCGGGAAGATCAATCTAATTTTTGGCATTCATTTTCCGAGATACTGCGAGATACAAAACAAATGGAGGTCTTTTTGTAATATCAGAAGCAGAAACCATAGCGCTTACACCGCCAAATTTCCATGCAGCTTAATTGGTTTTGAATACCGCGTATCGTGCCAAATTTTATTAATATGTGCATCAGGACCATCCAAGGTGAATTTATGGTCGCAACTAAATATGACGTTATGCCATTCATAGTCCCAGAGCAATGAGCAAAGAGCATACTGACGTCTATTAAATTTGTGAGTTGATTTCAGATATAATTTTGAGCCACATCTAATCTATTCTACGTTTTTACTTGTTTGAAAAATTTGTCTTACACGTTTGATAAAAACATTTTGCTGCAAATAATTTTTTATTTCGGAAACGGATAGATGGTATATGCCAGCTTTCCGAAAACATCTCCTTTTTGTCTATCACTTTGTGATGATGGACGTCCTGGTCTTTTAATGTTGCTATAACTGGAAACCATTCTTAAGGCATTTGCTACCCCCATATGGGGCCTTTCCAACCGCCTGCAATTTCGTGGTTAGAAAGACCTTCATCTTTATGTGCCTTTATTTTTACAATTTTTTCTTCGGAAAACGATTTTCGACTCGCTATTTTGTACAAATAAAACGATTTATTTAATGCGGATCACAATTTGAATAAGCAAAACATCAAAAATTGTTTTTTCGAACTTTCTATATTTTCATATATTTTCAAATTCAAATTCTTGTATGATATTTTTATATTAGATTTTATTAGTTGTTTCAAAAAGGTTGACCATTTTCAAGATACACAATATAATTGTTTCATAGACATCACCCCAATCTTCCGTTGTCTGCAATAAGAAAATGATGATTATAACACACAAACCGAAACATTATATAACGTGCAAAAATTCAACGGGATTAGAATTTTGTACTTTTGCACAATATATGAGATGTCTGATTGGGTAAAACACAATCATAAGTTAGCACTTTTTGAAAAGCTACTCCGTACTGTGACAACACTCACAGTACGGAGTAAATGTTTTTGCCTCTTCCTGTATTAACAAAGAAGAACGGTAGAAATAAAATTTGTATTAATTTATGAAATACAAAAACAAAAAACTTTCATAATATTTCTATTGTTTGTTATGCTTTGCAGAAGACTTCGAAAACATATTTTATTGTTTGCTCCATTCTCATTTCGTTGATGTAGCAGACTACATTTAATATGAGATTTTGATGCTTCAATTTGCATTGCACTACGAAAATCCCCGAAACGCTACGAAAATCATTCCTGAAAGTGTAGAGGTTTTTTGAAAGCAAAAACTCTGTGAAGTATTTGTCAGGAGAGTATCCTGATGAAGAAAAATAGCAGTTTTTGAAAAAAAGTACTTATTATGTTTACTCATAATAAGGAAATTGGCCTCGAACTGAATTAATAAATTTCTAAAGTATCATTTTCATATTGCAGACAGCATGCATGTGGAGGAACATATATGCAAATTTCAACTTAATTGTACATACGGTTAAAATGGCAATTTTTCCCTTACGAATCACAATTTTTACCACGTTTATGACAAACATTCCAAAACGGCTTCTCCCGTTATTACCTACCCGGTAAGAGTTTCCAAAAATACCGTCTTAGCGGACGTCTATGCCAGAGAAGGCGCCTATATACCGAATCCCAACTTCCTAATTCCAGCAGTTTGGGCAGGCCGTTAAAGGGGAAACTTTTCCCGTTTTTGCCCCTCCCTGTGGGAATTTCCAAAAAGTTCTATCTTTGCGGATATCTATGATAGAGGAGGAAACTTGTAACGATTCTCCAATGGAGGTCTAATATCTTGGGAACGGGGCTACCTATTAGTTCGACCGTGCTCGTCGTTGGGGGGGGGGGGGGGTGTTTAGTTCCCAAATAAAATTTCATTTGAACCGATTACAAAAAGATTATATTATAGGTAGCATTCACAAAAAAAATTAAAATTTAAACGAAAGAAGAAGAAGAAGTGTTGATGATTTGTGTGTAACGTTCGATGGAATTTGCTACACATATCCTTGGCCCACCCACCATACTGACAATAGTTTGCGATTGTTGTCAGCCCAAAAAAATTATAAAAAAAAACTCCCTTACCTACCTACCCCATACCTTTAACTTTACTTTTCGAAATAAACAAAATTTTAAAATTTCATGTATAAATCCATTATAATCAGAAGTTTATTAAAATTAAACAAATATAATAAAAAAAAATATTTAGAAATAATTAATGGGGGAAATTTATTTTATAATCTGCATAAAAGTAACCCTCGGTCACCATTTGGATAAATTCTTTAGTATAAATTCAAAAGTGTTATATAAAAGTTTAAGATTTTAACTGAAATAAACTATTAATCTGGCAGAGATAAAGTATATTGAAGGTAAAGAAATTATCCAAGTTATGAAAGATAAATATAGAAATAACAAGAAAATTGGCCAGCTTTTAATTATATATTTATATTAATTTAAATGTATTATTAATTTAAACCTGATAGGATAAATCCCAGGAAAACATATCATGAATACCGAATAAAATAATTAATTTAAGGTTTAGCAACCCTAGTTGCAAAATACCAATAAACAAATAAAAATTAATTAACTAATAAAAAAATTTAATATTTAAGAGATATTCATGATATATTTACCAAAAAAAAAAATGATTATGTGTTTAAAAGTGTAAAAACAAAAAAAATATTTGAATAAAATATACAATAACAACAACTTACATTTTCTGTCCCACGATGTCAACAGGCGCCGGATGACAGCAGACTCATTGCGTATTGTAAAAAAAAATTTTATATAAAAGGTTGAATGTATATTAAAGATGTAGTATGTGAGTGAAGTGTATTACTTATAGGTGACTGTCAATTACGATTATCAAAAAAAAAAATTATAATTATAATCAAAAAAAAATTTAGTTAATATTTAAATTAATTTAAAATGATTAATTAAAGTAAAAAAAATAATTAAAATTATAAAAAAATTTAAATGACAAACGAATGAAATATAAAAATGATTTGAAATGTCAGTGAATTAAAACAATTTAAACAATGAAAAATTATTGGACGCGATTAAAGGATTAAGACCAATAAAAAAAATAATAATGATTAAATTATTAAAATTTAAAATTATAATGAAAGTTGACATTACTATTCGATTACCGCGAATAAAAACAATTTAGTAGAACTTGATCTGTCCTATTGGTGACTGTGTAACCAGAGTCGAATAAAAAAATTTTAATTTGACCACAAGGCTTTATGACCAAAAAAAAAAAAAAAACCTTTATGCCCAATATACATGGACGATGGTTGATCTATTTGACCCCCTTTTTACGTTAAATAAGTTGTCCTTCCACGAAAATTATGTATGTAGTATATGTACCCTGCTGATTCAGGAATATTTAGTTACTTCAACAACACTATATTTAAAACCCAATATCCGCAACCTGATCTATGATTCTTATAGTTTTTATAGCCAACTTCCAATCAAAGATTCCTATAACGAAAAATGCATACACACCGATATATATAAAATATCCATAAAATCAATTATTAGAAAAATCTCACCAATTATTTCTTTCCCCCAAATAAATTATTCCAATAACGAGGAAAATCAGTTAAATTATCTTGATTAATCACCAATAAATAAAAAAATTTCACAAATATTTTCCCCAATATATTCCAGCTCACACAAATTTTCATTTGAAATAAAATTTTATTGAATTTCGAAACATTAAAATTTATTTCAAACAACTGCTGCCATAGAAACGTGTTTCCATAATTACACAAAAAAAAATTTATTAGTACACGTAAAAGCAATAAATAGATCAAATATATATTACCCAACTGGAACAGTACACCCAAAGAACGATTCAGTCTGACCCTAATATAATCCCCATCAATAAAATTCAGCCTTTCCCGCAACGGTCGTCCTCACAAACTTGATACCGAATTTCAACTTATTAGTTCCATTGGTTTGTGCAGGCCCTTAATAGGGGCTTTTCCTCCTTCGAACCACTATTTTTGCATCGTTCCGGTCTAAAATTCCAAAAGAAAACTTAGCCCATACTCGAAGGAACATGTGTCTTAAATTTTAGGTTTAATGTGATTGCGCGAAAATACAAACTACCAGATGGATAACATGTGGTATCCCGGAAAACGGAACAATAAAGGGAAATTTGATACTCAGTGCAAGGAAACTTGACTAGATAGTAAGTTTTCGCACTGGGCGATCAACGCAGAGGATAAACCTATTGGTCGTGCGGACTAAGTAGTTTGTAACACTTAATTTTTAACTGCGCTGTTTTCATTCTTTAGGGGACCTGGGTAGGATGAGTTCGAGACGACTAAGGAATATTGCCAACAAAACGAACTTTTTAGAATATAGTATAGAGAGTAGAAGCCAACTTTCGAGCATATCCTCTTGTATGCAACGTTTGTAAAAATTACATTTACTTCCGACTCCATTTTTAAACTTAATATTATTAATAAATGAAGCTATTAGATCAGCTATTAGATTCATGTTTTAAATTACTTAAGTTCACTTACATAACTGATTTTTTAATTTTTGTTTTTAGCTAAGAATTTTATTACAATCTAAAATTGTTTTATTTGACACACTTTTAACTCGTTTTTGTTCAATTTCTGGTCCAGTAGCTAATTTTTTTATATGACTCTGTTCACGCTTCAACCACAAAACAAAGTGAAAAATGCACATGTACATTTAAACATTCACAAACACATGCCCATACACTCATTCACTGTATTTCTTTTATTTGTAATCATTTTCCAAAATAAAAAAAGTTTGAAACAAAAAAAAATATAAATAAATTAAATAAACACTGAAAACTGTGCAAATTGCAATTCGTTAACAATGAATTTGTGAGCCAAAAAAAAAAAACATTAAAAAAAAAAGAAGGAAAACCTTTCAACTGGACATGCCTTACATATTGAATATGTAGCAACTGTTGTCGCTTAACTTGATGTTTTGTTGTTTTGTTTGTAATTTCTATAACAAAAAAATACATTTCCACACTGCATTATTGATGTATTAAGGACTCAAGAGAGGTTAATTCAGGCTCCAGTACATCATATCAATCACAAATTCATTAAGAAACTAAAATTTTTACTCCTTAAATGAGTAGGAAAGATTTCTTAAGATAAAAAAACACTTTCAAAAATACTATATACGGCAGGGTTTCTATTGTTTTATAATTACGACACAAACAGACATACATATAAATACGCTATTTAGAACTCTAATATCACCAGTTACAATTAGAATTGAATATTCTTTGATATTTTTCCACCTCTACAAAAGAATATTAATAAAATTGTAACAATTTTCAAACAAAAAACACGTAGTGTGAACTTAATTCTTTAGTGGCAAACAAAATACTCTTATTTTCTTTTGAATATTGGTAAACATTTTTACCCAAAACTTGTCAGAAAGGTGTGACGGCAGCCTTAGTAAATTTATTAAAGCTACCCGCTGCCCTGGCCTTTAGTTAAAAGCCATTAAGATACTAATTACAGGCACAAAGTTGATTGGAATCATGGTCCATACATAGAGTCATGTCTTCGTATATTCGCTAAAACAGAGCCCTCAAAGGACTGCCCTGATTATGTGTGAATACATTTCTACTTTAAATAAGTTTTTTACTTTATTTGTTGTATGTTTTACAATTTTCTTTTTTCGTAAATGTTGTACGAGAATGTTTATTGACGAGGATCGTTTAAATAAATAACTACATTAGGCTTACACATGGTTCGAGTTGAATTTGTATCAAATATTTTGTTATATTGTTGTTGATGTTTGCCTTGAATTTGTATGTAACTGTAGCTGTTTTATCTCTTGAAATGTCTTTTGTCTTTAACAAGTTGGATTTTTTTGTTGATTTTGATTTCTAGCCACAAAACAATTGACTTTTGTTTAATGTAAATAAAATTGTGGCCTAAATTTTTATTAAATTTACTTGTTTTTATCCTGGATATTAGGGTGCAATCGCTTTTATATGACAGCAATTTTGTTATAATTGAGAAAGATTGGCTCGACAACTTTTGTAATACCAGATATATAAGTTAAATTTTTTATCACATTTCCAAAAATGTTAGGTTCAATGGGAGCCCGCCAAGCGGCGCATATTGGGTTCAAATGTGTAAAAACTAGCGTCTAATTGAAATTTTAAAATTAAGGTTTTACCACAGACTGGTACTGGTAAAACTAGATAAATTCTACATCGTTATGGAAAATTTAAATCATTTAATTTGTTTACTTACCCCGTAGTGAGATATCAATGTTAGTGATGTAAACTGAAGTGATAAAAACTGAAAGTTAATACAAAAAAAATGGATAATTTTTTTTAAATACTTTAAGGATATACAAGGGTGGATAAATAAGTCCGTGACTTTTTGAATGAAACACAGTTTTTTTTAGCAAAAAAATTTTAATTTTTCAACATAGTCTTTTAGCTCAATACACTTAGTCCAACGTTTCTCCAATTTTTGTATTCCTTCCAAAAATTTGATTTCTCGAGGCCCTCAAAATAGGCATTTGTTTAAGCACCAATTTCATCATTGGAGCTAAATCTCTTTCCACCAAGCCACTTCTTTAGGTTTAGAAATACAAAATAGTCACTGGGGGATAAATCTGGAGAATATGGCGCATGAGGTACCAATTCGTAGCTTAATTCATGCAATTGTTCTATTGACTCTACACGCGTCCCAGCAAAACAACACATTACCAAATAATGTATAAAGTAATGTGTAGCCATAGTGGCCGATGCATTACATTGTTTACTTCACTGATGAATTTTACAGGTGATGAGCCCCAACGTCATGTGTGGGCAGGATATGATAAAGTAAGTGCATAAAAAATGTTATTTAAAAAAATTGATTGTAAATATTTTTTTTATTAAATATATAAACGTGGTCACGCTGCGATTCGAACATTGAATCCCTACTTGTTAGCCGAGAACTCTACCCCCTGAGCTATAATCAGTGATTGGTAAGTCATTACTTTTTGTTTTGAAATTAATGCGTGAGTGTATCGCACCCTTTACCAATGTACACGTGCATTGTCTTGATGAAAAATTACTCTTGTCCAAATTGGGTCTTTATTTTTTAAATTAGCGTTGAACCGGCCCAATAAGTTGGCATAATATTCGCCGTTTATTGTTTTTCGATTTTGAAGTTAATCGATGTGGATTATTCAGCGTGCATCCCAAAAAAATGTCGCCATGACCTAATTGGCCGGCAAATCCACCTTGGCCTTCTTCGGAGCCGGAGAAACCCATTTTTTAAACTGCTGCTCAGTCTTCGGTGTGTTCATCCACAGTTACAAACGCTCAAAAACTCATTCGATTTGGGGTTAAATAATTCCAAACAATCCTTTGAAGTTGTCACACGATTGAGTTTATGATCAAATGAGAGCAAACGCGGCACCCACCATGTGGATAGCTTTCTAAAACCTAACTAATCATTAAAAATCGAAATCACAGTGCCATATGAAATCCCTATAGCATCGAAAATCTCACGCACTTTCACTCTTCGATGGTCCATTGTGAATTTTCTGGTGTATTGACCTAAATTGGCCGTCCAAAAAGTACAGCTTCACTAGTGCTAGTGCTTGTGCGACCACAACGAAACTCAGTAAACCACTTATTTACCATTAAAGTTGATGGTGCAGAGTCCCCATAGTACTCATCAAGCTTTTCCTTGGTTTAAGTGACTGTTTTTTTTTTTTTTAAGATAATAGCTGCTTTTTCTAATCACTTGGATTTAATAAATCCAAAAAGTAGTTCTAAAAGTGCTCAATAGATGAGGTTAGGTTCTCCCTATTTTAAAAAGAATTTTCTGTCCAACACTTCTTTTACCCTAATTTTTAATAACGAATTCGATAATGAAGGATTTTACTTTTACTTTTTAATTATATTTTATATAAAACATCGACAGTCTGCCTTTTCAGTTTTATCACTTCAATTTATATTTTTACACAATTGAAAAATTCCATTGCAATATTTAATATTCACTAATTGGATTTAATTAAGTTACTTACAGTAGAGTGAAAAATTGTAATTTTCAAGCTATTTCTCCATGTCCAAGATGGAAAATATTTATTTGGTGAGGTGGAGTTTTTTTTCTAAACATATTACATAAAAAAATGTAATAAAAACCTTTTCTTTGTTAGTTTTTCAAGTTTTTTGTTTCTCTTTTAATTTTCATTCGTATTTTTTTCTGACATTAAATTAATAGGCTGTTTCATATATTTGTGCTTTTATTGTGGATTTATTAAATTCATTTTTTTTGGATTTAATAAATCCCCTTTTTGTATAAAAAATTCTAAATCCAGGTGATTAAAAAAAAACACTAAAAACGTCGCTCCGCTCGTTTCTGTCTACACACGTTGCAATTTACTCTAGGAATTCCCCTCCTAGTTTTTCTTGATAATTATCAAAGGGCCCTCGATACACGCAAGAGTATATAAAGCGCAGCAACACGGAAATCTGTATCAGTTGCTGGCAGCCGCCAAAGGGTTCACAAGGTATTACTAATCATATTTTCTATTTCTAGCTCTTGGATACTCATCCTGACAAGGACGTGTGCCACATCCCCTGAATATCCTTCGAGGCCCTGCGAATATCCTTAGAGGTCCTGCGAATATCCTTCGAGGTCCTGCGAATATCCTTCGAGGTCCTGCGAATATCCAGCGAGAATCCTTCAAGGTCCTGAGAACATTTGCTAGCAGGAAGCGTGCCGTTCGTTGGTCACTTCCCACCGTATCTTTAAACATTTGCTAGAAGGAAGCGTGCCGTTCGTTGGTCACTTCCCACCGTATCCTTGAACATTTGCTAGAAGGAAGCGTGCCGTTCGTTGGTCACTTCCCACCGTATCCTTGAACATTTGCTAGAAGGAAGCGTGCCGTTCGTTGGTCACTTCCCACCGTATTCTTGAACATTTGCTAGCAGGAAGCGTGCCGTTCGTTGGTCACTTCCCACCGTATCCTTGAACATTTGCATCCAGGAAGCCTGCCGTTCTTAAGAAGGACGTACAATCCCCGTACACCCGGCAACATTAGATCCAACGAGAGCAAACCGCACCTCTCTCTTTCCACTTTATTAAATTTAGCATTAGGTGTTTCGTAATTAGATATAAGTGAATCAATGAATTGAATTTTTATAAAGTTTTAACAATGCCTTTCCCTCTGTCACTGAATAGGATAAGGTCCTGTGACGAACCCTACCTCCGCGAGCTTACCCCTGCAAATGGAGGAAAACTCGTCGTTACAATACCTTGGCTATTGCTCAAATCTAATAAGATGTGTTACTATTGCACTGGCAATAGGACCATAAATGTATATCCAGTTTTTAAGATTTTAATACTTATTGTTATTTTCTATAATCAAGAAAGATTCAAAATAAACAAATAAGTTAAAAAAAAGCTGTCAAAATAACAAAATCGTCAAAACGATACCTTCAGACTAAAATCATCTTATGGAATTCGGGCACAGGTTGCATACCTGTAAGCAGGTTTGAAAAGGAGAAAATTAAAACAATCCCTTACAAACCTGTTTATATATCTGATGATTTTCAGAAAACAAATTCCAAATTGGAAGCACTAGATTTGTAGTAAAATAAGTTTTGTTTTCACGGGTCTATTCCAAAAATGGATTTAATAGGTTTTGGATATTTAGTTCTTTATTCAACCAAACCTATTCATCTCTTCGGGACAACTAATGTTGAGGAGAACTACAACAAATATGGGAGTAATGAAGTATAATATTAAAATAATTTAATTTAATACTTTAAAATCTCATTTAATGTCACTCACTTTTAAATAATTTATATAAAGTAAATCTGATTAAACAAATTAAATTCGTTAAAATTATTAGCACAAGATGACATAAAGATATAATTTTACTAAAATAAAATAATACATAAAATAGCTTTCATTTATTATTCTTTAAATGAATTGTTGTTAAATAAAATAATTAAAACAAAAGAACCTTTTGTTTAAACAAGGAGAGGAAATCTCTAAAAGAAAAGTGCACTTTTTATAGAATAAATAAACAAAAGTTGTCGAGTATTTGTGTCAGCAAACACAGTGCAAATACGACAACGAGTGGTATGTACACACACACACATTAACAGACACTTGCAAATAAGCATACACACAAATACAAAACATACTCATTCAAATAAATATATACACACACACATACACAATTAGAGCAAAAACAACAATGCTTGACAACATGCAATATAAATATTACCACACAAACAAGCAAACAAGCGAGCGAGCAAGCAAACAATAAAACAAACACTCATCTACTCATACATCCAAACAAACAAATAGACACCACAATACACTAAACTTGGCCAAAATGGGAACACAAAAATTAACTCTGTAGACGAATGAGTATATAAGCAAATAAACGTTTATGTGAGTGTTTATTAGAGATGAGAATTTTTAATAATGATCCTTTTATATCGGCTATAAAAATTTTATTCCCTACCACGAATGAATTAATTACTATCTAGGAAAAAGTCCGATTGCGCCTTATACTGTTCGAGTCAGAATGACCTCATGAGTCTATCAAGATCCATCCAACTGTCCAATAGAGCAGCATTTTTTAACTTTCGATATTTATCAATTGTTATTTGGATTACTGTTGTATCAATAGGTCGAAAACTTATGTGGTACAAATTTTAAGAATATTGGAAAGCTTAACCCTTAGTGGCCAAGTTTTTCTATTTTTAATGATTTTAAATTTCCTTAACACAAATGTATCACATTAACTCATTTCGATAATATACTCATTTGAATTTTGTATTTGCAATAACTCTGATTTTCCATCGGTTAATAGGCGGACTATAAGAATGTGCGATAAACAGGGTCTTTATAGTGGCCCTAGTAAGGCCGTATTAGTTCCTCTACTCATAACGACGAGTAGAGTTCTACGCCTGGGCGTTGTCTCGGTAGACAATACAGTTGTTTCTTAATATATTAATAATACTTTCGAAAAGTTAATCGGGCCATCTTGGATGCGATGCAGTTAGAGCAATGACCGTAAACCCGGAAGTGATCATGTGGATCTAAATGATGTTGATGAGGCATATACATATTCCCCTATGCGCCAATGTTGAATAAATGTCCTACAGAAAATGCAATGTTTGGCTTGTTTGTCACTTCAGGTTAAGTATCATCACATATCACTCTCCTAACAATTCCGAAACGAACTTTTTTTTCCAACTGAATTCAGTTGTCACAGCCGAAGTCGGTTCCTGTTTAGTTATGACAACCGAATTAGAGGGTTAAGCTACAACTGAATTCGATTGAAGCAACCGAATTACAAGGTTGTGATAATTGAGTCAATTCGGATAAAAAAAAAAGGTTGTCACGGAATTGTTATGAGAATGGGCAATGAGCATTTGCTATCGAAACTGTTGTAGGACTGGATAAACTTGGTATGCCATCGAAACGGATATGGACTGAATTACATTTCGTATGAGGTCGTCATCTTGAGGAGCTCTCAGTGAGGTAAATGTGAACCTATAAGGGACCGTCGTTGGTTAAGGTGAAAAACCATCGGTTTGGTGATTGCTTCCGGGATAGAAGCGGGTACACTCTAATTAAATTCTGTTGAAATTTACCCAACTTATAGTAGGAAACTGAACTCCTACTATAAATTGGGTAAATTTACTCTATGTGCGTAATTGAAAAAAAATACGCACATTGTGTTTAAGTTGGTGCACAAATAGTTTGTAATTTTACATAGAAAGTGCGTAAAATTTAAATGAAATTTTGAAACTAGTGTGTTAATTTACTAAATTTGTGTGTAAAAAAGCACGTTTCACGTGTAAATGTACGCATAAAATGCGTAAAAATCCACAAAAAATGCGCAAAAATCCACAGAAAGTGCGTAAAAATAAAATATAATGCGTACACTCAAAAAAAAAGTAAGTAAAGTCAGCAAAAAATGTTGCTGTGTCAGCAAATTTTTAGTCAGGAGCGTGCTTGCAAAAAAGTTGGTAATTTCAGCAAAAGGTTTGCTGAAAATCAGCGAGCTGATTTTTACCAAAAAAATAGTAATCATCAGCAAAAGTTTTGCTAACACTTAGTCGACTGCAAATGAAAAAAAAACTTGCTGAAATCACTAAACTTTTTGCTGAATATTAGTAGACTGAAAAAAACTCAAAAAACTTGTAGCGAAATTTTACTTTAGTTAATTTATTTGCTGAAAATTTAAATATCGAATATGTGTAGAGTTGTTTCTCTTTTTTTGTCATTTCCGTTTCCAGACAAGCTGGAACATCTACATCTTGTCTATCTGTTTGTCGTCCACGCTATGAATGCGGTTATCAGCACAATTTTTGTAGCAAAATAAATTAGTAAAACTTTAGTTCCAAATTAGTTTAGTGCTAAAAAACTATAACTAAAATTTTTGCTGAAAACGGAATTTCAGCAAAAAAAATTGCTGAAAACTAGTACACTTGATATACAAGACGTTTTACTAATTTTTCTACTAACTTATTTTTTTGAGTGTACATTTACAACAGGTGTGCTAACTTTAAGCACCACCCAAACATTTTTTAAATAAAATAACAAATTAATTTTTAGTACGTATTTTTTTAATAATAATATCCGAGTCATTCTCTTATGTCGTTTATGTCCAAATTAGTCGTTTTGGGATCTTAAGGCATTTGTATAAAATTCATATAAAAATTTGTTATAACTATTGAATGGGTGAGATGACTCCTACTCAACAAAATGCCTTCTTTGAAAGGGGGCAGTAACCGTCAACAATAATGGGAGAAAACGCCTTAAGAGGGATATGGCCTACGCAGGAACAACTGAGTGCAATGACTCCTGCTCAACAAAGTCAGTTTTCATTGAGTACTGTCTAACTTGCAAAGAAAGCATTTTGTTGAGCAGGAGTCATTGTACTCAGTTGTTCCTGCGTAGGACATATCACTCTTAAGGCGTTTTCTCCCGTTATTGTTGACGGTTACTGCCTCCCTTTCAAAGAAGGCATTTTGTTGAGCAGGAGTCATCGCACCCAGTTGTTTTACCTAGGCCGTATCTCTCTTACGGCGTTTTCTCCCGTTATTGTTGACGGTTGTTGGTTGACTGCCTCCCTTGCAAAGAAGGCATTTTGTTGAGCAGGAGTTATTGCACCCAGTAGTTCCTGCGTAGGCCGTGTCTCTTACGGCGTTTTCAATATTGAAATGAGGTTTAGACTACCACATGCGTTAATAATAATTACCAAAAACAATTTCATGCTTATATTGCTATTTCCAGACTCTAATGTGTTTGTGGAAATTTTGTAATTCACAAAAAATAATCCGTTTTCGCTTTTTCTTTTTATTATTTATAATTTTTTTTTCAGTTTTTTCCAATATGAAATGTCAGAGTATTTATTACTATTATTGGATGGTATATTTACCAACTTTGTGCGTAAAAATTTTTTTTAACAAAACAATAGTAATTTTAGGCACAATGTGTTTATTTATAAGCACATAATGTCTAAAAATACTTTGTGTGTATATTATTGCGTATGAAAGTATGTACAAAAAAAGTTTAGACATTTTTTGTTTATATTTACCGAATTTTCGTAAAATTAAACAAAATTTTACCCATTTTATAGTAGTAAATTTACAAACATTTTTTAGAGTGTATAAAAGGGCCCAGCTTATCAGCTGGATTTTAAGGGGCAGTCATACTGCCTTCCTTTCTAATAGCCAGGCGGAGCTTAAGATGCTATTAGAATGTGCTTTCCCCTCTTTAATTGTTCTGGAGTTTTTCGGAAATTTGCAGCTTTTGGCTTCGCGGAATAAGCTCACTCTCTATTGGATACCGTTGCAAAGGGACCATTGTAATAATGAGGTAGCGTTGTTAGTTGTCTAACATAATAGGTCATTATTGCTATTATTGTTGCACTCTCAAAACAATTCCGTTGTGACAACCGAATTTTTTCCAACCGAATTGGGTCGGTTGCTGCAACCTCGTAATTCGGTTGCCCCAACCGAATTCAGTTGTGGCAACCTATAATTCGGTTGTCGCAACCGAATTGAAATCGAATTCGGTTGACACAACTGAATTCGGTTGCTGCAACCGAATTATGAGGTTGCAGTAACCGAATCAATTCGGTTGGCAAAAAATTCCGCTGTCACAATAGAATTGTTCTGAGAGTGTGGGGTGAACCGGCCTACCCTTAGAACTCTGCTTTACTACCTGTGGCAGTAGAACCATCGTACCGCGGATCTGAGTCAGATGCAGCTTTTTGTTAATCCCTATCCAATAGGCTTTCCTAGGATTGGCAATAGGCTTCCTGTAGGTTACCTTACTGGGGAGTACTTAACTACATTACTACTAAATTAATAAATGTTTCAAATTTCTCTTGAATATTACACATATTTTCTAAAATGAGATTTAAATTTGTTCGAAACTTTTTAAATATTTTAGTACACCATTTAATAGTCCTTCAAAATACCTTTCAGTGATAAGCAATATCTATGTCTTTAGTTGGATCAAACATGACCCAAAATCGAAAATATAAAAACTTCATCAAAAAATAATCAAACACAATTTTAAGTGAAACTCAATTCGCCATATCTAGAAATCCATTGATACCGTAACCTTTCGTGGTTCTTTCGTTCTTCGGTATGAAAGGTAGATCAACCTTTAGAATGCTGACCTGGCTAGAAAGCCGTAAGTTCGGCATTTATAATTTCAGGACCATAAAAAATATTTTAAAAAAACCCGAAAAATTCATGACTACCATTTTGGATTTATCTCGAAAATTATCTATCAAGCCAGAAATCTGATCAGAGCGAATATTGGGGACATTGGTATTGAAGCTGTTAAACGAGTTTTTATAGAATTAATCCGTATACTGCGAGGGCAGTACGAAATATTCTTAGCCTGACATAGGGTGGCGGTATAAACAGCAAAAGGCTATGTATAATGGAAACCTCCATCCGTCATATGAACACATGTTTAATTTCATTGCGATCTTTCGACTCATTCGTATATTATCAGGTGTTGTGATTAAATATTTACATAAGAAAGGTTAACCGGGACAAGAAATTCATAATGATATGGTGAATTTGTTAGGTGAAAGTGCTCCTTCATATGCAAGAGTAAAAAATTGGGTTGCTGAATTTAAACGTGGTCGTACAAGCACTGAAGATGAACCACGAAGTGGACGTCCAAAAACTGCAAGAATGCTAGATATCATAGCTAAAATCCATGATATGGTATTGGATGATCGACGAGTGAAAGTGCGTGAAATAGGTAATGCCATAGGCATCTCAAATGATCGAGTACATTTTATTTTGCATCAAGAATTACAGGTAAAAAAGCTTTCTGCAAGATGGGTGCCGCATTTGTTAACGGTTGACCAAAAATGCATTCGAAAGCAAATTTCTCATTTCTCTGATTTAGCTCCCTCTTACTTCTACCTGTTCCCAAATCTAAAAAAATCCTTTGCTGGCAAACATTTTACGTCGAATGAATATTCAATGGCAGCTGTAAACGATTATTTTGAGGAGCTTCAGGAAAATTATTTTAATCAAGGGATAGAATTCCTAGAAAAACGTTGGACTAAGTGTGTTGAAGTTTCAGGAAATTATATTGCAAAATAAAATAATTTTAAAAATCTAGCTCTTGTTTTTCATTGTTAGGTTAAGAACATTTCGAACTGCCCTCGAACAATATGTGGTATAGAATGTAACAACTTTGTGGTGATGTTTGCTACTATTCAAAATTACGAATCGAGCAGTAGGAAAAGCACTACAATTAATGATCTGGATGTACTTCTTTTTTAAGAGAAACACTTAAGCATTCAGTTGTTATAAGCGAAGAATACTCCCACTTCGAAATTGTTTAAGAACATTTTGAATGATTCGGAAGGAAACTCTTTTTCATCAAGTGAAAGTTAAAAAAATCGCAAAAAAGAAATTATGATATTTTATTTTTAAAAATATTTTTTTATTGCCGGATACCGAACTTGCGACCACAATATTGCTAGTCGCGCTATCTACCGTTGAGGTATTCTTTAATATGAAAGTTGTTTGGCATAAAATGCCACTTTGCCATTGCGAGATATTGTGATTTATTCTGTTCAATAAAAGAACTTATTATTCTCAATAAGTGCAAAGGGTTCACTCCAACTCAATATTGTCCTCAGGACTACTTTAACAAGTACATAAAATGCAATTTTTCATCATTTTTATTTTATATTTTTATATAATTAAAAAAAGATTGAATTTAAACAAATTAATTATAAACATTAAAACAAAAACCCAAAAAAAAATATATTAAAATATTTTATAAAAAGATTTAAAAACAAGTTTTTAAATATTGGTCCTGCCGGGAGTCGAACATGCGGTTATCTTCTTGGAAATAACTCTATCAAAATCACTTTTTAGTCGAAGTATCACTTTACAAACAATAATTAAGTGATTTTTGGATGCTGTTCAGAATTACTTCCAAAAATATACTTACAGATAATTTTTAAAGTTGCTAAGAATTACTTCAAACAAGCAGTAAAAATACAATAACGGATACTTTTAAAGCATTGCAAGAAGTGGTTTGCGAAGCATGACTTCCAATTTAATTTGCTGGGTAATTATAAAGTTTACATTTCTATTGCACCATTACGTTTCAATCCCGAAATTTTATCCGCTTTCCGAAATAGTAACCAAATCCTACAAATCTTGGTATCATATGGACAGCATGCCTGACTTTAATTTTGTAGTTGTAACACTAGTAAAAAGTAAATAAACTTTTATTAGTTTTAGCGATACGTAACCAATTTTAAAGTTGCGACTAAAAGAAGAATGACGAGATTGTCTGGGAAATAACATAACAAATAAATATTTTTTTTATTTATATCCCATTTTTCATTACACCTGTCAAAGATAGACATTAAAGTGCTAATGCAGAATAACTTGAAAACCTTTTAACATGTTTATAAAACTAATGTTGTATGAAAAATAAGTCACTTATAAATTTTAAAAGTGATTATGCATATGACCTTGAGTAATTTGTCTTACTATTAGTGGATTGATAAACCATCTTAAAACAATTGCGTGTAACATAAATGGATTTCAATTAAATGAAAAAAAAGAGAATTTTCTCATCAACAGAAGCGAGCCTTCTGAACACTGTCGGCTCATTTATCGGTAGCAGGCTTCTTAGTTCAGTATTCGTATGTAATATGAGACTAGTGCAGTTCTCCACTCCTAGTATAATTGTCTGAAATTGTTTTAAAGCACCTCCCGTTTTTTTTTTAATTATATGATTTTTTCATACACTCGCAATATTTTATCCTTAAAAACAACCTAAAACATATAGTCAATTAATTGAAAACACAAAACTACTGATTTTTCATTATATTCAAACCATTTTGCTATTTATTTTCAAACATTGTTTAAACAATCCATAAAAGAAATAAAAATAATTGAAAAGTCTACCAAAACAATCATCAATTTTTAACTGACAAAATGTAAAAAAACCATTTTGTGGTTTGTTTTTTCATATTTAAAAAAATAAATTATATAAAAAAAAATTTTTTTTATTGATTTTTTTTTAATAAAATTTGCTGCACGCAGAAAAAAGAGATTGTTGGGTATATTTACAGGCAATTATATATATGTTTATAAACTACTATACTTATGTTTGAGGTGTGTTTCCAACTGCAATTGTATGTCTCCATGCAAACACTGTAATGTTTGAATGTTAGTCATATTTTCCCACTTACACAAAAATATATTTGCATTTTTATTTTATCATTATTATCTTTGTGGAGTGCAAATATAATAATGATAAATATATACATGTTTGCATGCAAACATTTATATATTTGCGAGTAGATGTATTTCATATGATTCAAACATACATATGTTTACAGGCGAAAATATTATATTTGCTGGCAAACATATTATCTTAAAAACACGGCAAATATATTTTGACAGTTCTTCCAAACATATATATATCACCAGCAAATATGTTTCCTGCAGGGCGATTTTTTTCAGCGTGTGGTGTTGGAATCGGACCTGCGTCTACAGATTGCCAGTTAATAGCTCTACCATCTGAGCTACATCGACATGTAATATTACCTGCTGCACACAAGTAAGCTTACTCGCCAACATACAAAAAATCAAAAAATATGTGGTTACATATATCCTTACCAGTGTTTAAAAAATATTGAGTCTAAAAATAGTTTTCAAAAAATGTCCAAAAAAATCTATAAAATTATTTTCTATTTGAAATAATGATAAAAATAAGTCATTTACAGTAACTCATTATTATATGTTTTAAAATAATGCAGAAGGTAAGTGGCTGTCATTATAGTAGTCCAAAAAATAATGATATGTCATTACCGTTTCTACGCTGGGAATTCAAAAAATTTTCTGAACCAGTCATTTAATTTTAACGAGTAAAAAGGTTAAAGTCGGGCATGCCGACTATACAATGCCCTACACCAGTCGGGGTAAAAGCCAACTAATGTTTGGATCCGAAATTCGAATGGGTTAAAATGGGGCTTGTGTCAAAATTTTCTATAATGTGAGTCAGCGCACCAAATTTCATTAAAATATCTTAATATTTGCGATCTGCAGTTTGTAACCAAGCCAATTCTGGGGGGACCCTTGTATGGGCACTTGGTCTAAACATGGACCGATGTTCACCAAAATCAATTGGGCCAAAATAGGTCTGTGTACCAAATTTCATCAAAATATCTTAATATTTGCGACTTGCAGCGTATAAACAATATAATTTTGGGGTGACCCTTATATGGGCACTAGGTCTAAACATAAACCGATGTTCACCAAAATCAATAGGCTTCGTCCTTGGGCTGATATAGGTCGGTATACCAAATTTCATCAAAATATCTTAATATTTGCGACCTGCAGCGTATAAACCATATAATTTTAGTGGGACCCTTATATGAGCACTAGGTCTAAACATGGACCGATGTTCACCAAAATCAATAGGCTTCGTCCTTGGGCCAACATAGGTCTGTGTACCAAATTTCATCAAAATATCTTAATATTTGCGACCTGCAGCGTAAAAACAATATAATTTTGGGGGGATCATTATATGGGCACTAGGTCTAAACATAGACCGATGTTCACCAAAATTAATAGGCTTCGTCCTTGTGCCAACATAGGACTGTGTACCAAGTTTCATCAAAATATCTTAATATTTGCGACCTGTAGAGTGCGCACAAGAATGAATGGGCAGACAGACAGACGGACGGACGGACAGACGGACATCGTTAAATCGAAATAAAAAAAAAAAATCTGAGCCGATCGGTATACTATAAGGTGGGTCTAGGACCAACATTTTTTGGTGTTATAAATATCAGCACAAACTTATAATACCCTGACCACATAGTGGTGTAGGGTATAAATATCTGAAACTTGTATTTTTGATACACCCGATTTCTTTTATAACTAATTTTCGATATACCCTGTTACAACGAATATAGAAGTGTCAAAGTATATTATTTTGTTTTAATATATCAGTTTTAGTTTAAAACTGTGTGTTGTTATACATTTTTAAATGTGTTAATAATTTTTTTTAAATTTAATTTAACCATAAAAACATAAAGAAAAGTGTTTAATAAAATAGTGATGTGACAAAGAAAAACTAAAAATCCAGTGTAAATGAATTGGCTTTTGTAATTTAGTTTTGTACAAAAATCACCTGGTTTTTGCTCAGTCTAAATTCAGTAGAAGATTATTACAAAACTACACACAAGTTTTTAATATTTTTATTTTACAAAATGTTTTAATGCTTTTTATACCCCTTCCATCAACCCTTTGATGGTATTATTAGATATTTTTTGAGATGCTATATACCACTTTCCGCCGAAATCTTTATAATTTTTGACAATTGTTTTTGTTGCCTTAATTTTCCTTTTGAGAAAAGGATTGGCCTGAGTTCTGGACAGTTTGGTGGATTTGCTTCTCGAAGCACCAAAAGCACATTATTATTGAAGTACCACTCCAAGGCAGTTTTGCTGTGATAGCAAGAAGCTAGATCGGGCCAAAAGAAAGTAGACACTCCATGGTGTCTAAGAAAAGGCTTTAGTCGCTTCTCCAAGTACTCTTTGATACAGATTTCCGAGTTTATTCTACCTGTGGTCACGAAAAACTTGCCCCTCTCACCACAAATGCAGATAGCTTGCCATACCATGTATTTTCGAGGAAATTTCGATTGCATTTGTCGTCTATATTCCCTACTGTTTCCAAAAAACCGACTTTTTTAAAAACCGGTTTGTCGGTTAACCGAAAATGGGCCTTTTCTAAAAACCGGGTTTCGGTTTACCGTTTGTGAAAAAAAACCGGTTAACCGACCAGAAATAAAACACAGTAAAAAAAATACCAAAAAATTAAAATTAAAAAAAGAGCGAAAAAAATTTTAAAACGGTAACAGTGACAAATATATTCTTAAAGTTTTTCAAGAGAACATATTTATCGAAACTTGAGTATTCTTATTGAGAAATATCAGGATATATAACTTTTCAACGATTCACTATTAGATAAGCATCTAACAAAGTTTGGTAGTTTCGTTAGATTTCGATGAAATTTGTATATATGATTGGGAGGACAAAATTATGAAACTTTCGGTACTAATCTTGTCCGCCTAGTTTAATATTTAGGAAATAAAAATAAGTTTGAAAGCTACTCAAAATTTTTTTATTTGATAATTTTTTTATATTTGTAGTTCTTTACTGTACCTTTCATTTAATAACCAATATGCATATATTTCTTTGGAAAAAACATAAAAAAATCCAAAAACGAAAATAGATGTAGTTTTAACCCTCTTTTAATTTTATCTTGTTTTCGTATCAAAATTTCATTTAAATTGAGTAAATCACACATCAGACCTTCCTTGTAAGAAAAGGCCAAGAAATCTGAAAATTTTCTTCTTCTGAATTTCTGAAAAAGAATATTTAAATAAATATTTTGGGAATTAAACACAAAATTTTAAAAATTTATTTTTGACATCCACAAGTTTTTGGGTTTAAATTTGTATGAATCAACATTTTTGAGCAATTCGCCACTTATGTTTCTTAATTTCTGAAGGAACCGTTAAAAATAAACCGGTTTTCGGTTAACCGAGATTTAAGATTTTCGGTTAACCGGTTTGCAAAAAAACCGAAATATGAGCAAAACCCGGTTTTTCGGTTAACCGATTAACCGGTTTGGAAACACTAATATTCTTCCTTGAGCCTGTAATGAAGAAGTCTTGGCACAGAAACTGAGAGAAGTCGATTAGAACATACGCCTCGTCGTCGATGATGCAGCAATTGAATTTTTCAAAAAAAAAAAAATTCAGACTTTTGGCAAGCTGTTTTGCTTTCGTATTCCCATCTGGAATTTTTTGTACTTTACTTTAAAAATTTTCGGGCCAGCGTCCACTTTGACCTTGCGTAAAAACTTCGAACAATCCACTTTTTGAGTGGCTTTTCTCCCTGAAATGTTGGCATTCTTCTTCAACAAGACACTGATTTTGTGCGCCTTATTCTGGTCTCACATGCACTTTTTTTCTGAATCTGTCTTTCGAGTAATCTCCAAGTCGTCCTTAAACTTCTTTAGAACTTTAGAAACCGTTTTCGGGCCATCTTTTAGTTCCCAGGCTATTTTTCTATATGTCCACTGAGGGTGATTTTGAAAAGTTTCCACAATGTTTTTCGAACTTCCAATTCGCTTGCCATTTTAAATCGAATAGAAGCTTCCAGTAAAAAAATTTGAAACATGAAAATGTCTTACATTCATTTCAAAGCCTACTAAAAAAATTTTCAATTTGAGTGATTCTGAAAAAAGTTATTGCAAAAAATGTCATGAAAAATTTTTTAAAACGCAATATTTTTTATAAATATTCTGCAGAGTATGCAAAATATCAACGAGAGATTCTTTGTTTTTCAAAACAATTAGCATAAAAAAGATTTGTTTTCATAAAGTGAAAACAAAGCGAGTATTACCGTTAAACTTTGTCATGTCGATTATATGACACCCAGCACTAGATGGACCAATTATATTACAAATCAATAGAATTTGTCTTTGGGCCCATATGAACCAGTTCAGCATATTTCATCACAACATCTTTCTAAAGGGTGTTCCAACAAAAGCATCGGAATTAATTGTAAATATATATGTATATATGTGACGCGCAAAATAGAAAGGGACCTAAGAATAAAAAGGAGAGCCATTTTAAAGATTTAAATACGTGTATCTTTGGTGTACCATCATTGAGCGTGTTGGTATTGGTCTCATTTGAAAGCGACACATCTCAAGACGTCAGGAACGTGTTGGTCAACCTTGAAAACGCGCGTAGGTCGTCCCTACCTCTTGTTTTGTGTAGTTGGTTTTTACTGTTTTCTACCTAGCGCGCTGTTTCCATGAGTTTGATATCAATTTTGATCGCGGTTTTTCGAATCCAGCTTTATTTTCTGAAATTATTAATTGTGAATTATAATAAATACTCATTTATAATTCTTTTAAATCGTGAATATCACTCTGTTAGTACAAAAATTTTTTCACATAACCTTATTATGTTATTCGCGAAAATAATTTAAAACTGATAACATTCTTACTGTTTGTTTTAGGATGAAATGGTGGAAGAATTCGAAGAAGTAGATTTACTTTATCGCTTCCCTGATGACGAGGATGATGACGATCACTTCTCAGAATATAATATATACCTTGATAAAAAAGTACAATGCAATAAAGTGATACCTAAGAAGATGGCTGTGGATTTTCGTACGTCTTTCATGAATTTAGATAAGGAATCCCAAGATTTAATTATTCTCGGACATCTGGCAGCTCACCGTGACGATGCAATGCTCAGGTCAAAAGTTGGTGATCGATCGCGAGCTTTGAAGAAACGGTACAATCAGATATATTATTTTCGAAGTTTGCCGATATGCCGTGATATATACTTCTTCCTGTATACAATGGGAATTAAACGCTACAAAAATCTAATCGAACATTACGACAAAAATGGTGAGTATCCACGCGAACATGGCATGACGAATAAAATTAATCGTACAGATGCTTTAACTACTTTGGAAAAAAAAAGAAATTGTTTCAGTTATCTGCAGTTTTGCTGAAACTGTTGCTATCACTTTACCTGGACGTCAACCAAATCATCGTGATTATCGTTTATTGAAACTTCCAACTACTGAAAATAAGACTTCTGTTTACACAAGATACTTCCAAACGCTGTGGAAGAAATATTGTCCCCACATCGTCACTATGAAGCCGGCATACGATTTGTGCGAATTGTGTCGAAATCTTGCAAAAGATGCTGTTAAAACAGTAAACGTTACTGAACTTGAAAAAGAAGCAGCATTGAAGGTGTATTCTGATCATTTGCAATCTGCCAGCACTCAGCGAGAGTACTATAACGACTTTAGAACATTAGTCAAGCCTAATCCAAATGCCATGTATCCAGGTATTCCAGAGGAGGATTATCTAGTAATATCTATGGATTATGCTCAAAATGTTAGCTTTCCGTCGGGTCCACAGCAAATAGGAACTACATACTTTAAATCAGGTCGCAAAACAGCAATTTTCGGAATTAAAAACGAACGTAAAAATGTTCAACACATCTTCTGTATTGACGAAAGCGATTCCATTGGAAAAGGTCCGAATTCAGTAATATCAATGCTTGATTACTACCTACGAGAAGTGCATTCAACTAAAAAATTAGAGATATTCGCTAATAACTGTGTTTCACAAAATAAAAACAATCCGATTATACGATATTTACAACACCTTGTCGATACTTCCAGATGTGAGTCCGTTGAATTGAACTTTTTATTAACCGGACATACAAAGTTTTCACCTGATCGTTTATTCGGAGTTTTCAAATCAAAATATGCCCAAACTGATGTCGACTGCTACATGGATGTAGTTGATTGTGTTAGAAAATCATCTCGTAATGGATTTAATGTTCCTGTACCTATTCGACTTTCAAACTCAAGTGAGCCTGTTGTTGAGTGGAGAAAATGGGACGAATACTTCTCCACTAAATATAAAACTTTAATTGGAATATCGAAGTATCATCACTTTGTATTTGTTGCTCAGTCACCAGTGCAATATAAACTGTTTGCAAATTCAGCCAGCATAAATGAAAACATTCATCTGAGTAACAATACCAGTTTCGATGACAAACGAATTATAATTCCGTCACCAGGGTTATCGATGAAACGTCAATGGTACTTGTATAAAGAGATCCGGGGTTTATGTTTTGATGATTCAAAAAAAGATTCGGTTGCTCCTCTTCCTTTGGTCTCAGGAAATGGAAACGAAGAGGAGGATTCGGAGGAAGTGGACAATCCTCAAGAAGTGGAGGCAGCAGACGTTAAGAAGAAATCGAAAAAAAATAAAGGACCGGTACCGTCAAGTTCTAAGGAACCAATTCGCAAGAACCGTCGATTAAAATGATTTTTCTAGAATCGTCGACTTCACTTTCATAAAACGCGCATATCTCTGGGAGGGAACACTTTTGGGGCATGGGATCGGTCTCATTCGATGCTCAGATGTTGTCCACACCAAAAAAAAAAATTGATTTTTTACCCTTAGGTCCCCTTCTCTATGCGTTGTCACATATATATATATATATTCGTTCCTTTTACTCCTGTAAGGAGCATAGGGCCTCAACAAGATTATTTTAATACGTTCGATCTGATGCACGATGTTTAATTTCATTCCAAAACAGGTGTAAGTTGGACATTTCGGTTTCAATTTGCCGTTTCCAGGTGTGCGATGGTCTTCCTATACGTCGACTGCCTTGCGGGTTCCAGTCTATAGCCTGTTTAGCAATATCATTGGGTTGTTTACGTAACGTATGTCCAATCCAATTCCATTTACGTTTGCGGATTTCAATTTTGATGGGTTGTTGACCAGTTTCTGACCAGAGTTGGCAATTTGAAATTGTTCTAGGCTAGAATATATGTAGAATCTTCCTAAAGCATTTATTTATAAAAACTTGTATGGAATGTATTTCGCGAGGTGCAACATTCCACGTCTCGCATCCATACAATAGTGTGGATTTTACATTGGAGTTGAATATCCTTAGCTTCGTCCTTCTCGATATATGTGAAGAGTTCCACACTGACTTGAGTTGGCCGAAAGCTTGGCGGGCTTTGTTTATACGGCTAGAGATGTCGGCTTTGCATCCACCACTTTTGTCCAATATGCTTCCCAGATAACAAAATGATTCTACTTCATCAAGCGATTGATTCTGAACGGTTAACGTTTGCTGGTTATTTACGTTTACTCGCATTGTTTTTATTTTGCCGATATTTATTTTTAGGCCAACATGTGATGCAGTTTTCTGGACTAGTGATAACTTAGATTGCATGTCTGAAAAGGTGTGGTTAAGTAGACAAATGTCATCAGCGTAGTCAAGATCATCCAGTCTGCCTTGGAGACCCCAAGTAATTCCCCTTCTATGGGATGTTGCCTTAATCATTACTACGTCAAGCACACAGTTAAAAAGCAATGGCGATAATACACACCCTTGACGTACACCGGAGTTAACGTTTATTTTGTTGCTCAGTTGCCCTTCGTGGAGAATTCGACAGGTAGCGTTTTCATATGGACCTTTGCACTCTAATGCTTTCCATATGGCTGCGTGATATTTATTTTTTGAATTAAGCAAACATTTTTATTTCAACATAAAGAAAAATTATTCCGATTAAATGTGAAATACAACATCAGGCATTCGCCACCACCAAACCTATGGCACAGGGTTATTCTTTAGTTGAAATTTTGAATAACGTTTTCGCATAAATTTCACCAATCATGCGCCGTATTTCCTCTTTAAGATGTTAAAGTTTTTCAGACTTATGCGCCTACACTTTTTCCTTCATATGGCCCCAAATAAAAAAGCCCATCATTGTTAGATCGCACGATCTTGGTGGCCAATGTTGATCGCCAAATCGAGAAATAGCACGGCCTACAATGATAATAATCCATGCATAAAAATACAAATAAATGTCAAAATAACAAAAATTTTCGTAAAATCTACAATTTTTCGTATATTTTACGAAGGTTTGTGTTATTTTGACAGTTATTTCGTATTTTTATGCATGGATTATTATATGTGTAGAAACTTGGTCTGCGATAACACCATTGTTTCACGTGATGTGTGGCAGGTCGCTCCGTCTTGTTGAAAAAACATGTCCTCTACATCAATTGCATCCAATTCGGGCTACAAAAACTCCGTTAACATTCGCACATACCGCATACCATGAACAGTTACCGCATGTCCAACCCCATTTTGTTTGTGCCGCAATGTACGCAATGCGTGGTCTACACGTGACAACTGTGGAAAAAAAATTACCATACAACTCGTATTAACAAAGCGGTGGCAAACTTAAATCCGGCGCTCTTGTTGGGACACCCTTTAATTACTCTCCGTAGCGTGCGAACAAGAACATTGGCCAAATTTTTGGGGCCTTTACACGGGAAACATAATAGCAAATTTCTGTGGGGCCTTTACATAGCCGCTATATTTAAAGATGGACCGATTTTATAAAAAATTAATAGTCTTCGTCTCTGGGCCGATATAGGTTGGTGTGCCAAATTTAATCAAAAAAAGACAGAGAGACAGGCATAAAGCTATAAAAATTTGAAAACACTTTTCTTCACGTACACTCTCAAAACAATTCCGTTGTGACAACCGAATTTTTTCCAACCAAATTGGCTCGGTTGCTGCAACCGAATTAAGTTGTGGCAACCTATAATTCGGTTGTTGCAACCGAATTGAAATCGAATTCAGTTGCTACAACTGAATTCGGTTGCTGCACCCGAATTACGAGGTTGAAGTAACCGAATCAATTCGGTTGGCAAAAAATTCCGTCGTCACAACGGAATTGTTCTGAGAGTGTATTGTCTAACAAAAACCCATGGTACTTTTGTTTACAAAATAATGTACTTTTGTAACAAGTATGTCATTTCTGGTATGCGGGTAGGTGGGAAGGTATGAAAGAACGACCAAACCAACGAATGAATGGTTGGTTAGTAACAATAACCCATCCATGTTAGAATATAACTAAGTTTTGGTTGTATTATTTGTTGTTGTTTTTAAGCATTTTAAATGCTCGCGAGCCAAACCACTGTAAACAATGATGACGGGGCCAAAGAATAATACATACACACACACACACATACAAAAGAAGCCCTTTAACGCAGGCCAAAGCACGTTTGTTAAACAATGGCGACGGTAAACTTCATTAGAAACTGGCAAAAGGACACAGCTAAAAGAGGACACTGCTTAGCACACTTACACACAAACATTGTAGTGGATCATTTTAGCGATGAAAAAGCCAACAACAACAGTAACGATGAGGACAATTACAAAACAAATCCAAAGAAGGCACATAGAGAAACAGACGGACGGACGGACAAACTAACTGAGTTGCAATTAAAGCAATTGCAGTTAAAGTTAAAGGTTGGCTGGTCAAAATCGTTATTAACTACTTGTGTATGACTGCACGTGTGTGGATAGCAGATGGACGAAAGCGTTTAACTATACTGGATCATGTAACACTTTTGGTGAATTTTAATTAGAACAAATTTTTTTTAACAACAAATATTTGTGTGTACTTTGTCATGGCATATATGACAATGTGTGGTGTCTGTGTGTACACATGAAGCCAAGCCAAACACCAACATTTCATTTATGTGTTTACCTTGTTTTGATTTAAGCCAGATTCTCAATGCTGGAAAACTGTACTATAATAGAGATGGCAGATACAAAAAATATGTTAGTGCGAAAAAGAAAAGAACAAAATCCACTCTGTATAGTGGAGTACTCCAACACTGTGCATCCAGCTTTAATGTTATTATTGCCAATAGTTTCATTATGTCAACTTTTGCGATTTTAGTGCTCTTAATCTTTTTGTATTCTAATGATGCTCCAGATGCCAAGTCATCTTAATCGTAATTTCAGAGTTAAAATTAAATATATGGTCCAAGCATGAAAGGTAAACATGTTGAGCGCTTACATACCAGCGTGACCTTTTTCAGTCCTATATTGCTCATGCAGATTATTATGATATTACCGTACCTACCATTATTTCATCTCAAATTTGCCCCAATTTTCAAACTTGGCCAGACGTGACCTTTCTTGCACGGGCTGTCCTTTTTTTCATTGAATTTCAAGTGAAATTAAAACTTTTTGCATAATTTATTTACTTATGTTGGCCATTTTGATAACCCCTTTAAACAAATTACTTGGCTCAGTGAATAATAAGGCGGTCAAATGCAATAAAATAGCAAAAATATTATAAAAATCGCGTAGTGTGTGACTATTATAAATATTGCTACAAATCTTGGAAGTATTTTGCAACGGAAAAATATAATTATTTTTTAGAATATTTTATTAATGAAGTCTTTTAATTAATTTTTTGATCCACAAAGCCTTTTTCGCTTTCCGCCATTATTTTGCAATTTTGTACGTGTGGTTTTTTAAAATTCATAATCTAGGGCTATAATACCGTTTGATAAAGTGTAGTTAAGGTTCCATTGTGGACTTTTAAAATACTTAATCATTTTGGATGGCTCGCTCGAGCTTTTTTCCATTCTTGGTTACAATTGATGTTTGAGTCTTGCAAAGAGCGCAAATAATGATTTTTAATACAAATATTTGGTTTTTATTAGTACATTAGTATTGGTTTGAGTATGTTCCTGTTTGAAATCACATTATAGAACAAAAGCTTTCTCACTGATAGAGCGTCCCGCAATCCCTTTATAAAATATATACTCTTTGGTAAGACCTTAAAAACCATATGGATACAATATAGCAAAAGGGCTAAGTGATTTCAAAGAAATTTCGAGTTTACAAATGTGGGTACTTGATAATTTACGAATTGTAAGAAATAAGTTTCTATTGTTTCCTTTTTTTCTACAGGTTATGTTTTAATAAATTTTTGGATTAGAGTATTTTGTCCACTCATGAAATAAAGTCAATAATTTTCCTTAATATCAAAATTGGATTTAATATATTTTAAATTACCGCCAACAAGCGATATATGTACATGGTTAGTTTGGTTGAATTAGATCCAATTAGATACTGCAATTGATTCTGTATAACCGGATCAAATAAAATAAAATTATATACAATAATATATAAATTTAATATCGGAATCTTGTAAAAATTTGAGCTTTCTTAACGCTCAAATGCATGATCTCTTCAATTTTAACCATTTTTTTTATATGTGATTTCTAAAGGCGTGCATATTTCAAGATAAATACAAAAAAAAAAACATTTTTTTTTTAAATGCGATTTTTATTTAAAAATATGGGATCTTTCAATGCACACAGAAAACAGATTCGTAGTTCCAACCGAATTTTTCGCCAACCGAATTTTTATAGTTCCAGGTACAATCACTTTTATTTATTTTTAATACCATTGTAACTACCGAAATTTATTTACAATTTTTGAATTTTTGTTGTGTTAATAGATTACTTTAATGTTTGTGGATTATAAATTCCATAAATAGAAAAACACGTTCCACAAAATTTATTTAAAAATTAAAATTTTTTTGTCGCTAACTGGGATCGAACCGCCGACCCTCCGCTTGTCAACCCATTGCTTTCCCTCTAAACTAAGCTCTATTTAAGTTTTTTTAGTCAAATTTCAAATTTGAATTTCTTCAGGTTTGAATATTTTGTCTATAAATAAAATTATATCAACAACAGAAAATCAGTTGTGTCTTTTAATTTGAATAAAAAAAAAATTAAAAAAAAAATTTTTATATCGTGAACCAGGATTGAACCGGTGACCTTCCGTTTGTCAGCCCATTGCTTTTCCTCTAGGCTAAACTCGACATAAATTTTTTTTGTTAAATTTCAAATTTGAATTTCTTCAGGTTGAAAATTTGAATATTTTGTTTTTGAATAAAATTATATTCACAACAGAAAATCAATTGTGTCTTTTAATTTGAATCAATAAAAACATTATTTAAAAAAAAAAGTAATGCCTTGGTTGAGGTTCGAACTCAAATCTCTAAGGCTATAAGGCTGTGTCTCTACCTCCTGCGCCACAGATAATTACGTTTAGTTGTTGTCTAACCTAGAATTTAAACACGCATATGTATGAAACGAAAAAATATGATATATTCCAAAATTTTATTATGATAAATAAAATTTCTGTTCCTTGTCTCAATATATTATTACAATTACCAAAATAATGGAAATTAATGGTTAAAGCTACTAAAGTTGAAAAATTAATTTTAAATTGATTGGAAAAACTAATACTTTGGATAGAGTGATCGATTTTATTGAAACACAACTGATACTAGATTTTTGCAGCCGATATTTTATTTAAATGACTAAATCTTCGATAAATTGGTGGTTGTTGGTACTGAAGTTAATGTGGAAGTTGGTATTTTTTCAATATTGGTTAGAAAAGCCAATATTTTGGATAATGTGACAGTGTTTTGGTTCATCATATATATTTTCTGTTCACAAATAAATATAACTTTCCTGATGATGAATTTTAAGTAACTGCAATTGAAATTATTTAATGATGAAAATATTTCGTTGGTTCCGATAGAATTCCAACCAATTTATTTTCTGTGTGTGTAAATTGTATTTGTAACAAAAACAATTTCTATAGAAATAACGCAACACGCAATATTAACTATGTATTATACATTTATTGTCGCCAAAATTAATTTTATTGCGAGAATAACATTTTAAATATAACATTTTAATATATATTTAAAAAAACATTTTTGAATATTACTCTTTTTGTAAAAAAACGCGCGTATTAGATTTTTTACAAAAAAATTTTCATTAAAATTCATTTGGTAAAATTCTCTCTGCGTAAGTTTCCTCAAGGTTTAGGTTATTTCTTTATTATTGTTAATGGCCCTTAGAAAACGAAAAAGAGACAATCGCTCAATGTAAAAAGTTCTAACGCGTTTTTTATTTATTTAGGGGAAAAGAAAGAATGTTAATAAAATCTTCAGAACATAAGATATAACATTTTTTAAATGCAATATCAAATGTTATTGTGACAGTATTGATTAAAAATTACCTTTCAAGAAATTTTGTATCTATGGTTCATTAGCTTAAGGTTTTCAGGTTTTTAAAAATTGTTTCTAAAGGCACATCTACACGGGTTAGAAATCTCGTAGAGTTTGCGCTAAATTTGCCATAGTTGGCACTAATTTTTATTGCAAAATTATCATCTCTAGTTGCGAAGTATTAGTTTTTGTTAAAATCGTTGTATTTTTAAGAATAGTTTTTTCTCCAAATACCAACAAGCGCATCTAATAAACTAAAATGTTCAATAATATTACAAGACATCTTAAAAGTTGTTACTAATTAAAGAAATTACTTTTGACACCAGTTGTCAATTACCTAGATATTACATTTCGTAGACTTATACAGTGCTGCATTTTCATAAAGTCTAGGGAGTTTTTTATCCCGTGTAGATGTGCCTTAATGAAATAAAAAATCTACATTAAGTTATCGATATGTGAGGGTTTTAGGTTTGCTGTTGTTAACTTACTAAAAAACAAAAATTTGCTAGTTTCAGCAGTTCTTTTTTCCATTATCAATTAAATTTTAGTATCTTTAGGAAAAATTTTACCGACCTCTTTCTATTAGTCCGAAAAAAAATTTTCATTTAAAAAAATCTCAAGCCGAAACTTTTTAACCTTAGAATATGAAAACTTTTTTTAAATATACCCAGCAAAATCTTTCATTACCAAATAAGTGGTTATATAATGAAATTAAAATTTTCTACTACTTAAAATTCGGCATCAGTACTAGTTATTTTTGTTCGACGAAGCCGTTTGTATAAGCACCCAGTGTAGAAAATCATTACCAGATAAGTGGTTATGTAACTACATACTTGGTAATGGTAACTAGTTACTTTTGTTATTACATTTCTTATTACCTTTATATGGCGATGTCGCGAAAAATAATGAGTTGTCGTTACACACCAGCATACGAAAAATCAAAAAATATATCGTTACCTATGTGCTTACCAGTACTGACAAAAATAATGAGTCTAAAAATTGATTTTCTAAAAAATAAATTACATAAAAAAAAAAAAATTTTTATTGTATTTTTTTTTAATTAAAATTTGCTGGTGCTTGAATCGAACCTGGGTCTACAGATTGCCAGTCAACAGCTCTAACGTCTGAGCTATATCGACATCTAATATTTAATAGATAAAAGCACAATTGACCTGCTGCACACAAGTAAGCTTACTCGCCAACATACAAAAAATCAAAAAATATGTGGTTACATATATCCTTACCAGTGTTTAAAAAATATTGAGTCTAAAAATAGATTTCAATAAATTTTCAAAAAAATCTAAAAAAAATATTTTCTATTTGAAATATTGATAAAAATAAGTCATTATCAGTAACTCATTATTATATGTTTTAAAATAATACAGAAGGTAAGTGGCTGTCATTACTGGTAGTCCAAAAAATAATGATATGTCATTACCGTTTCTACACTGGGCAATCTAGATAAAGATAATGTGATATTGGTCACTACTTATATTTTAATCACTAGTAGGTATATGAGTAGGCCTTATTATTTAACAATTTGTAACCACTTATTTTTTAACTACATATCAGCACACGGATAACTACTCATTTTGGTAACTACTTATTTTATATATTTTTATAATGCAGCGGGAAAGCGGGTGCATAAATTTTGAGCGTTTTTTCGTGCAGCGAATATGGACAACTACTTACAAAAGAGATCCTTATCGAATAAAAATAATGAGTTTTGACACCTGTTATAAGCAGTGGACCCTAATTCTACTGCTTATTATTTAGATATTAGTAATTCGCACCCATTACTGAGATTTCGCTGGGTATCAGGTTTATATGTCACGTTTATATTTAACAAAAACAGGCAGCTCTTTGTGTTTTCATTGATAAAAAATGAAAGAAATACATTAATTTTGCATTAAACGATTAATTGCCAATTTTCTCGATTCACTGAACCGATTAACCGGTTAATCAATTTTACTGATTTTTCGAATAATGCATTAACCGGTTAACCTCCCACGTCAGATAATTGGAAACGCTACTTAAATGGTACATTTTACCACATATTGGCATTATGCCCCTATAGGTATGAGTGATACGTGGTCAACAATTAAAATAAATCATACGCAACTTAAGAATTTTGCGTATCTTCAATACCCAGCAAAGTATTGGTAGTGACTAGGCCAACCAAAAAGAAGCCAGAGCATATTTTTTATTTGAAAAGATAAAACAATTTAGATTAAATACAAGTTCTTACCTTAAAAATAAAAGAATTTTGGGACATATTTGTTAGAGCTTTTTTTGCTTAATTTATCTAATTTTGCTTGTTTTTCCTTATTTTGCAAATATTGGCTTATTTTTGCTATTTTTTTTAAATTATGTCTGTTTTGGCTTTTCTTTTTTTTAAAATAAAACCAGTAATTTTAAAAATTATATTAAGTCGACATGAAGTTTTAAATTTTATTTTATTTTATAATTTATTTTCAATTAAAAACCCTATTTTGTTAAAATAGAATTTTTGGATTTTCCCACCTAAATTGTAATAGTCAGACCTTTAAAAAATATAATTCTTTAATTCGATTTTTCAATCTAATTCAGAACGAATCGAATCGCAAAACTCATTTTATTGATTGAATTATTGCTTGCTTTATCCAATCAATATCTTATTCAAAGAATTAATTTGATTTTTGTTGATTCTCTTCATAGAACCAAGCGAATTAATTCAATTTAGTAAAAAATGGTTGCCTTGATTTATAAATCGCGAATCTAATAAGTTAGCAAATAATTCACTCGAAAAAATTTAATCAATTGAAATTTGGAGAAATCACATAGCCATTAATTCAATATAAATCAGATTTAAAATGATAATGAATTATTCACTGCTTCGCAAAATGAATCAATTTTAATGCAAGTTTATTCGAAAAGAATTATCTTTTTCAAGTGTTGGAAATAGTACAAATATGACACAACCCTGTCTGATTCCTGAATCTTTCATTACCAAATAAGTGGTTATATAATAGAAATTCATAGCTCCGCACAACTTATTTTTTGGCGTCTAAACTCATTATTTTTGTTTGGCGTGGTCGTTTTTATAAGTAGTCACGCTTACCCGCTCGCTTACGAAAAAATGAGAAATAAGTAGTTATGAGATTTCGAATAATAAGTGGTTACACACATGCTTACAAAAAGTTTAATTATAAGTGGTTATCCGATTGCTTACTTGATTCTTAAAAATAAGGAGTTAGGCAAATACTATTAGCCTAAGGAAATACATTTAGAAAAATTTAAGTTTCCTCTAGTGTTTAATTTTAGGACTCGTCATAAAAATTTAAATATAAAACATATTTACATATAATAAAAAAATTTAACTGTGTAAAAAGTACTTATTTAAACTAATACGAGTAAGTCATTATTTTATATTTAGAAACAATGAATACAATAAACCGTTATTAGGAAGTCATTATTTTATATTATAAAATAATGCAAAATGTAATGATATATCATTTTTGGTAATGCAGATCGTAATGAGGTGTCACTACCAATATTTTGCTGGGAGGTTAAATACAAAATTTAATTTTTGTAAGAATTTTAAGGGCTTATTTTGAATTTTTATTGCTTGTTTACTTTTTTTCGAGCTTTTTTTAAGAGCTTAAAACATTGCTTTTAGAGCTTTTTTGATTAGCCTACTAATGACACTTCATTACTATCTCCATTACGGAAATTGATATACCACTACCATTTGCATTACTTTATAGTATAAAATAATGACTTCCTAATAACGGCTTATTATTGTGATTGTGTTTAAAAATAAAATGAATTACGCTTAATTGTTTTAATAAGTACTTTTACGCAGTTAAATTTTATACATTTTTATTTATTATATGTAAATATTAAGGAAATCAATGAACTCCTTCCAAAAACTTGTTCGAGTAATTTCTAGTGGCCAATTTCGAGTAACGAATCACCCAAGTAATTTTGGTCGATTAATCGAGTAACTCGAGTAAATATAAAAAGAATTTTTTTTTTAATTTATACCAATTTGTTTTTAATTTGCTGACTACTTTTTTTATTTCTTTTGTAGATTTTAAAGTAATGTTTCAGTAACAGTTTGAATTTAAATACTATAATCATTTTCTGAATCATAACCACTGTAAAACCACGATTTGAAATTGAATAAATTAAGATATGATTTATATATATTTATATTGATTCAATTTTTAAAGAATTTATTTGTTTTGTGATTTGATTCAATATTGAAGGCAACCATTATTGGTTAAATTATTTTGTTAAAACTGAATTAGTTCGTTTGATTATATGAAAAGAATCAACAAAAATCAAATTGATTCTTTGAATCAAATAGTGATGGAATTTAAATGCTTATGGATTCATTCAAAATGTTATCAGAGTTAAAAATTTTACTAAGGAACTATATTTTTGAAGGTCTATATTTTACTAGATTTGAAGGAACTGTGCAAGCAAAATATAATTCCCAAAGAAGAGCTTTATAAAAATTTAAGGAAAGTCTTTAAAAAGCAAAACACCTTAACTGTATATTTGTAGAAGATCTTTTTAACTTTAAGTAAAAACATCCAAGGTTTACTACATACAAAAAGCCCATAACTATATTTCTCATTTTTTTTTAAAGGGGTATGAAAAAAACTTGATAGATTCTAAATAACTTTGAGTCTTAAATTTATTTGAATGTATTTTTTATCACTAAAAAATTTCATTCACACATATTCACAGTTTTAGATTTTATTTTATTTTTTATCCTTCTCCTCTAAAGAAATAAAAAATCTAGTTGGGTTCATTTTAAATTAAGCCATTCAGAATTTTTAGCTTTTTAGAATAGTGCCTCACAAATTGTTTTTAAACGAGTACATAACAGACCTCTCTTAGATTTCAAAGTTAACATAAATAAATGGTGTCAACAATCTCTTAAACTTCTACTTATGGATACATTTTAATTGTTAATTTGTTGTGTTTTGTCACTAATAAACTATAAAACCTACAAAAAATGTATAACTTTTGCCAAAAAATAATGAAATAAAATTGTTACTCGAGTAATTTTAAACACTACACGATTAATCGAGTTACTCGAGTAATTTTAACATCTTACACGATCAATCGAGTTATATTAAAACCTCAAAATCGAGTAACTCGGTTACTCGAACAAAGCAAAATCCGAGTAATATGAATACCCTAGTAAATATGTTTTGTATTTAAATTTATATGGCGAATCCTAAAACAACACACTAGGAAAAACTTAAATTTTTCTGAATGTATTTCCTTAAGCTAATAGTATATGTGTAACTCCTTATTTTAAAAAACCACCTTATTATTCAATATCTCGTAACTACTTACTTTTAATTTTTTCGTAAGTGAGCGCGTAAGCGTGACGGCCACGCCAAACAAAAGCAATGAGTTTAGACGGCAAAAAATAAGTTGTGCGGCGTTATTTGGTAATGAAAGATTTTGATGGGTACTAAACAGGCCAGCAAAAAAATGGAAGTCATGCTTTACAAACTACTTTTCTCATTGCTCCGAAAGGAGCCTTAAGCGTTTTTTACTACTTTTTAGAAGTAATTCTGAACTACTTCACAAAAATCACTTTTTTCATTGCTTCCGACGTATCGGTTAGTAAATGTTACAGCTTTTGCAGAGCTGTAACAACATCCAAAAAATCACTTAAGTATTGCATCTAAAGCATTGTTGCTTTAAAAGTGGTCCTAAAAAGTGATTTTTATGCAATTCATTTCCAAGCAGATGATAGTCGGTTCGATTCCAGGCGAAACTCATATTCTTTAAATTAATTTTTAATTATTTTTTTTTTTTTCATATTTAAAAGTTTGTTTTTTTTCGAATTTTATAGTAGGTATAAATTTAGCATCTTTAAAACTAATTAGTTATAAAAATGCTGCCAAGCCTTTAAAATTCTTGACTTTTGCAAAGATATCTGTAATAAAAATATTTCAAATTTTAATCTTTTTAAATTGATAAAATATCAAAAACCATCGACCATATATACTAAAGGCATACACTTAAAATAATACGTCAATAGAAAAATCTGTCAAACCGGTTTCAAATCATTTGAATAATTTTTAAAAAATTTTTTGTTAAAACACTGATTTAAGCAAAGATTTTAGTTATCTTCATTTAATACAATATTAAGAATCCTCAGTACTTTTACGAATTTTGAATATTAATTTTCAAAATTATTTTAAACTAATTTTTAAGAACACATTCGTTAAATTTTACAAAATTTATTATCCAAAGTTTTAAAGATGGCGCTATTTTTTTCCCTCCCATATCTCGAAAACTAAGAGAGATGGAGCAAAATTGATGAAAATTTCGACTACCCCTAACCGTACAATACCCCAGCGAGAGGGGTTATCTCTATCCAAAAATGGACCTTGGCGGGGACTTGGGCCCTCGGAAATTTTTAATAAAAAATGTTCCACATCATAAAATTGCCCATATCTCGAAAACTAAGCGACATAGAGCAAAACGGACAAAATGTTTGCCCATTGGAGTGACCTTATATGCCTTCACATGATATGGACTAGGCCAGGGGATAAATTCTACGACTCAGTATAATTACAGATAAAACTGTAGTTTTACAAATTCTTTACTTAAATTTAGATTTATTAAATTTAAAAAAAACGAGTAAAAAGGTTAAAGTCGGGCATGCCGACTATACAATACCCTACACCAGTCTGGTGTATTGTTTGGATCCGAAATTCGAATGGGTTAAAATGGGGCTTGTGTCAAAATTTTCTATAATGTGAGTCAGCGCACCAAATTTCATTAAAATATCTTAATATTTGCGACCTGCAGTTTGTAACCAAGCCAATTTTGGGGGGACCCTTATATGGGCACTAGTTCTAAACAAGGACCGATGTTCACCAAAATCAATTGGCTTCGTCCTTGGGCCAACATAGGTCTATGTACCAAATTTCATCAAAATATCTTAATATTTGCGACCTGCAGCGTATAAACAGTATAATTTTGGGGGGACCCTTATATGGGCACTAGGTCTAAACATGGACCGATGTTCACCAAAATCAATAGGCTGCGTTATTGGGCTAACATAGGTCTGTGTACCAAATTTCGTCAAAATATATATTTTAATATTTACGACCTGCAGCGTATAAACAATATAATTTTGGTAGGACCCTTATATGGGCACTAGGTCTAAACATAGACCGATGTTCACCAAAATCAATAGGCTGCGTTATTGGGCTAACATAGGTCTGTGTACCAAATTTCATTAAAATATCTTAATATTTGCAACCTGCAGCGTATAAACAGTATAATTTTGGTAGGACCCTTATATGGGCACTAGGTCTAAACATGGACCGATGTTCAACAAAATCAATAGGCTGCGTAATTGGGCCAATGTAGGTCTGTGTACCAAATTTTGTCAAAATATCTTAATATTTACGACCTGCAGCGTATAAACAGTATAATTTTGGTAGGACCCTTATATGGGCACTAGGTCTAAACATATACCGATGTTCACCAAAATCAATAGGCTGCGTTATTGGGCTAACATAGGTCTGTGTACCAAATTTCGTCAAAATATCTTAATATTTACGACCTGCAGCGTATAAACAATATAATTTTGGTAGGACCCTTATATGGGCACTAGGTCTAAACATGGACCAATGTTCACCAAAATCAAACTTGTTCCTCCTTGGGCCAGCATAGCTCTGCGTACCAAATTTCATCAAAATATCTTATTAGTTGCGACCTGTAGAGTGCGCACAAGATTGCATGGACAGACAGACGGACGGACGGACAGACGGACATCGTTAAATCGAAATAAAAACGAGTAAAAAGGTTAAAGTCGGGCATGCCGACTATGCAATACCCTACACCAGTCTGGTGTATTGTTTGGATCCGAAATTCGAATGGGTTAAAATGGGGCTTATGTCAAAATTTTCTATAATGTTAGTCAGCGCACCAAATTTCATTAAAATATCTTAATATTTGCGACCTGCAGTTTGTAACCAAGCCAATTTTGGGGGGAACCTTATATGGCCACTAGTTCTAAACATGGACCGATGTTCACCAAAATCAATAGGCTTCGTCCTTGGGCCAACATAGGTCTATGTACCAAATTTCATCAAAATATCTTAATATTTGCGACCTGCAGCGTATAAACAATATAATTTTGGTAGGACCCTTATATGGGCACTAGGTCTAAACATGGACCGATGTTCACCAAAATCAATAGGCTGCGTTATTGGGCTAACATAGGTCTGTGTACCAAATTTCGTCAAAATATCTTAATATTTACGACCTTCAGCGTATAAACAATATAATTTTGGTAGGACCCTTATATGGGCACTAGGTCTAAACATGGACCGATGTTCACCAAAATCAATAGGCTGCGTTATTGGGCCAATATAGATCTGTGTACTAAATTTCATCAAAATATCTTAATATTTACGACCTGCAGCGTATAAACAGTATAATTTAAAAGTATAATATAAACATGGACCGATGTTCAAAAAAATCAAACTTGTTCGTCCTTGGGCCAACATAGGTCTGCGTACCAAATTTCATCAAAATATCTTAATAGTTGCGACCTGTAGAGTGCGCACAAGATTGCATGGACAGACAGACAGACGGACGGACGGACGGACGGACAGACGGACATCGTTAAATCGAAATAAAAAAAAATTCTGAACCGATCGGTATACTATAAGGTGGATCTACGACCAATATTTTTTGGTGTTACAAACATCAGCACAAACTTATAATACCCTGACCACATAGTGGTGTAGGGTATAAAAAATTCTGAACCGATCGGTATACTATAAGGTGGGTCTACGACCAATATTTTTTGGTGTTACAAACATCAGCACAAACTTATAATACCCTGACCACATAGTGGTGTAGGGTATAAAAAATATGTTAAAATCAACAAATTTTATTTTAAGCCAAAAAACAGGAATACATTTTGTTAAAGTAACAAGTTTTTCTATCCATTATTATTTTGAGTATACCAATTATCTCAAACGTCCAAAACATGCTCTTTAATTTTATATACCAACTCGGTTTAAGAGAAACAATTTTTAGTGTTTTTTAATATATTGAGAATATATTGGGCAACACAAGTGCGCTTGAAAATTTAATTAAAATATCTTAAAAACAAGAAAAATTGTTACATAAAAGTAGCAGCTTTATCGCATTTTTTGTTATTTTTCGCCGAAACTCTCTTAAAATTAGTTCAGTTTTTCAGATGAGAGCCGTGCATAGTGGGTGCAAAAAAACAAATTCTAACAAATGAATTATGTGGCCATTAGTAAAGGTAGAGAAGGGAATACAATAAAATTTGTATATTTCGCGTTCCGGCGAAGTCCATATACAAAGGCGGCCCAAATGTTTAAAGGTAATTTGTATACCAAAATAAAAAAAAGTCAGTTAAGTATGGATGTTCGTTCTCGTTACAAGTAGTTATAGATATAGGCATAAAATTCTAAAAAACTTTATAAATAACACAGTACAACACGAAATAATTTACGGTTTTTGACAATAGATTCTGGCAGAGAAGACAAAAGAAAAATATACGTGTGTCGGCGTTTTGATCACATCAGAATTTTGTTTTAGGGGGGGGGGGGGGGGGGGGTTTAACTTTCCATATATGGCTTTGGTGTGTTCCAAAACCCAAAATTAACGTAAAAAGCGGTCAAATTAAGGGTTAATTAAGTTATTGTTCACATCTCTGACGAGAAGGTTTGACACTCAACTATCCAATACTTTTGTATCTACATCACTATGACTTTAGTTTTGTTGCTTATGTTCTTCTTTATTCCTTTTGTCATTCATTATCTTTTTGGCACTCAAAATTGCCATAAGGGAATTTAATCTCTTCAGCTTCTTAATTGTCCCACAAGGCAATTTGTATGTTAAGAAAAAATAAACTTGACTGCTTTTGCTATGTCTGCGGCAAGCATACCCATAAAGAATTCAAGGTTTAATTTTTCAATAGTAATGCTCTGCTATGACAACTCAATATTAAAATCATTGTTCCTGTCAAAAAAGAAGTACATCTACATCATTAATTATACTGCTTTCCCAGGTAGAAATTGCCGACGTTACAACAAAAGTTGTACTGGGAGAGCACTGTTTTTTACGAAATGCCGGTACTACATAAAACGTGCTTTGCCAGTACTGTTTTCTGAAAATTAACGAGCTTTTTTTAATTTATTAAAATTAACAATTTTATAAATTTTACGTATTTTTACATCTATTACAAAATTATTTATGTAAGAGAGACATCGCAATTCTTTTCTTGTGAAGTTTCGAAAGAATACATTTGAAGAAATTCCATCAAGACTTGACAAAAAAAAAAAATAAAAACAAAAATCTGTGATGTACACTAAGAGGACAGTAAAGTTCTAGCAAACTACTAAATTTGTTATTAAATGTACTGGAATAATACCAAAAAAATAAAATCCCAAGCTTGCGCCAACGTTGGGAAATAACTACGGCCAAGCGTTTATTGGTGTTATCATTTCGACAACTTGGCAGTACAGTGAAAGTTAAAAATCCGACGCATTGCCAGTACATGCACTACCGCCTCCAATACCGGGCCAACATTGTGCCGTTTGTATTTTTCTACCTGGGTTGGCATCTGTTTTTTTTTTGCTGGGTAGTACACATTTTTAACCAAAATTAATGTCAGTTTTATTCAAAACTAAGAGCCAATTTTTTCTAAAATTTTTTTTAAAAAAATGATTGAGACAAAAATCGCTTCAAGTTCTGACTATAAAATTTGCCCTAACAATTCATTAAGTTTATTATTACCCTTTCAGCAGGCAAATACAACTGGACTGATTCGGCTTATTACAATTATAAGCTATATAAATGTTTGGCACAATTTCAGATCTATATTTTGGTTAGCAACAAACTCAATGCCAAACTGATATAGCTACTAATTATAAAATACTTCCATATAAACAATTTCACTGGAATTCAAGTTGAAAACAAGTCCAATTCCAGCCCTGTTTTCCAGTTTCAAGGCTTGAATAAAACTTTAAATACATTTTATTTCAATAGCATACTCCAGCAAAAGGGGAAACAAAAATTCAAGTTTGATCTATTTTTTTTTAAATATACAAATGCTAGAATTTGAAATATACTTTACTTCAAGCTAAATTTAAAGCACTTGAATTTTTAAAACCTGTGTGCTTATTGGGTTATAACAAGTATCGGTAGTTTTAAATATCAGATTATACATATGGGTCATTCCATCTAAATGGTTGGACTCGACCCCTTCGATTTGGATCAATTTTGGTCAGAACTTTTCTTTCATCATATAACGAAGTTTTGCCAAAGAAAAAGAAGTACAAATTTTTTTTTCAAAAGTTATGCAATATTTAAAATTTCAAAAATGTTATAAGTTTTCCTAATTTTTTGCTTTGTTACGAGGTTATTTTTTGAATATCTCGAAAACTATAATAGCTACAAAAATTGTTCTTAGCTCGTTTTAAAGAGGATATTTAGCCGTATTAAAAAAATATATAAAAAAAAATATTGAAAAATAAAGAAATTCAAAATTTTTCAATTTTAAAATTTAAAAATCCAAAAACTCAAAAACATATTTTTTTTGCTCAATTTATTTTTTAATACGGCTAAATATCCTTTTTAAAACAGGCTAAGAACTATTTTTGTAGCTATTATAGTTTAAAAATAACCTCGTAACAAAGCAAAAAATTAGAAAAATTAGAAAAATTATGACATTTTTTGAAATTTTAAATATTGCATAACTTTTGAAAAAAAATTTGTAATTTTTTTCCTTTGGCAAAACTTCGTTATATGATGAAAGAAAAGTTCTGACCAAAATTCAACCAAATCGAAAGGGTCGAGTCCAACCATTGGTCGATTTGAGATGGAATGACCCATATCTAGAAGAAAACTTAATTCCTTTTTCTAAAGAGTTGGTGCTTTTAATTAATATATTTAATGCATACGTACATATTTTTTTAGCGAACCAACATTTCATTAAGGGGTTAAAAAGCGGTGTAAGTACTTTAAACCCCTTTTTAAACCTAAAACCTGGTATTTTTTCTCCTTTTTTTAATTAAGGTCAAAAGGAAGCCATCGGGATAGCTTTCTTGAGAGTTTTTTGGGCAACTGTTAAGTTTTTTTTAACTTTTTTTTAAAATTTATTTTAGAGTTTGTTATACTTAAAGCTAAATGACAATTAAAAGTTTTTAGTAAACTTAATGCGGATATATTTCATGAAACTGCGGTCCGTTTTTGTCTGTTCTCCTTTTGTTATAATATTCTTATTTCTAACATTGGAAGAAAAAAACAATCTAGTACGAAAACTTTGGGCAAAAAACATTGAGTTGTTTATTTAGAAAACAAAACAAGTTTGTATTATTTTAATCAGTTTAAACGTGTAGAAATTCTATCCAAAAAACAATTGCAGATTTGGTCGTGTTTCTTCTTTTTGTACTTACATTCTAAGCACTATTACTAAATAAATATTTAGCTAACGGAAAACCATACCTCATTCGAGAGAGAAAAAAAATAAAAAACAAAAACTACAACTGCTTCCGTTAAATGCTGACTTATGGCTGGACTAGAGTGGACCGAATAGGAATGAAACCCTGGGCGAACTCGACAGAATATGCAAATGGTTGCCTATTGTGGTAGTGTTAAATATTAAGATCTGACCAACAGTTAAAAGCTTTTAGCTCACTGAAATAACTATGTTTCTTTTATATATTATACTACATACTTGTACAACAAAATCAAGATTTTTTATCTAATCAAAAGCATAAAAAAAATTATTGAAAATGTCCTAGGCAAAAATAGCTCCTATTGCTCGAACATACGTCTACAACATGTTAAGTGCTTTTGAAAAATTAAGTGTTTATATGTCTAAAAAAAAATTTTTTTTTTAATTGTTATATGAACTTATCCGAGCATCAGCTGACAACAGAGTTCGATGGACATGGCGAGCTGTTTCATCAGACAGGTGCACCTATTGAAGAACGCTATAAAGACAAGAGTATTCATTCTCTTAATAAAATATGCTCGACATTGTTTGATAACAACATAGAATTGCCTAGAGCTAGAATAAGAATGTAATAAATAAATGCTTTTTAAAATACCCAAATACTTAATCAACCCTTAAACACATTTTAAATTTTGACTAATTTCTGGCATTGAAGTTAAATTTTCAACTTTTATGTCTTCAGAAGTTTATAGTGAAATTTCATGACAAATATTTTTGCGGAACAATTTAACCCTCTATCTCTTCAACTTACGGGTATTGTTTGTCCCTATATAAAAGGGCCAAAAAAAGAATTAGGGGGTTAAAATTTTCCACAAAAATGCTCACCGCAGTATTTTACATAAGTTCGCTGATTACATTCTGTGTGTTGTCTTTTTTTTTGTTTTTGTGTAGTGTTAGCGCTTTTTAAACACAAAAATCTTAATTCAAAAATTTAGTTTCTTCTGAGGCAGTTTGACTAATTCGACTATACCTAGGCAAAGAAACAAAAATTTCATTCACAGATAATATCAGTATGAAGACGATCAAATGGAAAACAAGCTTTATAAACATTTTTGTATCCTGGACCACGTAGATTTAGGTTCTTTTACTACAATTGGAAAATATTGCTTACTTTTTTTATTCCTAGCAAACAAAGATCATCGTTAATGACTCAGAAAAGAGCTTTAAAAACATAAACATTTTTCCACTTTTTCCTTTGAAAGTGGTCCGTCCAAAAGAGTCTCCCGTGTACTCAGAAATGACTCGGAAAAAAGAACGTACAAAATCTAAATTTTCCTAATAAATTTAAAAAATTTTGGAATCTTCTTTGAGTCCGGAAAATGAAACCTCATTTTGAGACAGTTTTTTAGATTGTAGAGACAACTTTTTGGGTTGTTTTCTGAGGGTTTATATTTTCTACCAAAAAAAGAGTGTTTTCAAAAAAACAATAATCATTTCTATGAGCCATTTAAGAATCTTATTTATGTGTGCTCCGAAATTGCTGGCTGGGTTGAATTTTTCCAGCTGTAGTAAAAGTAGTAACTTCTAGTAAGTAAACGGACACGCTTGATATGTCTGTTGTCTGAACAGAAAAATTTGTTACCTTAACAAAATGTATTCCTGTTTTTTTTTCTTAAAATATAATTTGTTGATTTTAAAAATTTTTTTGTTAAATTTAACAAACCCAGCCTGCAAAATTTGGATACTTTTTTGAGGGTTCCATTCTATGAGTCAAAACTCACTCAAATAAAACACATTTTTTTTAAGTTTTAAAATTTTTTTCAAAAAATGCTCATATTTTGGACGAAAATATGAGCAAAAGGAATCATAAAAGACACACAAATTTGAGCAAAATTTTAAATCTAATAGATGGTTCAGAAATGACTTCGAAATGTAAGAAATTTTAATATTTTGTGAACAATTCAAAAAAGGCTTTAAAAAAAGATTAATTTTTGAGCCTTACGAATTTTTTTAAATTCTTTTTTTGAGTCATTTTTGAATCAGAAAAGAAGGCTCTTTTGGATGAACCACTTTCATACAAAAATTCTAACTTCTAATAACATTTTTGAGATATTTTTGATTCATTTTTGGGCTTGTTTCCTGGCTGAGAATCTAAATTTAAGTAAAAAAAAAATACAGTTATTTTGTAATTAAACTCAGCCGTAAAATTTGTGCAAATTTACGGTCTCGGGACCATTCCCAAGACTAGTTCATATGATCTAAGGGCATGCAAGGCTATTCCAAAGGAGCATTTATCCGTTTTGTTCTATCTTGCGTAGTTCTAGATATGGGCCATTATATGAAATGTAATTTTTTATTAGAAATTTCCTAGATTCCAAGGCCCCACCAAGGTCCATTTTTGGATAGAGATAGCCTTTTCACGGGATCGTTGTACTAATTATAGTTATAGTTTTTTAAGTTTTCGAGATATGGAGTATTAAAAAAATCGAGAGGGCAAGAAATAGTGCCATCTTTAAAACTTTGGACCAATGGTGGCGCCATCTACTGGTAATAGCGGAAATTTTAAAATATTATATTTTAACATTAAATTGTGTAGAATTTAAAAAATAGGATCTTAAACATTAGTTATACATAATTTTGAAAATTAATACACAAAATCATTTAAAATACTGAGGATTTTTAGTACTGTACTAAATGAAGATAACTAAAATCTTTGTGTAGATCCGTGTTTCAACTAAAAATTTGTTATGAATTCCCGAGTAAAAACAGTTACATATAGTCGTATAAAATGCGATTAAGTTATATCTGTATAAATATACTCTTTCATCCGAAAAATGGCCCGATGTAATTGTATCAGTTGTTTATTAGTTTTTATCTAATTGTATTAGTTTGGATCCCAACTAATGAAATTATACATTATTCAGATGAAATTATATCCAATTTTTGACCTGATATAATTTTACCGGTTTATATCTAATGGTATCTGTTTAGATCGTATTTGGTACAATTTTATATAAATAAAATATATTTGTATCCGACATTTGCCTTATATAATTGTATCAAAGTTTTAAAGCAGATATAATTGCATCAGGTCAAAATTCAGATATAACTATATAAGTCTGTATAGTAATGTATCTATTTGGATCTAAACTAATACCATGCGACATAAACCCATAACATTGTATCAGGTCAAAAATCAGATAAAATTTCATCTGCTTAATATATAATCTAATCAGTTAAGATCTAAACTGATACAATTAGATAAAATGTGATAACCCACTGACACAATTATATCGGGCCATTTTTCGGATGAAATGGTATATGGATCACATTATGTTATATATTACCATATAAAGCTCCATATTCATTTTTTTTAATAGGGTTAGCCAAGTCGATTTGAAACCCGTTCTACAAATTTTTTATTGACTTATTATTTTAAGTGTAGAGATGGAAATGAGATTATATATGAATTTTCGCAATATATGTAGGTCTAAAACCCCACGAGGTATATATATCCTTGATCCTTATACAATATTAATATATTAATCCGATCTAGCGATGTCTAAGTGTCTGTTTATCAGTCTTTTGCAAAATTTCTAGATTACCTAGATTTGGTATTGAAAAGGAGCAAAACCAGTCCAGATGTTAAAAAGTACTGAGATATATGATCATGTACGAATCCATATATGATATATTGGGTTATTTAAGCTAAAATCATAGGCTCCTTTATAAGAAAAATCTGATACTTATAAAAAATATTCATAAATAAAAAAAACATAAATATTGTCATGAATTGACGACTCGTATCTAAAATTAGTGAAGAGCATGCTAAGCGGCTTATCTATTATATATAAGTTATTTGACTTTTATAGGTTTTAACATTTTTAGAGTGATAATCGGCTTAATTTTCGAAAAAAAATACATTTATTATCACTAACATTATATACCACATATATAATATTACTCATACGCACCCATGCACAAATTTCTCAAATACGGTGCAATTACATTTGTACCATATTCAATGTAAATTTTCTCGTAAACGAAGCCGAACACATCTCCAATTTTTTTTACCAATAGAAAATTATCTGCAAATTTTTTTTTTTTTTTAAATATATAAAAAATAGAAAAGTAGGGTGTTTTTTGATAAATTGAGTTTTTCATAATAACATAAAAAATCCAAAATCAGAACTTGTTCTGAAAATTTTATTTTTTTTTTTTTCATTCAGAAAATAGCACGTGAGAAGCTTTATAGATCACGTTTAATTTTAGGTTCTTGACATACTTGAAAATTTTTTAACAAATTGTTAACTGAAGATGCTTTTAAATTTTTTCAACACTTGACCACGCCTACCTAGCCCACTTTGTGGAACAGTAATAACTACGGATTCTGTTTCCCGCTACACAGACGTATATATATCGAAAACTTGATATTGATACGACATATGTTTTGCAGCTGGACATTTGGTGTGGAATGTCTCATATGTGAAGGAAATAATTCAGAATGTTTTGAGACATAACAATTTATGTTCTTATTTATTGTTTTCTACGAAAACAATTGGTCTGCAATTCATACTTCAGGTAACCGTATGTCGGCAAACGTCGTTATTGCTGAAAAATTGTGTAGGAAACTCTGAAGTTATATTGGTTTTTGTAAAAAAAAAACAGGAATGGCCCGTACACGGAAAAAATTATTACCAATAAATTTTCTATTAAAATTTTGTTTGATTTCAAAATAATTTTTAATTACAAGCTTAATCATATCAATTAAAGTTGTAATTGAAAATGAGTATAGTGTCGGAAAAATATTTAGTTTACTATAAGTACTATTGACAATATATTAAAAAAAAATGCTTAATATGCTTTGCGTAAAATCACAAAATTTTTTTATATTTATATTTTGATTTTTACTGCAGATATAAAAACAATATATTAATAATATTTTTAATATTACGAATTTTAATAAAAGCGTCATTACTTAATTTTTATCAATTAAAGTTTTAATTGATATAACTAAAACTTTAATTGAAAATTTTAACAATTTTTGATTCAATTTTTAATTCATATAACGATTTTCTTACTTAGTTCGAATTCAGTTAAATTTTTAATTGTATTTACAAATATTTTAATTGATAATCCATTTTAAATTTTTCTGTGTATATCTAAACAGTTTTTAAATAAGTATAAAGAGCGGCAGAAACTAAGCAATTTACAATCAAAAACGCAAAGCCGAAGAATATGGACTTACGCGATTATTGTTGAAAACAACAGATTTGTAACAAAGACACTGGGGAGTAGGTGCAGATCCAGGGGAAGGAAAATCAGGACATTTTATTCGCCAATAAATACAAAAATATAAATAGAAAAGTTAATAATGATAATGTAACTTTGTTCGGAACCCCTTTAGTTACCTGTACAAACAGGCCCGTTAACTTATCTCAATTTATGCCCTGGTTAAGACCTCTACTAGCCTTAACTACTGGTAAACATATTTTTTGAATAACTTGTCTAAATTTCAACCAAGTATTTCTTCTAACCAATGCTAAAATTTAACCATAGAAATGTCTGTGGTTAAGAAACTTAATCAAGGCTATAGTAGAACAATTCACCCTACATAAGATATTTTAATAAATTAAACTTGTAATGATGATTTTTAAAAAAATCTAAAGCGCAGCTTTAACCAAACTTTGACTAAGAATCGTCTTTGATGCATATAAGTATTTTCGATGTGCATTTCCCCACTTTACCAAAACTTACAAAAATTGCATTAGTGCTTAAATCGTGCACAAATTTTTGCTATTAAGGATTTAGGTTTCTGCGATAGCTTACGAAAATTGGCCTCATGTAATATATTACCTATTACATGAGACCAATTTATCTTTTTATGGGTTCAAGGAGCCAAAATCTGCCTTGAGTAATTAAAACCAAAAATGGTGACCAATATTAGAATAATTTGACACGAATTGCACACCTCCTACCAGAGACATATAATATAGAGATGCAACATCGATAATTTTTTAAACAAACTGTAGATGTCGCTAGCATGTGGGAAATTTTGTCAAAGGAGGATTTTATTTTGGGAAATTTTGTCAAGGGAGGATTTTTTTATGTCAAATGAGGTTTAACAGAGTTACTAGGTAAGGGGATTTGGACCCAAATTAGGGATTTCGACTTCGTTTTGGGACAGATTAAAAAATTTGTAAATTTTAAAGATTTGGCTTTAGGCCCAAAATAAGAAGAATTTTGTTATAAATTATATGTGTATTATTTCAAATTAAAGTCAATCAAATAATGGTCTGTTACAGAATTTCAAAATTTCTACAAAATATTTGAATTACTAAAGAAATGATCTCCAAATATTTATGAATCTTGAAATAACGAAAAGCTACCAAGCTCAATAATTAATCAAAAAATTTTCTATTTTCCAAATACTGAAATTTTTACATGCAAAGGACTCAAAAAATGAAGTTCGTGTGAAAATTGTGTAGAAGTTATTTTGTAACGGTGACATTTCAGCTTAATTGTGATTTGTCTTTCGTATAATAAATGTTTTTTAGTTTCACAATTTTAACAAAGATTTGAGGCCTTTAAAGTTCGAGTGAAAACGTAAATATTTCGTCGTCAAATATTCAATTTTATTTAATTTTCTCACTCATTTCTTAATAATTTTCTGAACCTAAGAGCGATGCTAACTAAGCTCCTATTTTTTTCTCTTGAGTTTTTGTTTAAGTTAAAATGAATTGGGTATAACATTGGGGATTTAAACATTTAAAATGGGAATAAGATAAAACTTTTTGGGCAACACTGTTCCCCAATAAAATGAAACAGTATTGCCAGAAAAACCCGGTATTGCCATTTATCAGGACCATGGAAGACCACTGCCTCCTACAAAATTAAAAATTGCTGCTGTTAGAAGCAAATACTTGACTTTCTGATTCCAAATCTCTATTTCGAATTCGTCTATCACCTCTCAATTTTGAGAAAATCGTAATTAAAAACGAGGAAAATAGCTTTTTTACCTATTTTGAAATACTATACAAAACGCATTGAATTTATCTACCATTATAGAAAAAAATTCTTTTGAAAACCACTCTCAGAAAAACAATTGTTCATCAGTTTTGGGTAACTTTCATTTAAGGATTAAGAATCAGCGTATCAAATTCAAAATGAATCATGTATCGAAGCTCAAACCACTGAAAGTTTGTTGAGGTGTGTTATCAGATTTGCAGAATTTTGGTACATGTGAAGTACAAGACTACGGAATTTAATTCTTAAATATTAAAAAGCGCATAAAAATTACTCGCGAATTAACGAAATGTGAACCAGTCGTGTTTTAAATATTGTAAAAGTAAGTGAGGAATCACTGGACAACCCACAGTTTTGACTCGCAATTGCAAATAGATACAAAATCATGCACACCGATTATTTTTCTACTCACTTTGATGTGCTGATCACATAAGTTGTCTTAATTTAATAATATATCACAAAATATCCACTGTTTTTTTTTTGTAATTTTATGCGCGAATCTTTCCGCGTTTGTCTCGATCAGCACGAAATACTTATTAATAGTACAAAAAAACCACTTGTATTTTATAGACTTACCAAATGGATTTAATTAAATCACCTCGCGTAGTATGCAAAAAGACACCATCATTTTAAAGTAATTTGCGACTGCGAATCTTAAAAAAACCACGTGGTCAAGTGTATTATTTTTTTTCCTTTTGTTTTTATTCTGACATTTCATACTAAGGTTAACTACCCAGAGTTAAAATATTGATAAGTTATTATGGTTAAATTTTCCTACACTCAGAAAATAAACACAGTCACTATTTTTAGTTATTTCTGAAGTTTTTCCGTTGAGTTATTTTTAAAGTAATAACAGTTGTTCGTAGAAGAAAAATAATTTTTAACTTTTATCACAAGTTATTTAAAAATTTAACTAAATGAAAATACGGATATTTCGTAACAGTCAAATTTTCTAGTCAATTTTTATTGTTTTAAAGTAAAACTAAAAAAATTAATCAAAAAAAAGTATTTTATAGTAAAAGATGTTTGAAATAAAAAAACACCAATACAATTATTTGAATTGTTTTTATTTTAAATTTTTTAGTAAAATCAAATATAAATTTAGTTCTTCGCACCGTTTTGTTTGTTATTTTTATAGTAAAAATAAATAAATTTTAAGTTGATTTTACGGTTTCTTATAGCCAATTTTTGATAGTCAAAAACATATAAAGAAATTGTTAAATTAAATGAAAATGTGAGTAGACCGGTTTTTAACTGAAATTTTATTCGTTTTAAATTGTATTTTAGTTAATTTTACCTTTATAATTTTTTGTGTGTAGGGATAAATATTTAGTATTGGTTAGTTACCCATGGTTAAGTTAAAGTTAACTGCTCGAGATAAGTTAATGGGCCTTAGAAGGTTAAGCAAAGAGAAAGATCCTTAGAATTAATTTATATATGCCGATACTTAGAACTGCCGGTAACGAAGAACCGGACTTGCTAGTTATCGATTGATAAAGTAATGGAAGAAACCGATTCAATTAACTTTCACCTGAATTGCCAAGTCTACTTTAACATAAACTGGAATTAAATTTAATTCGCTATTTTTAGACATTTGCTTTTATTTTTTTTCGAAAGCAGCTTTTGTTTATTTCGAAAATTTTCAATTTTCTCGACGGTAAGAAATAAAGGAAAAAAACCTACTTTATCGAAAAAGTTTGGCACTGCGGTAAAATACTGTGGACATTACGGTTATTTGGTTAGGGCTCTTTGATTATTTTTTTTAATTTTTCTTTTATAATTTTTTCAGATTTTTAAAAGAAATCTGACATTAAGACTTCGAAGTCAATATCTAGCAACGCTATAATGATAACCTTAAATTTTGTTTATTTGTGGCTATAGCTAAACTTTTATAAAATGTTATGCATTTTACTGCGGTGTCTTAACAAATACCGTTTTGGAAATTACCTTGTCAATAATAAGGGTTAATGGAAAATCACTGATGAAGCCTGTGTATAGATAAAGGCAGAAACTAGATCCAGTCTGATTAAAAATTAATAAGTTTATAATTTTTCCAAAAAAATTATTATTTTTCTTCTTAACTTCAACCTTACCAAAAAAAAATTTAAAAGATTCGAATTACGAGCGGTCAAGTGGCCGGTTCTTTTTGCTCACAAGTTATTTATTAATATTCTTCTTCTCTTTGCAATCTCGGATATCTCAGCTCTCCATCACCTACAAAAAAACCTTAAAAAAAAATCAAAAATTTTCGAATTACGGACCACTCTTAGGTACATATGACTAATACGTATACCCTCGAACACAATTTAATTTAAGATTTTGCACTAAACATATTGTTGTTAACAATAAAAAACTGCCGTAAATGGTCAAAATGTGAGTAAAAAAAATTATATGTTTAATCTGGAATCTTAAAATATTTCTTGTTGGAATCAATTTATGTTTGCAAATTGGCCCTTAACGTGCCAAGTCAAATGTTAATACTACAAATTGACAAAATACATACATGTTCTGCATTAAATGTATTTGTAAATACATTTCAAATGGAAAATATATAAAATGTACATACCCAATAAACCAAACAATATCGAAACGATATCACCTAGGTGACGTTTATTATCATATATGATAATCATTTTTAATACGAAAACGATACAGTTTTTGTTCTAAAATGTACTTTTGCTACCGATATTTTCCAAGGAATTATGATACTGTTTTGGCTATCGAATATCCCTGGAATAACTACTGTATAATCGTCAAAGTTCTGTACAGCATCGATATACTCTCCTTAATCTAGGCGATTTTGATATCAAAAATGATATCATATACACTCTAATTAAATTCTGTTGAAATTTACCCAACTTATAGTAGGAAACTGAACTCCTACTATAAATTGGGTAAATTTACTCTATGTGCGTAATTGAAAAAAAAGCGCACATTGTGTTTAAGTTGGTGCACAAATAATTTGTAATTTTACATTGAAAGTGCGTAAAAATTAAATGAAATTTTGAAATTAGTGTGTTAATTTAATAAATTTATGTATAAAAAAGCACGTTTCACGTGTAAATGTACGCATAAAATGCGTAAAAATCCACAAAAAATACGCAAAAATCCACAGAAAGTGCGTAAAAATAAAATATAATGCGTACATTTACAAAGGTGTGCTAACTTTAAGCACCACCCAAAAATTTTTTTAAATAAAATAACAAATTAATTTTTAGTACGTATTTTATTAATAATAATATCCGAGTCATTCTTTCATAATCGTTTATGTCCAAATTAGTCGTTTTGGTATCTTAAGGCATTTGTATAAAATTCATTTAAAAATTTGTTATAACTATTGATTGGGTGCGATGACTCCTGCTCAACAAAATGCCTCCTTTGAAAGGCGGGCAGTAACCGTCAACAATAATGGGAGAAAACGCCTTAAGAGAGATATGGCCTACGCAGGAACAACTGAGTGCAATGACTCCTGCTCAACAAAGTCAGTATTCATTGAGTACTGCCTAACTTGCAAAGAAAGCATTTTGTTGAGCAGGAGTCATTGCACTCAGTTGTTCCTGCGTAGGCCATATCTCTCTTAAGCCGTTTTCTCCCGTTATTGTTGACGATTACTGCCTCCCTTTCAAAGAAGGCATTTTGTTGAGCAGGAGTCATCGCACCCAGTTGTTTTACCTAGGCCGTATCTCTCTTACGGCGTTTTCTCCCGTTATTGTTGACGGTTGTTGGTTGACTGCCTCCCTTGCAAAGAAGGCATTTTGTTGAGCAGGAGTTATTGCACCCAGTAGTTCCTGCGTAGGCCGTGTCTCTCTTACGGCGTTTTCAATTTTGAAATGAGGTTTAGACTACCACATGCGTTAATAATAATTACCAAAAACAATTTCATGCTTATGTTGCTATTTCCAGACTCTAATGTGTTTGTGGAAATGTTGTAATTCACAAAAAATAATCCGTATTCGCTTTTTCTTTTTATTATTTATAATTTTTAATTTTTAATTTTTTCCAATTTGAAATGTCAGAGTATTTATTACTATTATTGGATAGTATATTTACCAACTTTGTGCGTAAAAATTTTATTTAACAAAACTATAGTAATTTTAGGCACAATGTGTTTATTTATAAGCACATAATGTCTAAAAATACTTTGTGTGTGTATTATTGCGTATGAAAGTGTGTACAAAAAAAGTTTACGCATTTTTTGTTTATATTTACCGAATTTTCGTAAAATTAAACAAAATTTTACCCATTTTATAGTAGCAAATTTACATACATTTTTTAGAGTGTATGAAAGAAAAATCGGAATCTAAGCTAAAAGTAAGTCAATAAAAAAAATTGATAATGAAATCGTTATATAAGGAACAACAGTCGAAGTCACCTAGATTTTGCAACTTATTGACCATTAAAGAAGAATATAAGTATACAAAAGAAAAAAAAAAAACAGCAAGTTTTTATAAGCTCCATTTGTTTCTGAAAATTGTTTAAATTTTTCTAAAATTATGTTTATTTTGGAAAATGCTTATTGGAATATGATATTGTTTTCGGATATCCAACGTGATAGCGATTTTACGATTATACCATTCTTGGGTTTATTGGGTACTTGATGCAATCATTTGGTACAATACATACAAATATACTTTCAAATTAAATTGTAGATAATTTTGAATCAAGATACAAATGAAAATAAACGTTTCCATATTAAATACATAACTAGATTTTGACATTGATTCAAATAATGCAGCATTTTTACGATATTTTCAGAGTTATCCAACTTTTAAAACAAAAGACTCATTCGTTGTGGCTGCCAAATTCATCAGCAAATAATATACTGGATGACGTCGCTTCACGCAACTAATAAAAATTGGGCCAGTCAAAATTTCCTTAAGCAAAAGATAATGATTTTACATAAAAATGTCTAGTTAAGCAATTTACAACCTGAAGTTATGGCCCCTATATTGTTCTATCCACTATTTCTTCACAAATCATACATTGTCTAATGAAAAGTATTTTAAACAGGAATTTTAAATTGTAATTTGATAGATCCTTGAATAGCGCAACTTTTTGTTGTTGCGATAATCAAGGGGTTATGTTAAGAGAGGAGGCACTATAGTTTGTTTAAACTAGCCGGTTGTGCATAGTTAAATTCCGTTAACGCAATGGAAAAGATTATTCGTTGGCTAACCAAAAATTCGTTACAACCGAACAATTCGATTGTAACCAATGTTGGCTGCCACGTCAATTCTGACCTACTAGAAAAAGGGGTTTTACCGCTAAATCGTGGCAATGGTTGCATTCATCTGTATTCAGTTAATTAAGTTAGTCAACATATTGTTTGTGTCATCGTTACAAAAGTATATTTTCGGTATAAAATAAAATTTGTATTATCAATTGTTTTAATTTCAGTCTGTCATATTATTTTTGACAACAAGTCAATTTTTTTTAATTTGATTTTAATCTTTAAAATTTTAATTGTGAGATGATTGTCATAGGTTATAATTTATTTAAATGTATGCAAATAAACTTCTCGTATGCATTTTTATATAATAAGCGTACTCATGATAACTCGTAAATTCCTTGTAAACCTTGTAGGGTATATAACATATCATTGCTGCGCCTAAGAAAATAGCTATTTGTCAAAAAACTTTTTTGTGAGGAAACATACAAAACTGCTTTATTGCAGCCTTTCCCGGAACCTTTTTGAAATTATTTTTACACACACAATTAAACAACACTTCAAACTTTCCACTTATAAAAGAATTACTTCCAAAAATCATAGCCAAGATACAAAATAAAGACCAAATTTAGGTACACCATAATTAATTTTAGGCGAAGTGACGATATACAAGTCATATTTATTATGTATGGAGTTTGACATTAAACTCATAAATATAAAAGTGGATAATTCCTGCACTCAAAATAATATGTCTGTTGGTTGAACAGAAAAATTTGTTACTTTAACTAAATTTATTTCTGTTTTCTGGCTTAAAATAAAATTTGTTGATTTTAAAAAATTCTTTTCTTTAACAAATCTAATTTTAAGAAAAAAAATTAATAAAACTACAGTTTTATTTGTAATTATACAGAGTCGTAGAATTTGTTCAAATTAAAGACTTCGGACACCCCCCCCCCCCCCCCGCGGACTTAAACCATACCATCTAAAGTCATTTAGGGGCACTCCATAGGAGCAAACATTTTATCCGTTGGGCTTTATCTCGCTCAGTTTTCGAGATATGGGCCATTTTGTGAAGCGGAACATTTTTATTAGAACCCATTGTTTTCAAAATCGCAAAAGTAGCCTCACTAAAACAGCTGTAACTTGCTCAATAATAAACGAAATGTCATTAAATTTTGATAAATATCATCCGAAGGTTGGCGGTTCCCAAAAATCATGTAGATTTTTCATTAGTGGCGCCACGTATTTTTCACCCTACGGACTTTTCAGCCGATGTGTTATTAATTTCTTTTTGACAAAATAACTTATTTCATTATTTCAAAAACTACATTTTAAAAATAAAGTAATAGATTGTAATGTTTTTATACAAAAATTTCTAAAACTTTTCGTTGATATAAATATATAAATGTTGTTGAAATATTTGCTTTATGCCCGTATTCTGGTAAAGTTGTCATCTCCCGAGTAAAAAAGTTCATATATAACAATATATTTTTTAATACAAAAATACACATTACCTTATAGTAATATAAAATGGCTTCGCATCCATATGTATTCATATATTATAATATCTTTCAAATATTTCCCGAAATTTTCTTATGTATAATCATATAAAATCATATACCAAAAAATGTGTTAATGTTAATGATACACATAACTATATATAACAAGATACGGTTGATCCCATAAATTGAGGTTTAATATACAATAAGATATAACCCAATACATAATCACATATAAACCCAAATCGAAGAAATTTTCTAAGTCATTTTCGATATAATTTAATATAAACCTTTATAAAAATATATCTAAGTTTTTATACATATAACTTTATATGATAAATTATCAAAAATATTTTCTAAGTCATTTTAGATAAAATTTTATATAATCTAGATTCGAAAACATTTTCTAAGTGATTTTATATATAAATTTAGATAAATCTTAAATAATTTAAAATATTTTCTGAGTCAATTTTTCATAAAAATTTATATTATTTAAAATCAGAAAAAATTTCGAAAGGAAAATATTTTTTATGTCAGTTTTACAATTCAAACATACACACATATTTCAAAACCCAACATATTTTGGGTATAAATCTTGAAATCCAATTGTATTTAATAGTATATAACTATATCAGATTGGATACAATACGATTCAATTAGATGTGCCCAATTTTGGGATGCAATTGCATCAGAGTATATGCAATTGTATAATATTAGATTGAATTGTATCTAAAATAATACAATCTAATTTTATAGACCCATTTTGCGGATCAGATTATATAAACACTTATATGATTATTTTATATTCTTCTATATAAGATATATAAACTTTTTTACTCGGTCTGTGACAATTTTTTATTTTTTTTTTATTTTTATAACAATATTTGTTATATTCCACAAGCCACATGAAAATTTTTTCTTTGCAAAATACATATAATTTTAGAAGTTGCAATTATAACATAGAATAATTGCAATTAAAATGGCGAAGTACCCAGCAAAAAAATTGCAAGTAATGCTTTACAAACTACTTCTTTCAATACTTCACAAGTATCCGTTAGTGTATTTTTACTGCTTTTTTAGAAGTTATTCTGAACAACTTCAAAAAATCACTTCTTTCATTGCTTCCAAATTATCCGCTAGTATATTTTTACAGCTTTTTTAGAATTAATTCTGAACAACTTCCAAAAAACCACTTAAGTATTGCTTCTAAAGAGTAATTGCTCTAAAAGTGATCGTAAAAAGTGATTTTGGTATCATTTGGCATTTCCAAACAGAGGGTCGCGGGTTCGCTTCACGGCGGGACCAATATTTATACGTGGAGAGGGTATAAGTTTGTGCTGATGTTTGTAACACCAAAAAATATTGGTCCTAGACCCACCTTATAGTATACCGATCGGCTCAGAACTTTTTTTTATTTCGATTTAACGATGTTCGTCCGTCCGTCCCTCCGTCCGTCTGTCTGTCCATGCATTCTTGTGCGCACTCTACAGGTCGCAAATCTTAAGATATTTTGATGAAATTTGGTACACAGACATATGTCGGCCCAAAAACGGAGCCTATTGATTTTGGTTGAAATCGGTCCATGTTTAGACCTAGTGCCTATATAAGGGTACCCCCCAAAATTGTCTTTTTCACACGCTGCTGGTCGCAAATACGAATATATTTCAATGAAATTTAGTTCGCTGACTTACATGGTCCCAAGGAAAAAGCCTATTGATTCTAGATAGGATCGGTCCATATTTGGACCTATCGCCCATATGGGCTATATTTTCGATTTTCTCTTCTTTTATGATTTTATAGAAAATTTTAACACAAGTCTGTTTTAACCCATTCAAATTTCGGATCCAAACATTAGTTGGCTTTAAGTCAGACTGGTGTAGGGTATTAAATGGTCGGCATGCCCGACATTAAGCTTTTTGTATATTTTTTTAATATATAAGTTAATTTATGTTAGTTTTATTTAACATAAAAAAAAACAAAGTTTTTTTTATTTAATTTTTTTTTCACTTTATTTATTAATTTTAATTTTATTATTAAGACGCTATGCGTCTGTTTTATACGAGTTTCAATTACAAACTGATTTATTTCTTAATAAGTTTAAATAATTACAAATTTTGCTTATTGCTATATTTTCTTTTTTTTACAATAAATTGTTTTTTATTTAAACTAACTTCCGTAAACTAAGCACTTATGTTATTGAACTAAATTTATGTCGCAATCATATTGTGCCAAATGAAACACTTGCTTATTTAGCAATTATTTAGTTGGACTGAATTTAGGTCAGGAAATCATAAATGTCTAGTTAGCGAAATTTGGTTTCGCAATTTGGTAATTTGTAATTACAAAAATTAATATTTGTTTCCTTAACTCTTCCCCTCTTAAAATCGATTGTCCTCAATCGAGTAGAAAATTGGTATATCGTTTAATTTGATGCCTTGGTATGTTAGTGAGGTTTGCTCTATTTTGGGTTGGCAGGAAGTAGTGTTACCGGTTTCAATAGGCTGTGGTATTTCATTTACAAATATAGTCTTCGGTTTGTTCTTACGCAGAATTATAAGTGTAGCCAGTGGAATTGTAATCATCAAAATTATAATTGCTAGAGACAATTCTCTTATTTCCGTTGATTTGCTAAAGTTAGCAATTAGCATTGTATTATTTATGTGGAGTTCTTGTAAACTTTCAAGTGATAGGATTTGAAGTTGTTCTATTTCGCTTGGAGTGGGTTGTTCTACAGGTGTTAAAATGTTCATGGGAGTGGCCTCGATATTTTCGTAAATACGGTCATTAATGTGGATGGTGGCATTGGTATAGGATATAATATAACTTCCAGTGAGGTTCTGAGGTTCTTCATTTACTCTGAGAGTTCCAGAAAATTCATTGAGCAGTATAGTTCCTGTCGAAATTTCTTCAATTTGGGGAATGTGATGAGCATTTGTTGTATAACATGATGATGGGAGAGAGTGTAGGATTTTTGGTAGGCAATTGTCAGTAGACAGTTTACCAGATTATCTAAATTACAAATTTCCAACCTTGCAAGCCGTCTACATTTTGTTCTTATCCCATAAATTTGTTTCTCAAAAGTTAATATTTCATTAAATTCTAGTTTTACAATTAAATTATTATTCTTTATTGGTTTAATTAACAATTTTTCATAAACAATAGTTGAGGTCAACGGAATTTCTACTATATAGAGCATCAGCGTTGAATTATGCATTACTTTAATATTTGTAAATTCTAATGCCTCTTCTGGGCTTTCAAATGGTATATTCTCATTTTTGATTTTTTCAATTGCTAATTTTATTTCTAATTCGTTTAAAAGAAAAGAATTTATCATTCCGATTCTAGACCATTGGATAGCATATTTGATATTGAGGATATCCTCCTTTATGAGACGTAATCGATTTTGATTTAGTATTATAAGCTGTTCGCTTAATATACTAGTTTTTTTTATATTGTTAGTCAAAAGGTTGGTTATCCGTGTAATATTTTTGAGTCTAGTTTCGAATGAATTGTTAATGACAAATTGTTCATTATTATTATTATTTAGATTTTCCAAATTATTTATTATCTTTTCTAGATCATCATGGTCCGGAGAACCAGCTAAATATTTCCAGGCAGTACCCAGAATATTTATTGACCTCTTATTTCTGACAATTTTTAATAAATGTATACTTTCTAATAGTTGGTATGTTCTTTTTAATTCTTCTTTTAGGATGGGAAATAAAGGGTTTTGGGATGTCTCAAAGGTATCAATAAAATGTTGGATGTCGTTCAAGGAATGTTCGTATCTGTCGATGTCAATTTGGTGTATGAATCGGAAAACGCCACTTTGAATTTTCGCAATTCCATTGTCTATTGTCGCTATTTGCGACGATGTATAGTCATATAGCTGAATGTCGGCATGGGCCGACAAGATGAATATTAATCTGTAAAAAAAAAGAAGTAAAATGTAAGTTTTAGCTCTTGATGTTACTCTTATGTACGATTTTTCCCGATTCTGTCAACACGGTAGTTGATCTATCCTCTTTTACTATTTCCTTCCTGTATTTGGGTGTTATCTTGGTTCCTAGTCTCTTATCTATTTTTACGTATATGGTGTTACCAGTATCGTAATTTCTTATCGGAGTCCTTTTTTTGTTATGGGTGCTTATGTCGTATTGTTGTTTTTCCTTTAACCTTGAAATTGTTTCTTGCCGAGCATCTTCTAGTTTTTTAGGATCGGAGCTTACTGTTCGACCAAAAAAGGCTTCAACAGGTTTTTTATTCGTGGTTGAATGTATAGAATAGTTGTACTCGTTGACAGATCTGTCTAGTAGTGCTGTGAATGATCTGTTTATTCCGTCTGCCTTCGTACATCTCATTATTTCGGTTAACGTTGAATGGAACCTCTCTACTTGTCCATTTACAGAGCTTTTATATGGGGGTGTTTTATAAACTCGAATACCCAATTGATCTTCTAGCATAAAAGTGATAGAGGCGGAGTTCAGGGACTTTTCATTATCTATAACAATTTCCTTTGGGACTCCAAATATAAGTAGGAGTTTCCTAAGGGGTTCTTTGATGTCTTCGACAGCTTTTGATTTTATAATCTTTGCCTGAGCATATTTAGAAAATTTGTCAACAGCCGTAAGTATGTGTTTCCCCTCCGTGTGGTATATGTCGATATGAACAATATGGCCAGGATACTGCGGAATAGGAGTTTCCTGAATGTCTGGTTTTATGGGATGTCTATCATATTTATTCTCCTTGCAGACAGCACATTGAGTTACTAAATCCTTTATTTTCTTGCTCATCTTTGGGAAATAATGTTTTTCTAAAATCTGGGCTTTATTCTCCTTATGGTTCCTGTGTGCGCGTTTATGCGTTTCCAAGATGATTTGTTCTTGGTCCTGTTCGTTAACAATGTCATTGACTTGGTTCTGTGTAAACCTTACTTTATAGGTGGAGAAATGCAGAGGGTATATTGATTGTATCTTACCCATAATTGGTTCGGGAGTCTTGATACCATTAATTACTGATGAGTTTAAATATTTCTTTAAAATGGATATCAGATTTTCCTCATTATATTCCGGTTCGGATATTACGTGGCGATGATAGGTTGGGAATATGATTTGGAATTGGTAAGATGGGGTTGGATTAATATGTAAAAATAGTTGATTTTTAAACACGTTAATTGGGTACTCCACACTTGGAATTAAGTTTTCACCAGAGCTTTCGTCGCTGTGTTGGCTTACTGTTAGGGAATTGATTTCGGTTACTTCCGGTTTCCTAGAAAGTGCATCAGCAACGATGTTAGTTTTTCCCGGTTTGTACTCCATCTCATAGTTATATTCTTCCAAAACAGCTTTCCACCGTTTCATCTTCCCATTATTATTTTTATTACTCATAGCATAAGTTAGCGGTTGATGGTCAGAACGAATTATCACCTTTGATTTACCATACAAATAATTTCTAAAGGAATTTAGTGACCATATTATGGCCAACATTTCCTTTTCATTAGTCGCGTAGTGTTCTTCTGTTTTGCTTAAGGTTCTTGAGATAAACGCAATTGGTCGATCGGATTGTGACAATACTGCACCAAGGGCGAAATTGGATGCATCCGTGGTCAACTCGAAGGGTTTCCCAAAATCCGGATATGCCAGGATAATATCCTGGGAGACCAAGGAGTTTTTCAATTTCCTAAAAGATTCCAAAGCATTCTCATCCAAAGTAATATCGTGTTTAGCCGATTGTCTTTTGGAAATGCGACCCCCCTCCCGTCTTAAGAGAGACGTTAGGGGTTTTGCCAGTCTGACGTAGTCCCTAATAAAACGACGGTAATAACCAGAAATGATCCGAGTTCTTTTAACGTTTCAGGAATTGGAAAATTGAGTATTGCCTCAACTTTCTTTGGGTTAGTCCTAATTCCCGCCGACGAAACTATAAATCCCAAAAACTCGACCTCAGCCTGGAAAAATTTACATTTATCCAGCTGGACTTTCATGTTTGCATCCTCTAAGGTTTTAAAAACCTGCTCCAGAAGCAGTAAATGTTCCTCTTCAGATTTACTAAAAATTATAATATCGTCAATATAGACGAAGCAAATTTTCCCAATATACTCATGTAGTATTTCGTCTAACGCACGCTGGAAAATCGATGGAGCATTTTTCAATCCAAAAGGCAGTCTTGTAAATTCAAACTTTCCGTTACAAATGGAAAATGCTGTTTTTTCGATGTCAGACGTCTTCAACGGTATTTGGTGAAATCCGCTTTTTAGGTCCAAAACGGAGAAAATTTTATTCTGTCCCAGATGAGACAAAACAACGTTTATGTCCGGAATTGGATATGTGTCAGAAATTGTTACAAGATTCAGCTTGCGATAATCTATAACTACTCTGTATTGTTTGTTTCCCTGAGAATCAGGTTTTTTCGACACAACACATACTGGAGAGTTATAGGGTGACCTAGAGGGACGTATAATACCGTCATCCAGCATTTTCCTTATCTGATCCTCAACCTCGTCTTTCAATGACAACTAGGGTTTGGGGTTCGGGAATTCCCGGGCGAGAATTCCCGGGAAATCCCGGGAAAAGTTTGCCGGGAATTCCCGGGAAAAATATATTATTTTTCCCGGGAAAACGGGAAATTTTAAAAATATTAAATTTTTTAAATTGTTTTTGTTTCGAATAGGATTTTTTAATTTTAGTCATAAAAAACATTTTAAATACCAAAACAAAAATGTCATTGTTAAAATCTTTTAAAAGGTAATACATTTATTTGACACGCAAATAAAATCTTTGCCAAGTAATTAGGAGCATTTCAACTAATAAAGATTTTTCCCATAATTTATTCAAAATTTAAGTAGTAAAACCTAAAAACTTGGTAAAATGTTTAACAGAAATATGAAAAAAAGCTTTGTTTCTTACAAATAATCGCCCTTACTATCTAAATTTTTCAAATGTATAATTTAGGTAAAGTCGACTTTAGTTAAAATATTGGGTGGCAGTATACCTTGACTTGGTTAATTTTGAAGCGTTCTGATTGGTTAATTTATTTTCAACCAATCAAAATATTTGAAAATATAAATATTTTTGTAAGGTTTTCATACACAAAATGAACAAAACCGTTTGATTAAAAATAAAGTCGACTTTAAATTTAAAATACTCTTTTATATTAAGGGCCAATAATTTTATAAGTAACGTTTTCATTAATAAATGTGAAAAGAAAAGACTAATGGTTAATGGTGGTATCTAAATTTGGTTATCCGACATCTAAATTTGGTACACAAAAAAAAAAAATTATGGTCATGCAACTTCTCTTGACGAAAAGAACACCAAGAATAACGTTTCAGCTAAAATTAGTAAAATACCCGAAGGTTTTATGGTAGGGCAAACATTTCCTGAAATGGTATCCAAATTAGCCGCAGTCAATCCGCAACATAACTAGATCTTCCTTTATTCGAGAAAGTTTTTATAATAAAAAACCGGCATTGCCAAAAAATGTAAAGAACATTATACGATATTAAATTACTACAATAATGTAAAAGATATCATGATGAAAGAAATATCGAGCAATATTTCTAACAATAGGAGATTTACTATAATCTTAGATGAATGGACAAGAATATCACAACAATGTATAAATGGAAATAATTCATTTTATAACCTGGGGTTGGTTTATATATCAGGAAGATGTAATGCTGATGAAATAAGAAGAATTGTAGAAATAAGACTAGAAGAGTTTTATTTGTCTTTGGAAAGTAACATTGTGGCCACCATATCTAATGGGCCAAGTGTGATGAAACGGTTTGTTTCCGACAGTCCAGTAGTAGGTGCTTTCTGCTGGAATCATGCAATTCATTTGGCAGTGATGCGAGTAATTTATGTGAAATCAATTGTTCAACATTCTGATAGTTTTTACTTTGAATTCTCACTACGCAGACTGCATTTGTACTGAAATAGTTTTTTTTTTTAACAAAAATTACTTATATATGTGGTTTTCATTAACAATTTTGTTCAAAAATATTTCCCGGGATTCCCGGGAATCCCGGGAATTAAATTTTTCATTCCCGTTTCCCGGGAAATAAAAAAGTCTGGGAAATCCCAAACCCTAATGACAACGGATATGGGTAGGATTTTGAGTATATTGGTTTATCAGTTGAAGTTCTAATTTCGCCAATTACTCTTGTGGTGTACGGTAGTTTCTCGTCCGGATCAGCGAACAGTTTTGGAAATTTTTCCACTAAGAAATTAGTTCTTTTCTCTCGGTCCAAACTCACGTTATCGCTTTTTATATTCAACAAATTTACGTCGAGAAGTGGTAGTTGTCTCAGTGGAATTTTTAATCTATTTTGAATTGTCATGTAATTTTCCGCAGTGTAAATTACAGCGGAAAGATCCTTTAGAGTATTATGCCCTATAATTGCATCAAATGTTTTTAATGCTGGAAGAAGAAATAATTTAATTGGGATATCTATATTAAAGAGATTAATAAGAGTATGGTCCGTAATGCGAACATCGCCCCCAACTGATTTCGCCAAAAAGTTCCTCTTATTGGGTATCGATTTTTTCACAATATCGGGACGGATGTAATTTTTTCCTGAACCAGTATCGATTAAAAATTTAAATAGCCGTCCACCCTTCGTTTTACACTCGATGAATGGTAACGAAGAGTGGTCTAGATTAAAAAATGGACATCACTATGTTCGGTATACTCATATTCTACTTGAAGTTGTTGGTCCTCATAGTGTTCATTTGAATATTCGCCTTGGTGACCGCTTTCATAATTTTCCGCCGAGTCTTCTAGATCCTGATTATAGTATGGTTGATCAGTTTCCTCGATGTTGAAGTTTCGTTGATGTTTAGTAGGGTTCTAATTATACTGTTCCGGTGGCCTTTTTCCAAAGAGTGAATTTTGAGCCGGCCGGTTCATATAGTTGACGTTCCCAGTTCGCATGCTCTGATCAATATCCATCGGTTCTGGTCTTGGTTGAGGTTTCGGGGGTAAAGGTCTTGGAGGTAAAGGTCTTGGGAAAGGGCCATTATTGTTAGGATATTGTGCATACTGCACTTGCGGATTGACCTGCGGTATATTCACATAGGGGCCATTTGGTCTAAATTGTGGTGTAAAGGAAAGTTGAGGATAAAACGGCTGTTTAAAACCTGGGATAAATGAGAATAAACGTTGTGGTAAAATTCTTGCACCGAATTATTCCCTTGAACCATAGTTGTCATCTGGTACTCGAGAGTTGTAAGATCCCGCTTATCAGAATAATGAATGGAAAGGCATCTTGCCATAGCGGTCCAGTTCAAAGGGGTATTATAAGTGCTGTGTCCGCGTGACCGGTAATTTTATTCCGGATCGTACTTAGGATGCCGTAGTATTTGGGTGAACCCTTTATTGGTTCATACACCTTCATAATTCTATCCACACTTTTCTTCCACGAATTAAATTCGCCAGGAGTTCCCGAAAACTCCCGTATGGATCGAACGACATCGGGAATTTTGTCCAGGTCCGACAAATTTCCACCATCGTTAAGATTGATTGTCTGATCCAACATGTCATTAGCGTTGCTGCTGGCATGTCGGCTGTTCCGGGTCAGAACGTCAGTGACAATTCTTGTCACAAGACTTTCCAATTCTATTGTTCCCTGTACTGGAGGATTAGGAAGAGGAGGAGGATTGTTATTTAGGACCGCGGGTCTTATGATATTGTTTGGATTGGACATTTTTAAATTATTATAGGAAAATTTTTAATCAATGTATTAAACTTTTTAATTGTCAAAAATAAAAATGGATATTTTAATCTAAATTGCTATATGATTTTCTTTTCTTTTTCGTTCGTTAAGAAATTTTCCGAATAAATTTTAAATATTTTGATTTTTTCGTGTTTTTAATCTTTTTAAAATTTAGTTATTTACTTTTTCCAATTTCTGGATAAATTTACTATATTTGATCTTTTATATTTAAATTTTTAATATTTAGGTATTTTCCTTTTAAATTTAATTACTGTATAATTATTCTTAAAATCTAAGGCTTACATTAACATCGGGATAATGATGGGCGACGCAGCAAAGTCCTCTTTGCGTCGGCTACTAAGGCACTGCTGTCTCCGCTTACACACTTCTGTTCGGGCTTTTTTCCTTAAGCGCATTTCACTTTTGCACTTGTCACTTTGTTCGGGCTTTTTTTTTCTTAAGCGCGTTTCACTTTTGACACTTTTGTTCGGGCTTTTTTCCTTAAGCGCGTTTCACTTTAGCACTTGTCACTTTTGCTCGGGCGCCAGTTAATTTATGTTAATTTAAGTTTTTTTTATTTAACTTTTTTTTTCACTTTATTTATTAATTTTAATTTTATTATTAAGACGCTATGCGTCTGTTTTATACGAGTTTCAATTACAAACTGATTTATTTCTTAATAAGTTTAAATAATTACAAATTTTGCTTATTGCTATATTTTCTTTTTTTTACAATAAATTGTTTTTTATTTAAACTAACTTCCGTAAACTAAGCACTTATGTTATTGAACTAAATTTATGTCGCAATCATATTGTGCCAAATGAAACACTTGCTTATTTAGCAATTATTTAGTTGGACTGAATTTAGGTCAGGAAATCATAAATGTCTAGTTAGCGAAATTTGGTTTCGCAATTTGGGAATTTGTAATTACAAAAATTAATATTTGTTTCCTTAACTTATATAATTAATATCTTTAAAATCATTTTTTTTTTAATTTTGCAATCTTTAAAAAATATATATATAAAAAAATGGTGAGCAATTGCTTTTATGCACCTGTAAAAATAGTACTGAAAACAATATTGATTTGGAGTGCACCTTTTACACTTGCTTAATAAGTACTTTAATTGAAGAGAATAAAGAAAAATATCTCCCAGTAACAAAGTGGTGTTTTTATGCCAGTCAACTTTCTCTAGCGGTAGATCGCTAGACTAGCAATCGTGAGGCCGCAAGTTCGATACCCGGTGGCGGCAATAAAAAAATTTTGTAAAATAAAAAAAAAAATTTTACAAAATTTTGTAAAATAAGAAAAATATAATTTTTTTTGTGAAGAATTTTTTTTTAACTTTTAATTGGTGAAAAAGAGCTTCCTTTGCACTCGTTCAAAAAGTACTGAAAAAATGTTGAAGTGGGAGTACACCTCGTTTTCTACTGCTTCGGCATCTCTTTTTTTGCTGGGTAATTAAGAAAATAATAAATTAAATGTTTTTATTGCCAAATTATTAACTCAGCATTTTGCAAAATTTTTGGTTATTTTGAATTGCAAAATTACTTAAGTCTATGACAAATTAAAATGATAATTAATTTTACACTCTAATAGCGTTTGCAAATCTTTAAAACATCTTTAAGAAATTGTGATTGCGAAACTTTTGCACCAAACAAATAATAAACAAGAAACAAAAATTCCGTGCGTTTTTTGTAATATGATATTTGGCGAGTCTAAAAATTGTATTTGTTTTTATAAATTGCTATAATTTAATATAAGAATGACTTTAAAAGATATTTTTTGCAATGAAACAAATTGTCATGTGCTTTGTGTAATATCCCAGTGTAGAAACGGTAATGACATATCATTATTTTTTGGACTACCAGTAATGACACCCACTTACCTTCTGCATTATTTCAAAACATATAATAATGAGTAACTGATAATGACTTATTTTTATCATTATTTCAAATAGAAAATAATTTTCTAGATTTTTTTAAAAATTTTTTGAAATCTACTTTTAGACTCAATATTTTTTAACACTGGTAAGGATATATGTAACCACTTATTTTTTGATTTTTTGTATGTTGGCGAGTAAGCTTACTTGTGTGCAACAGGTTAATTATGTTTTTATCTATTAAATATTACATGTCGATATAGCTCAGATGGTAGAGCTATTGACTGGCAATATGTAGACCCAGGTTCGATTCCAGCACCAGCACCATTTTATTAAAAAAAAAATACAATAAAAAATATTTTTTTTTATATAATTTATTTTTTTTTAAATCTATTTTTAGACTCATTATTTTTGTCAGTACTGGTAAGCACATAGGTAACGATATATTTTTTGATTTTTCGTGTGCTGGTGTGTAACGATAAACTCATTATTTTTCGCGACATCGCCATATAAAGGTAATAAGAAATGTAATAACAAAAGTAACTAGTTACCATTACCAAGTATGTAGTTACATAACCACATATCTGGTAATGATTTTCTACACTGGGATAGCACATATTTTTATAAAAAAATAATAAAAAAAAATTGTCATAGCACTTAGTGGGTTTCGAACCCAGGCCTGTAAAATTTTTGTACACAACAGCTTTGCTAATTTAGCTACTGAGACATTGAAAATTTGTTGTTTAAATTCAAATTAAAAAAAATAATTTTGAGCAATAAAACTTTTGAAAAATTGGTTTTTTATACAGTGCCCAGCAAAACCTTGGTAATGGGTTGGACCTTTTTCAAGCATTGCCTGGCAATGGGTACCCGTTAACCCTTGGTTTTACTGAGAAACCTAAAGTAATACGGTACTTATGTTTTCATACATCAATACTTATATGAGAGGTATGAAATAATGAGTTACCGATATAGAGATCACTACTTATTTAGAGGCTGTAAAATAATATATTACTGATATTGTGTTATATAATAACTTATTAATAAGGGTAAAAATAATAAGTTATTGGTATTGCATTATATAACTACTTATTATGCGAAAGTACGATTTAATAAAAATTTATAATCTAATTACATTGCTTCGATCGGTACTTTTAAACAAAGTCATTACTGGTAAGGTCTTATTTAATTCCCTATATATAACCAATGAAATATGTACTAATGTGTAACGACTTATTTCACTCCATACAAGAATGTACTTAATTTAGCTGACCAGTGAATTTAATATTACAAGTAACAACTTATTTCAGTACTTCCTGCGTAATCACTTACTTTAGCCTATACCGGTACGACTTAGGCAACCATTTACCTCCAATGACACTCCCATGTTAAAATAATGTGTTATGCGATCCAAGTGTAAGTACTTACAATTTTTGGTTTCTTATTCCATTTCCCTTTACCTGGTAATAGAAGGTTTTGCTGGGTGCTTCTAAGACTTGCCCAACAATTGTCACAGATGACAAATTTACAAGAATACGGGCATTAGTCAATTAATTGAATAAAATAGGAACTAATTCAATCAATAAAATGAGGAATTAAGGATTTATGTTTTTAAAGGTATCGATATGGTATGATCGCAAATTATTTTTATAAACATTACACAAATTTATTTTGAAATAAGTTTTCTTGTTGCTGAGGTAAATTCAATTCGTGTTTGGTTTACCTACAAAAATTTGTTTGCCGGAAGTGTATAAAACAAAATTCGTAACAGCGACAATATAGTTACCACACAATCTTGCAATATTGCTCAAACAATTTCTATACAAAATAACAATATTATTAAGTTTTTGAACAAATAAATTTGCAGTGTTAAAAAGTCCGATATGGCTTAAAATTACTGCTAATTTCCGAACAATATATTCAATTACAAACATATTGAGGTAAAAATTGCTGCACTTTTTTGCAATTAAAAAACATGTCAAGCCCAACGAAAGGAACCGAAAATACTTTTGAAGTTTATTTTTATGACTCAATGGCATGATTTCATTTTTCACTCAATAATGACCCCCTTTACCCTTTCCAATTTTCCATTCATATAAACATGGAAACTTAAACAAACTTTTAAACTCAATTTATGAACTTGCGGAATTTTTCAAAAAACAATGAAGAAAAAAACTACATTTTAACATGTCTCCTACTCGACCCTTGGCACGATAAAACGCGACACATTAAAATTGCGTGTCACTGCTCGTTAATAACGCGCGACAACGCAGCCAACAATCAGTGTTATATAACCGCAGCGCAGAAAGCCTAAGTGAATTATTAGAGCACAAGTTTAGCCAAAAAAAAAATAATAAAATAAATGTAGAAAAAATAAGCAAAGACCAAAAAAGAAACAAAACACGAACTCAAAATATATCAAGAAATGGTACGAACTTAACCAAAAATTCAAGAAACAGAACACAAAGGATTTTCCTCTTGCATTGTGTTTAATTTCAGTAGAATAACACTTATTTTCAAAAAATGTGTGCACTCAGCAGATACAAATTAAAAAAAAAAATAGTTGCACAACAGTTGCACAACTGGATTACTATCCCAATAAAAAATAACCATGATTTTAGAAGCAATGCATTACGAGAAGCGCACGCCAATATCTTCTCTCCCTTCCAAAAGTGCACTAAAAGAAGGCAAATTTTTTGATGTTGTTGTACTTTTGTTGTAATTTATTGCTTCTATGTATGCGTGTGAGACATCACGAACAAAAATCATTTCATATACCCGCAGTAAACAAAGTGCTACTTTTATTGCATGGTGTATGATATGATTTTTGTTCCCGATTTCCCACTTAGAAGATAAATACAACAACATCGAAAAATCTGCCTTATTTTAGGGCACTTTTCGAAGGAAGAGAAGCATGTCTATTTTTTCAGGGATGTTACTATGTTTCTTTTCAAAAAGAAATTTTATTTTCATACCCATAAAAGACTTTAAAATATGATCATTTCCGATTTCTCATGCTGTAGAGTCACATAAGAAATTTAATCGGTTCTTATTTACGAGCCTATTTCTCAAATTTTGAAAATTTATTCAGTACACAGAAATGACAATAATGCTCATAATTATGAGTCTTTTAGGAGTCATAAAAGTGAGCTCAGAAGGAGCCCAACAAAAATGTGGAAGCAGTAAAAACGGTTACTGCTTCCTTACTGCTACTTTTACCGCTTCTAAAAATGTATAACTTCGTAAACAGCACTAATGAAAGGCCTAAGTTGATTAATTGTTTACATCGCTTTTTGCTGTGCTCTTCAAAAAGGCATGAAATGAGCAATACATTTTGATTGCTTAAATATTTTCGCGTTCTTTTAGTTTAGTTTATTTTAGTTTATTTATTTATTGTTTCAATAGCTATCACAACAAGAATAAATCTTATAAATTACAGTGATAGCAAATCAAATTTTCATATTAATATTAGTCATTCAATAGCATTTATAATTAAATTAAAATTTAAAAGTAAACATAGTTAAATATAAATTCAAAATAAACATAAAACATAATAAAATAAATATATTTAATTAATTTTAAACAAATTTAAAAGTTCCTTTTTAAAACATAATGTGTGGCTAAGCAATTGAACATATGAGGGTAAATCATTCCAAAGACCGATTGTATAATTGAAAAATTGTCTTGTAGACAAAAGATATTTATATTTTTGGGAAATCAGGTTTCTTCCACGTGGAGATTTGGCAAAAGTAAGTTTTCTGTAGAGAAATTCAGGTTCCTTTATATAAATTAACTTATGCATCATCATGAGACTTTTATATTTTAACAAATCTTTGAAACACATATTATTTAACTGATACGAAAATGATGAAATACTATCCCTTCTACCACGATTAAATACATATCTGGCTATGTTGTTGTACGTGACCTCAAGTCGATAATAGTCAATACAGTCACAATTTGCAAATATTTCACACCCATATAGTAGAACAGGTATTAAATATGTTTTAGCCAGAAGCATCCGTATTTCAAAGGGCGTCGAGGCTTTAACAGCCCACAGGTTTCTCAACATTCCATGAACTTTCCCAGCCGAAATGTTAATATGATTTTTCCAAGAAAGTTCAGTATTAAACGTTATTCCCAGATTTTTTGATGATGGAACAAGTTCGATTTTATTGTCATTTATCATCAACAGATCATCATTTGCAAGTCTTTTCCTATTATTTTTTGATAAGAATATACATTTTGATTTTGTTGGATTTATACACAAACCATTTGCAGTCGCCCAATTATGAATTTTATTCAAATCATAGTTAATGCATTCAATGCAATGACGCAAATCTTCCATTTTGGTGCTTAAGTACAGCTGTACATCATCTGCATACATTTGAATGTCACAGTGATTCAGAGCATTAGGAAGATCATTAATGTATATACAGAAAAGGAGTGGACCAAGAATAGAGCCCTGTGGGACCCCTCTAACAACATCAACAGCATTGGAAGTTAAGCCATTCAAGGAAACAACTTGTTTGCGGTTTAAAAGATATGATGAAATAAGTTTAATTGCAGAATTAGAAAAATGGAAAAGCTTTTGCAGTTTTGTTAGAAGTATTGAGTGATCAACTGTATCGAAAGCTTTGCTGTGATCCAGTAGTACAAGAAAAGATACCATATCATTATCCAATTTGGATCTTAGTTCCTCAACTACTTCGATTAGCACTGTAATGCAGCTTCGTCCCTTTCTAAAACCAGACTGTTTTGCGGTTAGAAGATTACGCTCTTTTAAAAACTCATTAATTTGATGCTGCATAAGATTTTCCATGACTTTGGACAAAAATGGTAGTATGGCAATTGGTCTAAACTCACTGTTGTTCTTGGGAATCGGAATTATTTTCGATTCTTTCCACATATCAGGGTAAATTGACTTGGTTAATATTGTATTAAAAATATACGTAAAGAAGGGCAGGAGTTTAGGGGTGACAAGTTTTAAAAATCTAGGATTTATTCCATCCAAACCCACAGCATTTGACTTAATCGATGTTAAGCTTTTGAGAACTTCTGATTGATCAACACATCGAAAATAAAAACAGTTCTCAATAGGCACTGTATGGATTTTCTCATATTCATTTCCAATTGGCCTTTCCACTTGAATTTCAACAAATTGGTTGTTTAAATTATCAATATCAACGTCAGAACCAGCAGTGCAAACACTTCTTTTACCAATTCCTATTTCACGAATTTCTTTCCATTTTTTCTTGCTGTCTATAGCTGATGAAAATTTTCGCTGATAATACGTGGATTTAGCCGTATTAATATTACTGACAACTTCTTTTCTAGCTGATTTAAACAAAGATTGCAATTCAGGGTTTTATATCTTTTCCATTTTTTATAAGCTAAATCTCGCATATCAATTAAACGTTTTATAGTTAAATTAAACCACGGAGGCTGTTTTGCCTTGATAGTCTTAGTCTTTTCTGGAACAGTTTCATTAAATACTTCAAGGAGATTATTTTGGATAAAAGCGACTTGATCATTGACATGTTCAAAGTCGTAAATTAAGTTCCAGTTAATGCTATCGAGTCGCTGGTTTAGTGCCACACAGTCAATATTTTGAAAATCACGATATGTATATATAATGAATATCGTCAGTGTTAGTATAAGCATTATATACTGTAAATATAAGGTCATGCCTTGAAAACACAGGAGCGGAGATCTGATCATAGAGCAGTATTTTGTTATTATGATTAACAAAGAATACATCAAGTAAACTATTTGTACCATTTGGATAATGTGTTGGAATTGTTGTGTTAATAGGCAGAAGGCCGAGCGTTTGCATAGGCTCCGAAAGTGAATTGTCAATGAGCAGATTACTATTGAAATCACCAGCAATAATTACATCATTTTATAATAACGATAAAGATTCTATTTTACCTAGCAAATCGTTGATATCAATACCACTATTTGGTCTATATACGCAGGCAAAAAGTAATTTTTGTTTGTCCTTCGTTATTATCTCCAAGAATAAGTATTCAATTTGACTATTGGGCTCTGATCTAAGTTTCATGAAACTATTAATACCATTTCTTACATAAATTGATACACCACCTGCATGAGCTTTCCTGTCGGCTCGAAACAATTTGAAACCATGCAAATTAAATATGGCATCATTAATGGATGGATCGAACCAGGTTTCAGAAACGCAGATAACGTCAACTCCAGAGTCCACAAAAATGTACCTAAACTCATCCATCTTATTGTTGAGACTTTGCGCATTTATATGGACTATGCTGAGTGAGGATTTTTGTTTGGCAAGAATTCTAATCATATTAAACACATTGTCTTTGGAACTATAACTAATATCACAGATCATATATTACAGATTGAAAAGCAACACATTTGAGTGTCATTGGAATAAATGTTAATAAAAAAGGAACCAAAATAACACAAATATAAATACGAATATAAAAATAAATAAAATAATTGTAAAAATAAATTATGTAGAGTAAAAAATTTATAAAGTATATATGAAGAAAATTGTTTCTATTATAAGTCAGTAAATATATTGCAAGCTTTTGGGTATGTAAATGTTTAAGGGCAATCCGAGCTATTAGAAAAACTGCTTTAGTTGATCTGGCATCTCAATTGGTTGCGGCTCATCATCAACAAGTTTTTTAACATACACAATACCACGTTGAGTATAAGCAGCAGTCAATAAATGATCTTGTTTTAATTTTAGTGCAGTTTTAAATATTTTATAATTATGCGGTGTAAGATTTTCGTTGATATAAAATGGTTCATTACTTTGAAAACCAGCATCCTGCAGACATAAAGGCGATTTATATTTACGCCGAAAGGCAGCAACAGTCTTTATAAAAAAGGTTTTATCATATGGTGAATTTAATTTTACAACAATAGGAGGGTCATCAACATTTCGAATGTTTTTAAAGTTTTTTACACGAAAAATTGATTTAAAAAATGGTGTATTAATTTTTAACGTGTCACAAATTTTATCAAATATTAGTTGCAGATCCTCATTACCATAATATGGTATACCAGTTATACGTAAATCAGATGCAACTACCGTGTTTTCTTGTTTTAATATTATTGTGTTAAGTTTTTTAACGTCAGCCTTTAGCTGCACAATTTCATTGTTCACTGTATCTAACTCTTTTACTTTGTTATTTAATTCCATAATTTCTTTTCTCACATCATTTATTATTTCGGTTTTTAAGTCATTAAATCTCTTTTCAATTTCAATGAATATACTGCTCTTAGTTTCTTGTATCATTGTTTCAATAACACCCGATCGCTAAATTAAAAAATTTGGTTTGTTTTGAAAATTGTGTGTCTATCCAATTATAAAGACGAGTGGGTGATATATTAGAGCCTGCGAACCACTGTTGGTAAAAGTGGCACAAAAGTGCCATTTGTGGCACTATTGAATGTTGAATGGCACTTTGGCACTCTTCATAGAATTTTGGCACTTTTTAAGAAAATTTCTACATAATTTGATAAAAGGCTGGTTTTTCATTAAAAGAGACGTCTACTTAGAACGGGTAGCAAAATTAAAAAAACAAACGCCACACTAAAAATTTCTACAATTTTCTGGACCACCTTCCAGTGCTTTGAGACAATTTAATTATTATTTTGATCTTTAAAAATAAAAGTAATGGGGATAAAATTAGAAAAACTTTAATTGATTCTATTGTATTGTCCGTCACTGGAATTTTTCAAAAATTTGTTATGGTATTCTAGTTTTTTATGACAAGCAAAAGTTTAAAAAATTTCACCATACAATGGTGAAAGCTTTTTCTGCCAAAAATAAAACAAAATAATCAAAAATTGTAATTTTTACGATTTTTTCGATAATTTTATGAAATCTTAAATGAAATGAAAACTTAAAAAAAAATGTCCAGGAACCGCAGAACACGAGAGAACTAGTTCTAAGCACTTGGAATTTCCTTTAAATTTTAGCATCAAGTATTTTGAGCTTATTCCTAACAACTTTAGCCCCAAAAATCCCATGTTACTACGTAATCTTTTGGAGGAATTTTCAGGAATTTTAGAATCGGTAAAAGGTTCGATGCATCTTAAAATAATATCTCAAAATATGTATGAGGTATTTCGTATTATATTTCTGTGAAGAAAAATTATAAAATTCTTCAAAAGAAAATAAAACTTATATTTTAAATTGTTGACGAATGAAAATATATGTGCTTTTTATTACATGACAATTTTGTCAAGGTTTTGCTGTGACAATTTTTCTGAGAATACCAAAATTATAGTAATTTCCATTCACACCAGTTTTGTGACAACTTTTTTATTGTTATAAAGTTTATAATAATGGTGTAAATGTATAAATATTTGAAATAAAAGCTGAACATATTTTTTTAAACATTTGCATGTTACTAAATTTTTTTTTTTTTTTTTGGCACTTTTAAAGCTTTTTTGGCACTTTTTTGCCATCATTTAGGCACCAAACGAAAATTCTCAAATACCATCACTGCTGCGAACACAATCTCTGGTGGTTGAATAGATGACGAAGAGCTTAAATTGGCTTCACGCGCGGTTCTCTTACTGCGTTTATTTCCTGACATTATTAAATTTAAGTCTCACTGTTTTTTAATTGTACTCAATGTATTTACTTTGCTAGTTCTATTGTTTTTAAGTAGTTAGTGTTGGTATTATTGTTTTTGTTGTTATATATTTTGTATTTTTACTTTGCCTTGATTTTTGTTTGTTAAGCAAGCTGTATGTTTTGATATTTAATAAAAATTGTTCTTTGTTTTTTATTTATATTCCTTTAAGTTGCAAAGTATAGGCTTCCCTTCATAAACAAACAATAAAATTTATTAAGAAATCAATTCATTTGTTTTAAATAACCTTATATTTATTTTATATTTATTTAAAGAAATCTTTTTTAAATTTTTATTAGAGCTATTAAAAGACACAACCGAATTCGATTTTATCAAAATTTTTTAAAATGCAGCGAAAAGTTATTTTAATGTAAATAAGAGGTTTTACTGAATTTTCTATTCACGAAAAAATATGCAGGAATATTGTGCTTTCGAGAAGGCATGATTTTAAATAGTTGTAAAGCTTTAAATATGCACTTCTGAGGGGGCATGAATTATCGACATTTTTGTGAGTGCTATTATTTTTATCATCACTGTTTTATCAAACTACTGCTGGAAATTTCGAAACTAAAAATTTGTGTAGGAAAATATTTCAAAAATTTTCATAAACGCTTCATAATTATTTTAATTTTCAAACAAAATAGTTCTCTAATTTTCAACCTATTTTCTTGTGGCGACACCTCAACTGTTTTTCTTTGATCCATTACAACGTTTAAATAGTGGTAAGGATATTGTAAATTCAAAAAGTTGGGTTTTAATTTTTATTAAAAAAAAAAAATAAAAATTGTTTTTTCGACCTTTTTATTAATTAATTAGAAATTTATTAATTCAGTTCGAGGCCAATTTCCTTATTATGAATAAACATAACAAGTACTTTTTTCAAAAACTGCTATTTTTCTTCATCAGGATATTCTCCTAACAAATACTTCACAGAGTTTTTGCTTTCAAAAACCTCTAACACTTTCAGAAATGAAAAGACGATCGTTTCGTGGATTTTCCAAGTCCCCTTCTTCAGTTTTCTTTAGATTGATATTGTAAATTTTTATTCGATAGTGGGTTAAATTAAATACTTCCATATACTTTCAAGGTCTTTGATATATAAGGGCAACAAGACCGCAATATAATTTTATTCTTCTTTGTGGCTAAAAGGACAAATTCAATACTGTCATTCAGACTGGGACAAGGTAATTTTTGCAGAAGAAGGTCTCGATTGATACGTCGAATTGACGAGTCGAACTGCTTCGTTCACAAGTGCTTGTATTCGTTTATGGGAAATTAGTGACCATCAACAAAATTAAATATTGTGGTCAGACGAATCAGTTCATATCTGTGGGAAATTCATCCCCAATACATTATTGTGAAATTTTGATCATATATAATAACCGATAACTAGGTGATAAGCGATAACTGTACATATCTAAAGATTCGGGTTGAGTTGTTTAATCGTGTGTCCAACTCGTTTATTCGATTAATTATAAACATTGGGCATAATGGGTTTTTTTATGTTAAGTAATCGTACATTAATTTCAAATAACCTATTTGAAACTAAAAATCGTTTAATTTGGGGGGTTTTATTTTATAATCGTTAAGTGGAGAATTAAGTTGGATACGTAAAGTGATTTTTATTAATCAAAATTCACGTTTATTTTGTGAATTATAATTCGGGTCCTTGGTGATAAAAGAAAAAAAAAATTATTGGTTGGTTATCGGAACAAACACGGTATACATACTACCAAATTAACAGACACGTAAAATTATAAATTGAAAATTTTAGATATAATTGGTTGAAATTACAACTTCGAGCAGACAAAAGGCCTTATGTCATCGCTGGAAAATAAAGAAAAGGTGAGTTGTAAGTTATTCTGTTAAATATTTTCAATTTTAAAATTTTTTTTATATACACAACAATATATAAAAAAAAAAAATTTAATTTTCAAAATTTGTTGGATTTTTTTTTCAAAAGTATTTATAACCTGAAATAATTATAGTTCGATTCCGAACGTTCCTTGTTAAAACCTACAAACATTTTGGTTTTAACTTAATTCTCACACTTTGGTTTGATTTTATTTTTTTTTGTTCACACTCAAAGAATTTTGTTAGTAAATATATTGTAGTTATTAAGTAATTGTTATTTTTTTTTATACATTTTTTTTTTTGTTGATTAGTGAGTTAGGATCCATTATGGAAACCACCCTTATTTTAAATTCTTTATATAAATAAATGAATTATAAATTTTAATATTATATGTTAATTTTTTTTCTTATTTCCACGAAAAGTTAATAACTTTCGGACCAATCCTACTAGGGCCGATTAGGATATTCACTGTAATCGGCAGGGATGGGTGGGTAAAAGGTTATGGGAGAATAACATCTTCTCTCTTTAAACTCTTCTTCATTCCCTTTATCCTTCCGTTTATTATTTTTATTTCATTCCCAGGTGAAAATGTTCATATATGGTCATATATACCAACATATATGGGTTCATATATAGGTTCGGATCCGAAATTTGAGGGTATATGGCCATATATGGAGATATATGAATGTTCATATAAAAATTTTTTTTTATTTTTTAATAAAAATATTGCTTTTTTTATTCAAATTAAATGTAAATATTATAATTCTATTCATAAGTTACTAATGAATTTGTATATTTGAATGAAATTGAGAAAATATGAAATTTTTAATTGACATAAACAGTTTACTTCAAGTTCAGAAATTATTTTATGACTGTTTTTTGATTATTTAATGATTGTTCATACACTAATAGAAAAAAGTCTGTAAAAATTTTAGTTAAAGCTACTAAAAAATAGTAAAAAATTACCTTGCAGGAAAAACTGCTGAATTAGCAGATTATTTTTGCTAAATATTAATAAAATAGGAACAGCAAAAACAACAGTTTAATATTTTTAACAAATATTTCTGTTGATTTTATAAATTGCTATTTGCATTGAACAAAATTTAACAAAAAAATTTTAGATACAACAGTTTGTTTTTGTCATTTTTTGTTTACTAATATTTTGCAAAATTTTCTGCAGATTTTGCAGTATAATTTGTCATTTTAAATTAACTAAAAGTTAACTCAAATATAACTAAAATTTTCTAAACTTTGCAGTTTTATTTTTGTTGTCTTTATCTTACTGCACCATTTCCAATTGTATTTCAAAAAATTTATCATTTTGTTTCAGAAGTTATCAATTACACTGTGAGACAAATGGTAGAGGTCAGTGATCGGGAAGGGTTCAAACTACCAGGGAAAGTTATATCGGTAAAAAAGAAGTTATACGTGTCCCGGCGTTTCGCTGGGTCACACCTAGGAATCGAGATATTTCGATTTGACCTTTGGTGGTCTTTTTTTTGACATAACTCGAGAACCACTAGTCCGATTTTGCTCAAACAATTTTAAAAAAATTAAAAATTACAATTCCTTTAATCTGTTCATATAACGTTTTTCTATATACTCAACAGTTTTGCCGGTAAAAATAAATGTATGAAGAAAAAAATATTTTTTGCCTAAAATATTAAAAAAAGTATAAACAAAAGGTTATTGATTTTTATGGTAGCGGTAACAAACATTTATTTTTACCGGCAAAACTGTTGAGTATATAGAAAAACGTTATATGAACAGATTAAAGGAATTGTAATTTTTAATTTTTAAGTTTGAGCAAAATCGGACTAGTGGTTCTCGAGTTATGTCAAAAAAAAGATATATCTCGATTCCTAGGGGTGACCCAGCGAAACGCAGGGACACGTATAACTTATTTTTGACCGATATAACATTTCCCGTTGGTTTCATCCCATCCCGATTTTGACTGTCGCATAGTGTTATTTTTCAGATTTATCAATTGTATTTCAGAAATAATCAATTGAATTTCAGTTTTATCAATTGTATTTCAGAAGTTATGAATTGTTTTTCAAATTTACCAATTGTATTTCAGAAATAATCAATTGATTTTCATTTCTATCAATTGTATTTTAGAAATTATCAATTGTATTTCAGAAACAACCAATTGTATTTTAGAAATTATCAATTGCATTCCAGAAATTATCAAATGTAATTCAATATATTTTGAATCCGCCGATGATAAAAAAAATTAAAACATTACCCATATATACAATAATATATGAATTCATATATGAAAATACTAGCGGGCGCAGCCCGCTACGTTGTTAGCGTGCCTTAAAGGTTAAGGGGGGGGAGGGCTACGCCCTCCCCCCCGGGGGGCTGCGCCCCCCACAATTTTTATTAAATTCGTTTTTTTATTTAAAGCCTTCACCCAGCCACCACAAATAAATAATTCTGCACAACAATGGGTTTAAAATAAATAAATATTTGATCACTTTTGCTCATGAGAGTGGATTGTTAGTAATGAATCCATAATAATTTGCAATATACGTGTGTATGTCAAGATAATTTGGTAAAGTGCGAACTTAGGTAGATAGACCCGTAAGTAGTTTTGTTCATTTGTGTTTTGAATGAAAATAAATAACGTAAAGCAGGGTTGAAAAGCATTTTATAATATTAAAAATAGCGGGCAAAGCTACGTTGTTAGCGTGTCTTAAAGTTTTTTTTTTTAATTCCAGTTTATGTAAAGGTAGACCTGGCAATTCAAGTAAATTCACAAATTCAGTTGGAAAATTTACTGCGTCGGTTTCTTCCACCGGTGCTTCGTTACATGAAGTTTAAATATCGGAATACATAAGTTCCATTCCTTTTCTAAGGTTTTTTCTCTTTCAGAAAATTTGTTTAACTTTTTGGAGAGTATGTTTCAATGCTACATAAGTTTCATATTCCGTTGATAGTGTTTGAACAGGTAATTCCCTCTTCCAATCCATTTGCAATGTCTATAATTTCAATTCCACTCGTTCAACGTTTATATCCATTTCATTCCACTTGTGTAGTGTTTCAATCCCACTCGTTTCCTATTTAGTTTCTTAATTTTAGTGTTTCATATACACTTGTTCTTTAAGTTTTAGGTTTCTAGCTAAAGACGCAGACGTTAAGGGGGGGGGGGGGCAATTTTCCCCTTTTGAACCACCATTTTTACCACGTTCCTGTCCAAAGTCCTAGAAATGCCTTGTCGATAAGTTAGCCCATACTCCAAGGAAAACATATTATATATTACAGGTTTCTAGCCGAAGGGTTCGGTTAGGCCATCAAGGGGGAGAATTATTCCGTTTTTACCCCTCCCGGTAGGAATTTTCAAAAATTCCGTCTTAGAGGACGTCTGCGTTGGAGGAGGAACCTACTACATACATAATTTTAGGTCTCTATATCCAGCAGTTTGGCCAGGCAGTCAAGGGGGAAGTTTTTTCCCTTTTTACCTCTCCCGGTATGAATTTACAAAAATACCATCTTAGGGGACGTCAACGTTGGAGAAGGAACCCAAATACCGAATTTAAGATCCCTTGTTCCAGCAGTTTGGCCAGGCCGTTAAGGGGGAGACTTTTCCTGTTTTTGACCCTACCTGTAGAAATTTCCAAAAATCTCATCTTAGCGGATGTCTACAATAGAGGAGGAACTTTAATACCAAATTTCAACTTCCTACCTCCAGCGGTTTGGGCAGGCCTTTAAGCGGCACTTTTCGCTTCATTAATCCCCATTTTTGCAATGTCCCTGTCCAAAAAGCACCTTCTCGGTAAGTGAGCACATACTCCAAGTAACATATGTTTTACATTTCAGGTTTCTAGCCAACTTTTACTATTTGTGCCCCTCTCGGTAGGAATTTCCGAAAATCCATCGACAGGGAATTCCAGCTTCCTAGTTCCAGCAGTTTGAGCAGGCTGAGAGGAACTTAAGTACCGAATTTCGGCTTCCTAGTTCCAGCAGTTTGGACAGGTCGTTAAGGGGCAACTTTCCCTTTTTGAGCCCCCATTTTATAACGACCCTGTCCAAAATTCAAAAAAGTATCTTTCTAATAAGTTAGCCCTCACTCCAGGGACCCACATTTTAAGCTTCAGGTTTCTAGCCGAAGGGGTTTTTACCGGCCCCCAAGGTGAGGCTTTTCTTCTTTTTGCCCCTCCCTTTAGGAATTTACAAAAATTCCATCTTCGCGGCTATCTGCGATGGATGAGGAACATTCATACCAAATTTCAACTGCATTGCCTAAGCGGTTTGGGCAGGCCGTTAGTGGGGACATTTTTCCCTTTCAACCACCATTTTTACTATGTTCCTTAGGGCGGGTCGATTTAATAATCGCCCATGCCTCAGTGAAAATCGTATTCTAGGGATCAAAATAAGAAACTTTGCCGAAGGAACCATACCTCTAAAACGAATTCTACTACCCCCAACTGTTGACTTTTGTCCCGTAGGGTCAAGTTTTGAAAAATCCCACTTTGACCCATTTAGAGTGCCCCAATCGAGTCCAAATGTATGACCGACCCCCACTAACTTTGGAGGGCCGATCCACCCATGCCAGTGGTACACCCCCTGGAACTCCCCTGGGGGGTTCCCCATACAAACATTTTAAAAAATCACCATTTTTGTAACTTTATTTTATTATTTTTTATTTATTTTATTTATTTTTATTATTTTATTTATTTTTTCTCTTTAGAAATTTATTTAGTCAGAACATATGTAAATGAAAAAATTAATTTAACTTAGTAATAGAAAAGAAAAAATGACCAGACTTGAAAGCAAAAAAGACTTCAAACAGTAATTTTTTTTATTTTCTTTTCTATTACTAAGTTAAATTAATTTTTTCATTTACATATGTTCTGACTAAATAAATTTCTAAAGAGAAAAAATAAATAAAATAATAAAAATAAATAAAATAAATAAAAAATAATAAAATAAAGTGCTAAAAATGGTGATTTTTTAAAATGTTTGTATGGGGAACCCCCCAGGGGAGTTCCAGGGCGTGTACCACTGGCATGGGTGGATCGGCCCTCCAAAGTTAGTGGGGGTCGGTCATACATTTGGACTCGATTGGGGAGACTGTTTATGGGGAGACTTTTCCCCTTTTTGCCCGTTCCGGTTGGAATTTCCAAAAATCCAGTCTTAGCGCACGTCTATGCCGAATATCAAGAAACCTTGTTTTAGTGGAGATATCCGTGGGGGGAGGAAAAAAAGTAGTTTTTTTGAAATTATATACTATTTTAAATGGTACTTTTTGGAAAAACGAAATTTTTTGGAAAAAGATACTTTGTTTTTACAAAGTACTTTATTTGTACTTTTTTTGGAAAAGGTATTTTTTTTTAAAAATGTATATGTATATTTGGAAAAATGTATGTTTTTTGGAAAAAGGTACTTTTTTGGAAAAGGTACTTCTTTTGGTACTTTTTTTTTGGGGAAAACGTACTTTTTTTTAGAAAAGGTACTTTTTTTGAAAAAGGTATTTTTTTGAAAAAATGTATGTTTTTTGGGAAAAGGAACATTTTTTTAGAAAAAGGTACTTTTTTGGGGAAAAGGTACTTTTTTTGGGAAAAGGTACTTTTTTTGGAAAATTTCCTTTTTTTGAAAAAGTTATTTTTTTGGAAAAATGTATGTTTTTTGGGAAACGGTACTTTTTTTTAAAAAGGTACATTTTTTGGAAAAAGGTACTTTTTTTAAAAAAGGTACTTTTTTGGAAAATGGTACATTTTTTGGAAAAAGGAATTTTTTTTGGAAAAAGGTACTTTTTTTTGGAAAAAGATACTTTTTTTGGAAAAAGGTACTTTTTTTGGAAAAGGTACTTTTTTTGGAAAAAGGTACTTTTTTTTGGAAAAAGGTACTTTTTTTGGAAAAAGGTACTTTTTTTGAAAAAAGGTACTTTTTTTGAAAAAAGGTACTTTTTTTGGAAAAAGGTACTTTTTTTTTGGAAAAGGGTACTTTTTTTTGGAAAAAGGTACTTTTTTGGGAAAAAGGTACCATTTTTGGAATAAGGTACTTTTTTTGGAAAAAGGTACTTTTTTTTGGAAAAAGGTAGTTTTTTCGGAAAAAGGTACTTTTTTTGGAAAAAGGTACTTTTTTTGGAAAAGGTACTTTTTTTGGAAAAAGGTACTTTTTTTGGAAAAAGGTACTTTTTTTGGAAAAAGGTACTTTTTTGGACAAAGGTACTTTTTTTGGAAAAAGGAATTTTTTTTGGAAAAAGGTACTTTTTTTTGGAAAGAGGTACTTTTTTTGGAATAAGGTACTTTTTTTGGAAAAAGGTACCTTTTTTTTGGAAAAAGGTACTTTTTTCGGAAAAAGGTACTTTTTTTGGAAAAAGGTACTTTTTTTGGAAAAAGGTACTTTTTTTGGAAAAAGGTACTTTTTTTTGAAAAAGGTACTTTTTTTGGAAAAAGGTACTTTTTTGGGAAAATGGTACTTTTTTTGGGAAAAGGTACTTTTTTTGGGAAAAGGTACTTTTTTGGAAAAAGGTACTTTTTTTGTCCCCTTTTTGCCCCTCCCGATAAGAATTTCCAAAAATGCCGTCTCAACGGACGTCTACACCGGTCGAGGAATCTACATACCAAATTTCAACTTCATAGCTCCAGCAGTTTGAGCAGGCCCTCAAGGGGGAGACTTTTTCCCCTTTTTGCCCGTCCCTGTAAAAATTTCTAAAACTTCCGTCTTGGCGGATGTCTACGATAGTGGAGGAACCTTTATACCAAATTTCAACTTCCTAGGGGGGCCTTTTTCCCCCCATTTTTACAACGTCCCTGTCCAAAATTCTAGAAAGTACTTTCCAGAAAAGTTAGCCCCTACTCCAAGGAACACATATCTTAAATTTCAGCTTTCTAGCCAAAGGGGTTTTGGCAGGCCGTCAAGGGGGACACTTTCCCCCTTTTTGCCCGTTCCGGTAGGAATTTCCAAAAATCCCGTCTTAGTGGACGTCTACCCCGAAAGAGGAACCTACATACCAAATTTCAACTTCCTAGCTTCAGCGGTTTGGGCTGGGCGATGTTGAGTCAGTCAGTCAGTCAGTCAGTCAGTCAGTCAGTCAGTCACGTTATTCTTTTATATATAGAGATATGGAATATATGTACCAATATATTGACGAATATATGCAATATATTATCATATATGGATTCATATATTTAAATGAATTTACCCATATTCCATACATAATATATATGTTCATATATGATCATACAGAAACCATATATGCTCATAGATGAAACCATATATGACAATGTATGAACACATATGAACATTTTCAGCTGCGTTGTCTTTCTTTAGTTATTTTTTTTTTGTGGTCGATATTAGGATTAGCTACCTAATTTTTTTTTTATTTTTTTAACTGATTCTCAACTTAATTCTGCGGAGACAAGATCACTACCCCAACACCCTGAGCACGGCCGGAATCATAGGTAGCGCGGGTCTCCGACGAAGTAGGGCCATGAGGAGTATGGATCGTTATATTTTAAAAGAAAAACAGGAGCACTAATTACAATCGGTGAATTCATTCCTTTTCGGATCTCGAAACAAGTGATTTCACGCGAGCTATCTCGAACAAAAATCAGGCATGATATCATCAATAATGCAATCGCTTCACTAATCAACTTTCCCTGACAAAACTGCTTCTAAGCAAGCAGTAATTTCTGCGGGAGGTTTCATCGGTAAAAAAAACGGCTTCATATAGCTATGATTTCAGAAAACCTAAGAGCTCTTTTACGAGTCTTTACTCTGGGTCTAATAAAAGAAAATAAATTTAAAAAAATGTTAAAAAATCAAAATTGAAGTAAATTTTAAAAGATTCTTTTCTTTCTTTTTTATTTAAAATTATAAACACAATGAGGGTATTCACAATTCATGCTATTTTAAGTAGTAAATTAGAATTTATCGTAAATTTGACAACTTTCTATGCGTTTAACTTCAAAAATGATGCTATTTTATAACGATATCACATTAGCACTTAAAATGTGAATTACTTAAATATTTACCAGAGGAAATGTATCATGATAAGCTACATAACGACTGTTGTATTGCAGGCTTTTCTGCCGAACGCAACCAGTGCGACCTTTTAGCTCGATCTTACGTTGTAGTGTGGTTGTAAAGCTTCGCAGCAAAACCAGGATTTCAACTACTTACCAGCCTATTTACAAGTTTAGTTACTTTTGCTCGCGATGTCCCAAAAGTAATGGGTAGTTGTTAACTTATCACAAAAAAAAACATAAAGTAATGCCTAATCATTACCCTCCCACTTACAAAAAACAACATGTAATGATTACCCATTACTTTGGAGACATCGCGAGCAAACGTAATTAAGCAAGTAAATAGGCTGGTAAGTAGTTGAGACAATGTTTTTACTTAAAAATCAAATTGGATTATTTAAAAAAATTATAAAATAAGTGCTACCATAATATTAATGTCGTAAGGCAAAAACCAAAATAAAGTGTTGGGTTTAAGAAAATTTTGTGACTTTAATTGCCAAAAGACTAATGGTGTCAAACACAAACACACATACTTACATATTTAAACTAACACTTACAAGGAACATTTTGTATGCAAAATTTGTTTAAAACTTGTGTTATACTCCGCAATAGGACATTGCCTTAATGTTTTGTTTTATTTGCGTTTCTGCTCCTTTTAATTTCAGTTTTTTTTTTTTACTAATGTCATGCCATAAGGATACAAAGATGCGTGGCAGGTGCGGTGGTTAAATTTGGAAACGAAAAATGACATTCATTAAAAGAAAATTGAATTTTTGAAAAAGTCTTTTATTTAACTTTAACCGGCAGACATTAAAACAAAACCAAACTACTAAAGATGTTCATTTGTTTAAGTCAAAAGAAGTATAAATATTTACAACTTACAGACAGATTTGGCAAAAACTACATAGTAGAATGAAGTCTGTACTCCTAAAAAACCGATTCGTCCTTACAACCGAATTTATTGCCAAGCTTCGGTTGTGACAACAGACTTTATCAGTTGTGACTACCAAATTATTGTTGAGAAAATAGAAGTTCTGTTGCCATTATCAAATGACTATGAATTGTATTGATATTTAGTTGTCACAACTAAAAAATTCGGTTACCACAACCGAACCATTCGATTGGCAACAAATTCGGTTGTAAGCACGAAACTGTTTCTCTGTGTAAAATTTTTATTTAAAACTTCTAAAAATTAGTTAAAAATTATCTTCCAGAAAAAACTGCTGAAATTAGCAGATTATTTTTGCTAAATATTAGTAACACAAGAAGAGCAAAAATAAAACTTTTAAATATGTAGGATTTTAGTTATATTTGAGATAACTTTCAGTTAATAGAAAATAATAACTTAAGCTGCTAAAACCAGAAAAAAAAATTCCTAATAATTAGTACACTGTAATAAATTTTTATTTAAATTTGCACAACCTATAGTACACCCAGAAAACAGATTCAGTTCTGATAACCGCATTTGTAGCCAATCGCATTGTTCGGTTGTGGGAGCCGAATTTTTCAGTTGTGGCAACAGAAAACCAATTGAGACAGGACTAATTTGACTGTGGCAACGGAATTTCAGTTGCATCAAAAATAATTCGGTAGCCGCAACTGAAAAATTCATTTGATGCAACTGAACCATTCGATTGGCAACAAATGGGGTTGTCAGCACCGAATCTGTTTTCTGGGTGTAGAAACCGAACTATTCCCTATAAACATTTTCACTGGAATTCAAGTTGAAATCAAGTTCAATTCCAGCCCTGTTTTCCAGTTTCAAGGCTTGAATTCAACTTTTATTACATTTTATTTCAATATCATACTCCAGCAAAAGGGAAACAAAAATTCAAGTTTGAAATATTTTTGTTAAAAAACAAGTGCTAGAATTTGAAATATACTTTACTTCAAGAAAAATTTAAAGCACTTGAATTTTTAAAACCTATGTTGCTTTAAATGTAAAATTATTTCATGTACGAATGAAATTAATATGTTAAATTGAAATGTAAAAAATGTTAGTTCAATACTAAATTTTAAGACAAAATAACAAAAGATTTTGCTCAATTTCATCAGAATGCATTTAACAGACTGTTGTACTAACTTCCTTTTGAGAGTTGGTAACTTCTAGCATAAATTGGGATTAATGAAAAATAAATTAACCAAGAGGTTAAAACTCAAAATCAAAAAAACTAAAAAAAAAGCAATCAACTTCAGATTTACAAGTAACCGAATTAGAAGACTGAATTCCAAGTAAAGGTTGAAATAACCAAAGTCGAACATTTTTAATTTTAGCTATCTTAAAAACTACCCAGTGTAGAAAATCATTACCAGATATGTGGTTATGTAACTACATACTTGGTAATGGTAACTAGGTACTTTTGTTATTACAGTTCTTATTACCTTTATATGGCGATGTCGCGAAAAATAATGAGTTATGGTTACACACCAGCATACGAAAAATCAAAAAATATATCGTTACTTATGTGCTTACCAGTACTTACAAAAATAATGAGTCTAAAAGTAGATTTTCAAAAAAATAAATTATATAAAAAAAAATATTTTTTGTTGTATTTTTTTTTTTTTTTTAATAAATTTTGCTGGTGCGGGAATCGAACCTGGGTCTACAGATTGCCAGTCAATAGCTCTACCATCTGAGCTATATCGACATATAATATTTAATAGATAATAGCGCCCCCCCCCCACAATTTTTTTTAATTCGCTTTTTTATTTAAAGTACAGTTTTTGTAATAAAAGCCTACACCCAGCCACCACAAATAAATAATTCTGACATAACAATGGGTTTAAAATAAATAAATATATGATCACTTTTTCTCATGAAAGTGGATCGTTAGTAATGAATCCATATTAAATTGCAATATACGTGTGCATGTCAAGATAATTTGGTAAAGTTCGAACTTAGGTAGATAGAGCCGTAAGTAGTTTTGTTCATTTGTATTTTGAATGAAAATAAATAACGTAAAGCAAGGTTGGAAAGCATTTTATAATATTAAAGATAGCGGGCAAAGCCCGCTACGTTGTTAGCATGCCTTAAAGTTTTTTTTTAATTCCAGTTTATGTAAAGGTAAACCTGGAAATTCAAGTAAATTCACAAATTCAGTTAGAAAATTTACTGCGTCGGTTTCTTCCACCGGTGCTTCGTTACATGCAGTTTAAATATCAGAATTTTGTTCCTCCCAGTAAAAATCTCAAATATATATAATCTTGCCTCAATCGCATGCGAAATTTCAAGTACCAAACTCCGGCAGTTTGAGTCATTCAAATTCCATTCCATTTAGTTTAACAATTTTAGTGTTCCAATGCAACTCCTTCCAAGATTCCATTTCGTTCACCATTCCATTGCATTTTGTTCCCATTATCTGTTATTCCAATTCCACTCGTTCCCCGTTTCATTCCATTTCGTTCCTACTGTCTTGTGTATCGATATTGATATCAGTCGCTTCTATTTCCAATCCATTTCTTTGCACTTGCTCCGTTCCATTCGTCTTTTAACTGTAGTGTTTCAATTCCACTCGTTCCCCATTCTATGCCATCTCGCTCCTCATTCCATTTCGTTCCATAGTCCATTCCATTTCGTTCTCTCTTCCAATCCATTTCTATTCCAATCCATTTCTATTGTCTATAATTTCAATTCCACTCGTTCAACGTTTATATCCATTTCGTTCCACTTGTGTAGTGTTTCAATTGCACTCGTTTCCTATTTAGTTTCTTAATTTTAGAGTTCCATATACACTTGTTCTTTAAGTTTTGGGTTTCTGGTTAAAGACGCTGACGTGAAGGGGAGGGGGGGGGGCAGTTTTCCCCTTTTGAACCACCATTTTTACCACGTTCCTGTCCAAAGTCCTAAAAATGCCTTGTCGATAAGTTAGCCCATACTCCAAGGAAAACATATTATAGATTACAGGTTTCTAGCAGAAGGGTTCGGTTAGGCCACCAAGGGGGAGAATTATTCCGTTTATACCCATCCCGATAGGAATTTCCAAAAATTCCGTCTGTGTTGGAGGAGGAATCTACTACATACATAATTTTAGGTCTCTATATGCAGCAGTTGGGCCAGGCCGTCAAGGGGGAAGTTTTTTCCCTTTTTACCCCTCCCGGTATGAATTTCAAAAATTACGTCTTAGGGGACGTCAACGTTGGAGAAGGAACCCAAATACCGAATTTAAACTCCCTAGTTCCAGCAGTTTGGCCACGCCGTTAAGGGGGGAGACTTTTCCTGTTTTTGACCCTACCTGTGGAAATTTCCAAAAATCTCATCTTAGCGGATGTCTACAATAGAGGAGGAACTTTAATACCAAATTTCAACTTCCTACCTTCAGCGCTTTGGGCAGGCCTTTAAGCGGCACTTTTCGCTTCATTAATCCCCATTTTTGCAATGTCCCTGTCCAAAATTCCAAAAAGCACCTTCCCGATAAGTGAGCCCATACTCCAAGGAACATATGTTTTACATTTCGGGTTTCTAGCCAACTTTTACTCTTTGTGCCCCTCTCGGTAGGAATTTCCGAAAATCCATCGACAGGGAATTTTAGCTTCCGGCAGTTTAATTATCCGAATATATAAATTGCATTCTTTTTGTAGGGTTTTTTTCTTTTTTAACAAATTTGTTTAATTTTTTTGTAGAGTGTGCACAGATAATTAAAAGGGGTTCTTTACCCCTTTTTGTCTCCCCCCCCCCCCCCTCATAACCAAATATATATAATTCTGCCTAAGTGGATGTACAGTGGTTAGCATTATTGAGTACATGTCAGTACTTGAGGAAACTTACAAGACTAAAGTATACTTTTGTGAAAGCAAAAGTTTCGCTTAATATTAATCTGGCCTCAGAAATTATCTTCCATATCAGACTCTCGAGCTATATAAATGGGAAAAACTTACCTTTTCTTCAAAATATTTCGAATCGTATATTTTCTTGAAAAATATTTTTAACAAGATTCGTAACAGCATCTGAATACACAACTCTTCCATTTTAAAATGATTTTTGAATTTTTTTGATAACATTTTTTTACGGATATATCGTTTTTTGAAATTTGGGCCTTTTATTTTTTTACAATTCTACTTTGAAATTGCGGTGAAGGCCCAAATTTCAAAAAACGATATATCCGTAAAAATATGTTATCAAAAAAATTCATACCAAATAAAACAAACCAAAATAAAAAATGTTACCAAAAAACTGATACTTTTCCATTTGCATTCCCGTTTCCCGGGAAACCCTAGGCGAGTATGAAATTTTGCCATTTATTTTGCATTATACATAAAAATATAAAGTCGCCTAAACCAATTACTGAAAATAGGTAGAAAAAGTAAAAAAAAAAAAAACGAGTAAAAAGGTTAAAGTCGGGCATGTTGACTATACAATACCTTACACCAGTCTGGTTAAAAGCCAACTAATGTTTGGATCCGAAATTCGAATGGGCTAAAATGGGGCTTGTGTCAAAATTTTCTATAATGTAAGTCAGCACACCAAATTTCATTAAAATATCTTAATATTTGCGACCTGCAGTTTGTAAGCAAACCAATTTTGGGGGGACTCTATGGGCACTAGGTCTAAACATAGACCGATGTTCACCAAAATCAATAGGCTTTGTCCTTGGGCCAACATAGGTCTGTGTACAAAATTTCATCAAAATATCTTAATATTTGCGACCTGCAGCGTATAAACAATATAATTTTGGGGGGACCCTTATATGGGCACTAGGTCTAAACATGGACCGCTGTTAAGCTACATCAATAGCCTTCATCCTTGGGCTGACATAGGTTGGTGTACCAAATTTCATCAAAATATCTTAATATTTGCGACCTGCAGCGTATAAACAGTATAATTTTGGTAGGACCCTTATATGGGCACTAGGTCTAAACATGGACCGATGTTCACCAAAATCAATAGGCTACGTTACTGGGCTAACATAGGTCTGTGTACCAAATTTCATCAAAATATCTTAATATTTACGACCTGCAGCGTATAAACAATATAATTTTGTCAGGACCCTTATATGGGCACTAGGTCTAAACATGGACCGAATAGACCCAAAATCAATAGACGTCGTCCTTGGGCCGACATAAGTCGGTGTACCAAGCTTCATCAAAGTATCTTAATATTTGCGACCTGTAGAGTGCGCACAAGAATGCATGGACAGACATACAGACAGACAGACAGACAGACAGACAGACAGACAGACAGACAGACAGACGGACGGACAGACGGACATTAAATCGAAATAAAAAAAAATTCTGAGCCGATCGGTATACTATAAGGTGGGTCTAGGACCAATATTTTTTGGTGTTACAAACATCAGCACAAACTTATAATACCCTGACCACATAGTGGTGTAGGGTATAATTAGTGAGCCATTAAAATTCGACTCACGCACACTAACTCACGCAAAAATTTTACTCACGCACACTCACTCATGAACATTTTTAATCTACTCACACTCACTCACGTTCACGTGAGTAAATTAAGGTTTTAATCATACTCGCGCGTGATTCACGTGAATCACGCAAAATTGTGCTCACGTGCCCATCTTTAGTTTCTACTGTAATTTAGATTTACTCGTATAAATAAGTTTCTATGAAATTTTAAAAAATTTTAAAAGAAATTTAAATCCTTTTTTTATTTGTGTTAAGTTGAGAATAAAGTTAGTCACCCCGCTTCAGCAATTTAGTTTTTTGGGTCATTTAAGAATTGCTAACACCAAAACGAGAAAAAACTTTGTTAATATGCTCAAATTCGCTGATACAATAGAGTTTTTAATAATTGCCGGAAGTAATACACATACTTGGGATTTTTTATTGGCATTAAAATTTCAATAGTAGGTATTATAAATTTTTTGGCATTAGCATTTTTCCTTCTAATGCTAATATAATTGCACTAATTGTTTACCAAAAAAGAAGGTTGTTAAAATTTAATAACATTGGATGTTTTACGAAAATAGATCCCTCGAGATCTCTCCTGGACCGGGCCTATTTGTATTTTGTGGCAGTGTTTTTGCTCCAGAGGAAAACCATTTTTTTCCGTTTTGTCCTATCTCGTGTGGTTTCCGAGATACTAGCCATATAAAAAAAACCGTCATTTTAGAAAATTGAATGTATCTCGAAATCTAAGCGAGATATCTAAAAAGCGAATTTTTTTTTTCCAAAACTCAACTAAAAGTCACACTTCAATAAAATAAATTAGGTAGGTGCGGGGGTTACACTGAGGGATTAGTTTTGATAAAACAGTCACAAGGTGACTTATATTTTTAAATTTATGTGATAATATAAATTAAGACAATGTGATTATACGAATTTCACTCTCCATTTCAATTAATTTCGATCCCCGCGGTAAAGGCCGGATTGTGGGACCGTAAACGTAAATGTACAACTTATAGAATACCGTAAACGACATTACTATTTAGCATCTATTTCATGTGGTTTTTTATTATTCTAAATGTTTCCATTTATTTGTTAATTTTTATTTCTTATTTGTTATTTCTTTATTTATTTCATATTTTTTCCGACTAAAATCATTCAGCTATTTCGATGACGGATAGAAAATTGTGATATCAACAGAATGATCCGGCAAGTACGTTTACATTTACTTGTCAGTAACCATTTCACTCTAATTAAATTCTGTTGAAATTTACCCAACTTATAGTAGGAAACTGAACTCCTACTATAAATGGGGTAAATTTACTCTATGTGCGTAATTGAAAAAAAAATACGCACATTGTGTTTAAGCTGGTGCACAAATAATTTGTAATTTTACATTGAAAGTGCGTAAAAATTAAATGAAATTTTTAAATTAGTGTGTTAATTTACTAAATTTGTGTGTAAAAAAGCACGTTTCACGTGTAAATGTACGCATAAAATGCGTAAAAATCCACAAAAAATGCGCAAAAATCCACAGAAAGTGCGTAAAAATAAAATATAATGCGTACATTTACAACAGGTGTGCTAACTTTAAGCACCACCCAAAAATTTTTTTAAATAAAATAACAAATTAATTTTTAGTACGTATTTTATTAATAATAATATCCGAGTCATTCTTTCATAATCGTTTATGTCCAAATTAGTCGTTTTGGGATCTTAAGGCATTTGTATAAAATTCATATAAAAATTTGTTATAACTATTGAATGGGTGCGATGACTCCTGCTCAACAAAATGCCTTCTTTGAAAGGGGGGCAGTAACCGTCAACAATAATGGGAGAAAACGCCTTAAGAGAGATATGGCCTACGCAGGAACAACTGAGTGCAATGACTCCTGCTCAACAAAGTCAGTATTCATTGAGTACTGCCTAACTTGCAAAGAAAGCATTTTGTTGAGCAGGAGTCATTGCACTCAGTTGTTCCTGCGTAGGCCATATCTCTCTTAAGCCGTTTTCTCCCGTTATTGTTGACGATTACTGCCTCCCTTTCAAAGAAGGCATTTTGTTGAGCAGGAGTCATCGCACCCAGTTGTTTTACCTAGGCCGTATCTCTCTTACGGCGTTTTCTCCCGTTATTGTTGACGGTTGTTGGTTGACTGCCTCCCTTGCAAAGAAGGCATTTTGTTGAGCAGGAGTTATTGCACCCAGTAGTTCCTGCGTAGGCCGTGTCTCTCTTACGGCGTTTTCAATTTTGAAATGAGGTTTAGACTACCACATGCGTTAATAATAATTACCAAAAACAATTTCATGCTTATGTTGCTATTTCCAGACTCTAATGTGTTTGTGGAAATGTTGTAATTCACAAAAAATAATCCGTTTTCGTTTTTTCTTTTTATTATTTATAATTTTTTTTTTTCAATTTTTTCCAATTTGAAATGTCAGAGTATTTATTACTATTATTGGATAGTTTATTTACCAACTTTGTGCGTAAAAATTTTATTTAACAAAACAATAGTTTATTTATAAGCACATAATGTCTAAAAATACCTTGTGTGTGTATTATTACGTATGAAAGTGTGTACAAAAAAAGTTTACGCATTTTTTGTTTATATTTACCGAATTTTCGTAAAATTAAACAAAATTTTACCCATTTTATAGTAGTAAATTTACAAACATTTTTTAGAGTGTTGTATACACTTCTTCTTGTGGTTTCTAAACAGCTGATTCATTACAGTTACGTTTACGGTTGGGTAACTCACCCTTAAGTGTACTTTTTTGAATTTTAGTCAGATAGATTTTATATCCCAAAGCAAAGTTGTTTTATTGTTGCCTTTTTTGGTATTTTTAATTTTGTGTGAAAAACTTTGTTAAAAAAACTAAAAAACGCGCAGTGCCAGCCTATTTTGCCTTTTTCTAAAGGTAATAAAGAAGTGGCAACCCTGGCGATTATAGTTGACGAAATATAAAACTAAGGGGGTTATTTTGTAATACGCAACTTCTTGCGTTGCGTTGTTTTCCATACAAATTGTTTTTGTAACAATAACAATTTACACATAAATCAACGCAAAATAACCCACTAATATTTTTTTTGAAAATTTTACAAACACAACCCGAGTAAAAAAAATAATATGATGTCATATGTAACGATATCTTATTTAATATAATTGGAGATATACTATGATCCGAAAAATGGTGGATAAAATTATATCGGATAAGATCTAAATATATTGAATCATATAGAATCTTATCCGGATTTTGACCCGATATAATTATATCTAATTTGATGTAAAAAGACATAATTATATAACGCTTTATATTTCAGGTTCAAAACAAAAGCTATTAAAAAGTAATAAAAAATTACACCCTTAAGTTAAGAATTCAAAATTTAAATAAAAATTTAAGTATTTAGAAGAAGTTGTACTTAATTGTAACGAAGCATTTTAAGCCTTTTCATATAAACTTGTATTCTACCTGTAAACTGTATAAACCTGGTATGTTTATGAGTTTAATGTCAAATTCCACACATAAAAAATATGGCTTGTACAATATTTATACGAGGTTAAAAAGGAATTTAGGAGTTATAATGAGTACGCCTTTTATATTTTGAAATCATACATAAATATATCTCAAAAAAGCATAGAATTTTTTTTTAACATTGAGCTATACTTAAACATATCTAAAACAACTTAGAAAAAAATTTAACATTGAGCTATATAAAACTTTATATGTTTTCCGATAAAGCCATTTTTAATTATATATGACGCTGTATTAAAATTGTCATAGCATATGTAACTAGATATGGTACATATTAATATATATGGGGACATATATATTTATACTGATCTATATATGACATCATATAAGAAATTTTTGAAAAACTCAAAGCTATACATAATTATATCCACAAAGATATAGTGTCACACTTGAATATATATAAACATATTAGTCCATATTAAATTATATAATTTCCTATATAACTTTTTTTACTCGGGAAGTATTTTCAGTAAAATAATAAAAATATTGTTAATTGGATTTTTGACAACCGCTCAGGAAGGACCGAAGGACTTCAGGCCGTTCAGTCTTTCATATTTCCTGCTCAATAAACTGGAATGACTCATCGATGTGGATATCATACTATAAATAGAGAGATCGCCACAACACTCTGGTAGTCAATATACATATCTCAATGGCCGCTCAATGGAAACTGAGCTTCATGAGGTTGGGAGCCTAGTTTAGAGATCCTTGACATTCGGACAATATACCTCAGATGCCTTCTTGGATATAGAAGGTGCTTTTAACAATGTCAGAATAAAGGCGATGCAGAACGTTCTATTGGATCTGGGCGTGGAGACTTATCTCAGCGACTGGTTAATAACCACGTTGGATTATTTAATTGTCAAGGCTCGTCTGGCTAATGGCGAGAAGTCAAAGCAAGGAGACGAACTCCGCAAGGTGGGGTGATCGCACCCTTTATGTGGCTTCTGGTTATTAACTCAATTCTAGTTAGGTTAGCTGATCAGACTGCTTCGGTCGTTTCTTATGCCGACGAAGTGGTGATACTAGTTTCAGAGATGTTTCTGGATGTGATAAGTGACATCATATCAAGCGATCTGGGTACACTCAGTAACTAGGCCACAAGCTGTGGAGTGAATTCGAGTAAAAGGGAACTGGTTCTTTTGACCACTAGGGCCAAATCCCTCTATGGACATGCTAAGTAACTTGGCATCACACTGAACTCGAAACTATGACCCGGAAGACGAGTTGGCAAGGGCAGGTTCTGCTTTGAATCTTTCCACAGCGGTGGCAGTCGCTACACCACTGGGAACAATTAAGGGTGGCATCTTTCGGTACTTCCTCCACCAAAAAGCGAGGAGTAGATGGACTGCACTTGTAAGACCACGAGACTTACGTGGCCTCATCATGATCTGGGGCGTACTAAATCCCTCCAGAAGCAGAAGGAACATCTCGAGGCTGACGGCCATGCTGACGGGACACTGGCTGTTGGGTAGACAGGGCAGCAGACTCGGACGGGAGCGTATTATACGATGCCCCAGCTGTGGCATTCGAGGTGAAGAGGAGACGGTAAGTCATCTCCTCTCTGATTGCCCAGTGCTACATGTCATCCGACATAGGACTTTGTGTGATCATAGACTAGACGATTTGTTGTGATATCGGGGGTATCCGTTGTCTTAATCTTGCGGATTGAGTCTATTTAGTTCTCCGGATATTAGCTCCTTACAGGTAGTATGGTCTTTTTAAAACGGAGTCGCTCTTGACTCTACTTGAGACTCACGGGGGCGTGAGCTGCCACTTAAACTAATCATACAACCAACCAAGTATTTCAGTTTTCTCAGTTTAAGAAGAAAATGTAAATTTAAACTACCCAGCTAAAAATCGACATATATGGATCCATACAGGTTAAATATATGTATGTGCATGCTCATAAACATACACTCATGACCATTAGACTGTCCCTTAAAATAGCAATTTGTCGATTTTCGTTCATTACACCCCCCACTTTTATTGGAAATGGTCCCAAATGGAAGAAATCGATTTTTTTTTTTTTGGAAAACGTTAACCCGTGCCGAGAGTTGGACGAAAATGTCCCCTTTTGGAAAAAAGTTTATTACTATTAAAAATTCCCAAAATTCGAAATTTAGAAAAAAATTATTTTTTGTTTCATTTATTCATTTAATATAGTCAAAATGATTCATATATGGAATTTTGACTTCATCGGATATCATTAACCCACTTTAGTCTGGAATCCAAAATGACCCACGAATTTGATAAAATTGCAAAAACGTATTTTTTTAAAATTAATTTTAAAGATAATTATTCTGTAAATTTCCTAGTGTGGCGTTTATGGCCAAAAGTATAAAAATTAACCCCATATGGATCACGTTACACAAAATAATTATTTTTATCCACCCAGTGTAGAAAATCATTACCAGATATGTGGTTATGTTACCAGTACTGACAAAAATAATGAGTCTAAAAATAGATTTTCTAAAAAATAAATTATATAAAAAAAAATTTTTTTTATTGTATTTTTTTTTTAATAAAATTTGCTGGTGCGGGAATCGAACCTGGGTCTACAGATTGCCAGTCAACAGCTCTACGATCTGAGCTATATCGACATGTAATATTTAATAGATAAAAACACAATTGACCTGCTGCACACAAGTAAGCTTACTCGCCAACATACAAAAAATCAAAAAATATGAAATCAAAAAATACGTATATCCTTACCAGTGTTTAAAAAATATTGAGTCTAAAAATAGATTTCAAAAAAATGTAAAAAATTATTTTCTATTTGAAATAATGATAAAAATAAGTAAGTATCAGTAACTCATTATTATATGTTTTAAAATAATACAGAAGGTAAGTGGGTGTCATTACTGGTAGTCCAAAAAATAATGATATGTCATTACCGTTTCTACACTGGGCAGTTGAGATTTTTTTTTATAAATTTAATGGCTTTACAATCTTGTAGTCATAATTAATATTAAGTCTTTTCTGACCCCTATTCTAACCAAATTTAAGTGCTGTTTTTCCGAAAACCGTGTAAAATTTGATGAAAACATTCAAATTTTTTTAAATTTTTGACAAAATGAGCAATTTTTGTAAAATGTCCTGGAAAGCAGTCCCTCCAAATTATCATTTTTCCAATTTATTTTTTTTTCTTTAATATCAACTACTATGTGGTACAAATAGCAATCGACATCTTAAAATTAGGCATTTTAAAAAATCTTTAAAATTAATTTAAAAAAAACACGGTTTTGCATTTTTATCAAATTCGTGGGTCATTTTGGATTCCAGGCTAAAGTGAGTTAATGATATCCAATGAAGTCAAAATTCCATATCTGAATCATTTCGGCTATATTAAATGCATTAACGAAATAAAAAATTATTTTTTCGAGATTTAGAATTTTGGGAATTTTTAATAGTAATACCCCTTTTTCCAAAATGGGCCATTTTCGTCCAACTTTCGGCACGGGTTAACGTTTTCCACAAAAAAAAATTCGATTTCTTCCATTTGGGACCATTTCCAATAAAACTGGGGGGTGTAATGACAAATCTATTTTTAAGCGACACTCTAATGACCATACATGTATACATAAATCTCCATACGTGCATCATACGAGGGTTACTATTTATAATTCGGGAACTGGCAACACTAATGTCAATAACTAAAATCTGGCAACACCATAATAACATTTGACATTTTTTAGCATAAACGTACTTACAAGGTTTTGATGTACAAGTGCTATTTGTTTAGTTTACAGCAGAGCTTCGAAAAACTTAATTCAATTTAAGCTTAATTCACGAAAAATTAAATTCAGATTTTAAAAATATTCATGTACCATTCCCTTAAACCATTCGTAAAGAATTCATTCATAAGCTTCATTCCCAAAGCTTTAATATGAATTGAATGAATTCCTAACTTGAATCATTCAAATCGCATGTTCATACACGATTTTACTAATTGAATGAAGAAATTTTATTACCATTCACTTAGTGCAGTGTAAGTTGAAACTAACATATAATCAAAACTAAAGCATACAAGCTGTAACAAAGCATACGATACTATTTATTTCTGTTAGATGAATTTTAAACGTTTTTTATTGTATTATGCTAATATTTCAGCAATTACATGCAAATTTAAATTTTTCATTTGATTAAGTGAATGAAAACAAATCATTTTTCATTCACTTTTTTATTAAATGAATTCAGGTAAATTGGGTTTCATTCAGTTAGAATTCAATCAAAATAGAATGAATTCATATAATTTAAAGCTATAGGGAATTAAGCTATCGAATTAACTCCATAAGAATGATATTAGGGAATGAAATTTAACCCAAATTTCATTAATTTTTAAAAAGTGAATGAAAGAATTAAGCCTTTTAAACCTTTGGTTTACAGTGAGTTAAGAAAATAAATTTGGCCAAAAATGGAAATTTCAAGAGAAGGTTTTCGTTGCATTATTTTTCACAACTTTCGACGTGGATTATCTCAACAAGAATGTGTCGGTGAACTCAGTTCTTCACTCAGGGAATTATGTAGGTAAAATCAACTGCAAATGACAGTTAAAATAACTGCATTTGCACTTAAAAAGGTGTAGACTACATTTGCAGTTAAATTAACTGCAATATGAAGTAATTTTTAACTGTTAAAAATCAACTGACAAATGTAGTAAAAACAACTATAAATGCAATTGAAACAACATACATGCAAATTATTGTAAAACTGTACAAACAACTTGCAAATGTAGTTAAAAAAACATAAATAAAAAAATTTTTTTTTAATTATTAATTTAATAAAAAAAACAAATTTATGTAAACACTATTAACTTAATTTTATTCTATAATAAATTTAAAATTGAGAAATCAAAATTTACACTTAATGTCACTTTTTTTTCACTATTAAGATATTGTTGTACATGTCCGCCTGTGAGGGATGAAATATGCTGTTGTTTGGCTTCCTTTTTTTTTCTCCAGGTAGAAAGGGATGAGAATATAAAAGAACTGAAAGAAAATAAATACAATATTTTTTTAACATTCCCCGTAAATAAATTTATATTATAAAACTTACCTTATTATTTTAGTAATTTAATAAAAAATATATAACCTTTTCCGTATTACGCGTGCTCACTCTTTGGCGTTGTTTTATGACTAAGACAAGAGAAAACATGTTATACTCATATTCTTTCACTAGAAATTTCTAAACAAGTGATTCATACACATACTTCTGTTTACTTCGTGTGTGTGCATACACACTTGAAAATTTAAGTATTTGTAAATAAAATTCAAAATAACTGCATAAAATAAATGTTACTACAATGTAGTAATTTTTGTAGTTTGTTTAAAAAAATAACTGTCAAAAACATTGAAAAATTTTGTTCTAAGTAAATTAACTACAATTGTAGTTAAAATAACTACAACCGCATTACTACATAAATAACTGTCATGTAGTAACTGCAGAACTTTTCTGAATGTTTGTATGGCGACAAAAAATCAGAGTATCAAAAATCACAGTATATCGCCTGGTCGTAGTTCGGTCGCTGACGAATACCGTGAAGGTCGTCCAAAATCGGTTGTTGTGCCATAAAACATCGATGCAGTGCATGAACTGATAATGCAAGATCGTCATGTGATATATCGTGAGATAGAGGCATCCTTGCGCATTAGTTTCACTTCAATACATTCGATTTTGCATGACCACTTAGTTGTAAAAAAAATTTGCTCTCGTTGGATACCCCATAATTTATCAATCGCTCAAAAAAGGCTCGCGACGATTGGTGTAAGGGAATGATAAAAAAACAGGTGACGAATCATGGATGTGTGCGCATGAGCGGGAAACAAAAAGGCAATCGACCGTGGGGGTATTCCAAGACGAGCGAAATCCAACAAAAGTTGTTCGTGGAAGAAGCACAGCGAAGCAAATGGTCGCCTGTTTCTTCGGCAGAATTGGTCATGTGCCCACTATTCCGCTTGAGCAACGTATGAATGTCAATTCTGAGTGGTACACGACCATTTGTTTGTCGGAAGTCTTCGAAGAAATTCGAAAAACCAACCCCAAAAGACGAATGATTCTTAATCATGACAATGCGAGCTCTCACACATCTCGTAAAATAGATGAATTTTTGAGCATTCAAATCATCGAATTGATGACTCATCCTCCGTGCAGTCCTGATTTGGCACCCAATGACTTCTTCTTGTTCCAAAAGAAGCAGTTGAAGCGTTCAAAAACCATGTTTCGGAGGTATCTCAAGAGAAATGGAAAAACTGCTATGACAAATGGTTTGAACGAATGCAAAAGGGGAATATTTTGAAAAACAATAAAGCCATTTTCATTAAAAATGTTTGTTATTATTTTGTGGATATATACCCCTCGTATATATCCACACATGTGCATTAAGGAAATTTAAGGTAATATCTACATGTGTGTACATGCATGAACACGCATGAACATGCATGATCTTACCTCAAATTTCGTTAATGCACACGTATGGTCATATATGATTCATGTATGGAGATTTATGTAACAATGTATGGTCATGAATGCATGTTTATGATCATGCATGAACATATGTTAAACCTGTATGGATGCATAAATGTCGATTTTTAGCTGGGTACATTAGTAAGTTATTAAAAAAAGAGCAACATAAAATACTGAGAATTCGTAAATTCGTATGCAGTTATTTTGGTTCCCGAGTAAAAAAGTTTTGATATAATCATATATTATTTTATCTAATTGCATATATTAACTTATAGTTACATATGGCCACATATGCTTTTAAATTCAAGCAGATATACTTTTATATAATCATATGTTAGATATTTTTTCCTCAAAGGTTTTAATATGGAGACATACGTGATTTTATATTATTACATACTGGCCTACATATAATTGCATATGCTATATATAAGTACATAAATTAACATATTACAGATATAATTACATATACGTTTATATATAATTTAGTATGACACTATACATAATAATATAAAAGTATATGTGGAGCCATATAAGAAATATTTCATAATTTGTGTTACATATGATTATATATTGACAAATAAGAACCCATATATAAATTAATATGGTTCCATATCTACAATATTTCATGATTTCTTTAATATATAACAATACAACGTTCTTTATAAAATCATCTATAATTATATATCATCCCACATAAGCAATTATTTTAAAGTGATTTGATATAAAAATATATAGGGTCCATATGAAACCGTATTATATGTGGTTCTATGTTAACAATGATTTTGAACTAGTTTTAGATTTAGTAATTACTAGGGATTGGCACGTGACTAGAAATGTTCGTGAGTCACGTTATTCACACGTGATCGTGAGTAATAATTACTATACTCAATTGATTCGTGCTGGAGTCTGAGAATATATAATTCATACTTGATTCGTCCGTGAGCGTGAATAAGAATATATAACCCGTATGATTCGTGTGTGAGTTTATTTTTGGATCATATATTTTTAGTAATTTTTACTATTTTGTCATATTTTACTATTTTTCTTATATCTTGGTTGTATAACATAATCCTATTAACTTTAAAATTTCAGTCTTGTTAACTTTATTTTAAAATTACTAAAAATAAAGAAAATTTTGTTCATGTGTAATGCACTGTCATGGTAAATCTGGATAAAAGTAATGGAAGATTTATCGAAATTATACGATCTCCACAGACCTTTGGGTTAATCATTATATTTGGAAATTAATTACTTATGCAATTACGCAATTACATGTAATTGTAATTGAAAAAATTCAATTTCAATTACATATTATTTGTAATCGTAATTAAAAAAAAAACAATTACAAGTAATTTGTAATTGAAAATTTTCAATTATACATTACATATAGGGAATGCATCCCGGGATTACCCGTCCCGGGATTCCCGGGAAATTAAGCATTTTTCAGTTCCCGCATTCCCAGGAATTTGGACCGGGAATCCCGGGATTTCAAAAAATGCAATTTAAAATAATAAAGTTAATTATTTAAAATTTTCTTATGCAAAATTTTCCAACCTTTTGAAAATAGTAAACATTTTACATTAGGCTTGCTCGTTTACTTACTACAATTTGTTACTTTTACCACAACTGGAAAAATTCAAAGAGTAACCAAAACAATGATTGAGTAAAAGTAGTAAGATTTTCGAGTTAACGAACACATTGATTAATTTGTGTACTTGATCAAACTTTTTAAGTTCCTTTCAGTGCCTCTTAAAACCACTCAAATAGTGTTTGTATAAAAATTTTTGAATCGCACTTATTCTGTACAGAATTAAAGACAAATTTGTCCATTGATTTTTAAAAATTTTCAAGTAAGTTGAAATTTATTCCCATAATTTTTAAAATTTTTGCCAATTTTCTAAAATTATTTTCTGTATTTATTTTTTTGACGGGCAAGCTTTTTAGTCTAAAAATTAGTTTTAGTTTATTCAATTTTTAAAAATATATAATTAGACTTTTATAATTTCTAATATAAAATTAATTCTTTCTTATTACGAAAAGTCCAAGAAAAACCACCTGAACTTTTTCACAATCATGAAAATTTGAGATCTTTAAGATATTTTATTTATAAAAATTTTTAAATTATTTTAAAATATTTTTTAATTTATTTCCCTTGCGGGATCCCGGGAATTCAATATAAATTTCCCACTTTCCCGGGAAATCAAAAAGTGCAGGATTTTGCATTCCCTAATTACATATAATTGTAATTGAAAAAATGTCAATTACAATTAAATTTTTTCGGAAAAGAAATAGTGACAAAAAGCACAAGTGAGGGGTCAGCCCAATATGACGTATTCTTTTTATACTTATCCACGCCTATCCAACCTATCCCAGTCAGTTTTTTCTACAAAATTTTAACAAAAAACACTTTAATTCTAAATGTAATTGAAATTTGTAATTGAAATCACTTTCAATTACAATTACTTGTTTGTAATTGAGTTTTTTTTTTTAATATCAATTATATTTATTTGCAACTGTAATTGAAATCCCCCAGGTCTGATCTCCAGATATTGCATATCTTTTTTATTTAAAAAAATAATTTTTGTATATTGTTAGATGTGGTCATATATAATATGATCAAAAGTATAAGGTCAATATTTAGATATAATTGTATCCAACTATGTCCACTTTTATAACATTTTATATAATTTTATACAAAGAGATATAATTTGATGTAATTGGATGAGGACAAAATTCGGATACAATTGTATCGAATTGCATAAAATTGTATCAAATTGTACCAAATTGTATACAATTGTATACAATTCGATACAATAAGATAAAATAAGATGTTCTCATTTTTCGGATATAATTATATCTAATTACATAAAAGATTATATATAATTAAATATAACTTCATATGGCTCCATATAATTTTTTTTTACTTGGGTTTCTAAAAAAATAAACCAAAAGTAATGTACGTAAATTTTTGTTAGTTGTTTGAACTGATTTGTGGTTAATTTTATTAACAGTCAAAAAAGTGTAAGTTGAACTTAATAAAATATTAGCGGCCCTGTTTTCAAGTAAAATAGCATTTGTTTTTAAATACATTTTCAGCGGTCTTTACATAAAAATATTTTAAATGTATAGTGATGCCCTATATCTAAAACTGAGCAAGATATCGCAAAACTGACAACATTTGTGCACATTTCGCCTAAAGACAACACTCTATTAAAACAAATGAGGTACGTCCAAGAGGTATTAATTTTGATGACACTCTCACAGGGCGACTTATCCATTTATTTTAATTTTTTATCAATTTATGTAATAATAGAAATTAACACACTCTGAAAATAAGTATAAGTATTTTGTTCCCGATATCATTTTATTTTGTTCCCCGTGGTACATGTACAAATTTCAATCCTTCCCCATTGCATTCCATTTGGGCCAATATTTCGTTCCACTATAGGAGTGTGTTAAATTGTATTGTCATATAAACTGGTAAAAAAAAATTTCAAATGCCACCCTTTGACGGTTTTATAAAAATGGAAACCTTGGGATCTCTTCCAGCCCTATTACGGACCTGACCTCTTTGCATTATTAGAGGATGTTAATACTCCTATAGAGCAAATACTTTGTCCGTTTTGCTCTACAAAATGGCCAATATATCGCAAATTAAGCGAGATAGCTGAAAGCTGTCAAAGTGTTTGCAAAGCTCGGCAAATACCACTTTCCGATTATACAAATGAGGTACTTCCGCGAGGGATCTCGGGGGATGCATTTTATGAGACAACTACAGGGTCACTAATTTTTTCTAATTTATTTTATAATACGAGTTAACATAATCCGATAATACAAATTTCTTCGTACCATCACATTTTGATCCCTGTATTAAGTGTTTCAATTTCACTCATTCTCCGCTGATGAATGAAATCATTGATCAATGAAATCAAATCAATTAAAATTTTATCATTAATTAAAAAATTGTAATAGAAAAAAATTTTATTGGAATTGATATCAAATCAAGGCTAATGAAACCATTAATCAACTAGTTATCTTAATTAATTAGTCCCACGTATGACAATACTTAACGCCTTATCTACAAATGCAATAAAATGTCTAATGAAATTTGAAACAACACCCAACGTTAGAAACAATTTTGTTGTTGCTTTGTGTGTATATTTCATATTTCGTTGTATATTTTATTGCATTTGGAGACACTAGGTATAAGCATACAAACAAACGGTATTAATACAAAAAAGTTGCCAGATTTCTTTGATTTTTCTGGCACAACTTGCCTTCTTAAATGAACTAGTTTTAACACACTTTTCCCATTAAAAAAAATTTGTTGCTCTTATTACATACATATTTAAAAAACGAGTAAAAAGGTTAAAGTCGGGCATGCCGACTATACAATACCCTACACCAGTCTGGATCCGAAATTCGAATGGGTTAAAATGGGGCTTGTGTCAAAATTTTCTATAATGTGAGTCAGCGCACCAAATTTCATTAAAATATCTTAATATTTGCGACCTGCAGTTTTGTAACCAAGCCAATTTTGGGGGTACCCTTATATGGGCACTAGTTCTAAACATGGACCGATGTTCACCAAAATCAATAGGCTTCGTCATTGGGCCAACATAGGTCTAGGTACCAAATTTCATCAAAATATCTTAATATTTGCGACCTGCAGCGTATAAACAGTATAATTTTGGTAGGACCCTTATATGGGCACTAGGTCTAAACATGGACCGATGTTCACCAAAATCAATAGGCTGCGTTATTGGGCCAATATAGGTCTGTGTACCAAATTTCATCAATATATCTTAATATTTGCGACCTGCAGCGTATAAATAGTATTATTTTTTCATTTTCACCAAAATCAATAGGCTGCGTTACTGGGCCAATATAGGTCTGTGTACAAAATTTCATCAAAATATCTTAATATTTGCGACCTGCAGCGTATAAACATTATAATTTTGGTAGGACCCTTATATGGGCACTAGGTCTAAACATGGACCGATGTTCACCAAAATCAATAGGCTGCGTTATTGGGCCAATATAGGTCTGTGTACCAAATTTCATCAAAATATCTTAATATTTACGACCTGCAGCGTATAAACAGTATAATTTTGGTAGGACCCTTATATGGGCACTAGGTCTAAACATGGACCGATATTCACCAAAATCAATAGGCTACGTTATTGGGCTAACATAGGTCTGTGTACCAAATTTCGTCAAAATATCTTAATATTTACGACCTGCAGCAGCGTATAAACAATATAATTTTGGTAGGACCCTTATATGGGCACTAGGTCTAAACATGGACCGCTGTTCACCAAAATCAAACTTGTTCGTCCTTGGGCCAACATAAAACTGCGTACCAAATTTCATCAAAATATCTTAATATTTGCGACCTGTAGAGTGCGCACAAGATTGCATGGACAGACAGACAGACGGACGGACGGACAGACGGACATCGTTAAATCGAAATAAAAAAAAATTCTGAGCCGATCGGTATACCAAAAGGTGGGTCTACGACCAATATTTTTTGGTGTTACAAACATCAGTGGTGTAGGGTATAACAATTTAATTATCAGATAATTACTAAATCTGGCAACATTTTGGTGACTTCTAAATAAAATTTCTACTAATAATTATAAAAATTTATAAGAAGGAATACACAAATTAAAGAGACTTCACTTGTCATATTTTCTTGTTTTTTTCTTTTTTAAGCTGGAGGAGCAACATATGTAGGGAAAAACTTGAAAATTGTATTCAAGCTATTATAAAAGGATCACAAGAGGAGTGTGCAAATAAGTGTGACCATTGTAACTAACTAACAAACGATGTACTGAAGAAAAGAAAAACGTCTGTTTTGTGCCGTTTTTTATATTTTTTGCACATTTTCACATGCCATTGGCCACTATCGACCCACTTAGCATTGCAGATATCCTGTTGGGTTACCGTTTGTTATAACACACATACACATATAACAAACATATCAAAAATTGAAGTGTGAATGAGTGTTTGTGTGTGTGTTAGTTACTTAAGTGTATAAGCATTCAAGTGTTTCCTTTACTTGTTTCTTTTTTCTTTTGGCTTTTAGTTTTTTTTGTTGTTTCAAATATTTTAGTGCATCTGCAACACATAACTAAAATGCTTTTGTGTTGTAGTTGTTGTTGCTATTGTTGTTTACCATTATGTCTTAACTTGGTGTTACGTGTCTGTGTGTGTGTGTATTTGAGTTTTTGTAGATGACTTCCGTTTTGTACATGTGTATGTGTGTTGCTATTTTACTTTGTCTTTATTTACTGTTGCACTTACATCAGTTACGACACTTATTGAGTGTCCTGATATGTTTTGGTATGTTTTCCTTTTTTTATAGTTACAGTTTTTCTTTTTTTCATATTAGTAATTTGGTCTCACTTGTTTAAAGTTTTTTTTTTTTTTTAATTTACGCAAGTTTGTCGTTATACTGTTATTATGCAATCAATGATTTTACATGGTGTACAATGTGTACTGTGTCACCTAGTAATTTAATTTGGTTTTTATGCTTAACAACTTTCAAAACACTACTTTTGGTGTATTTGATACGATGAATTTAGGACGAATGCTTTATATTGTTCCGAATTACTTAAGTTTGAGTTGAAAGTAGTATCCTACCGTTGAAAATTAGAACTACTCAAGAATCAATGAGTCATGAGGTTGCTGAATTATCCACTATCTTGTAAATGGTTCTCGAAAAGATTCTAGGTTCAAATCTCTCCTCTCTCAACTCTGACTAGTATCACAACAGGTTAAACTGGTCTTTTTGGATACGATCCGTCAGTGACCCTATATAAACCTACCCTGAGTAACCTAAGGCAATTCCAGACAGGAGTAGAAGTCAAAAATGCCTGCTTTGTACAAATGTTCATATTTTTTTCTTTTTTCAGATATATAAACTTTGGGTAAATTTTATTTCATTATCCGTTAAATAAGTTGTTAGTACTTATACATTTTTTATTCTACATTAATCAATAGTTTTTTTATAATTGGGCGTGGAGGAGGTAGAGCCATTTCTTCGATGAAAGTTCAAATTTTATTTCCGAGTTTCAAAAAATTTTATATACATACATACTTTTTATCAATAAAATTATATATGAACAGTTATTGTCAATGATTTAAAAAAAACATCTACTTGGAGTTTATTTTCCACCTAGAGTATCTTGTTTATTTTCACAGCTTAAATGCTCACTGTACCTTTAAAGATACAATCCTGTGGCTTTTTTTGAGCACAATTATTGTAAAATTAAAAATTCACTAATGCGCTAATAAAACCAAGAGTTCTTTAATAAAATATATATTAGAAAATATTTGGATTTGCGCCTTCAATTAATGATAAGAATCGAAACAAATAAAATGTGCAATTTTAATTATAAACTAAAACGAGTAAAAAGGTTAAAGTCGGGCATGCCGACTATACAATACCCTACACCAGGTTAAAAGCCAACTAATGTTTGGATCCGAAATTCGAATGGGTTAAAATGGGGCTTGTGTCAAAATTTTCTATAATGTGAGTCAGCGCACCAAATTTCATTAAAATATCTTAATATTTGCGACCTGCAGTTTGTAACTAAGCCAATTTTGGGGGGACCCTTATATGGGCACTAGGTCTAAACATGGACCGATGTTCACCAAAATCAATAGGCTGCGTTATTGGGCCAAAATAGGTCTGTGTACCAAATTTCATCAAAATATCTTAATATTTGTGACCTGCAGCGTATAAAGTGTATAATTTTGGTAGGACCCTTATATGGGCACTAGGTCTAAACATACCCTGACCACAGACCTATATTGTCGCAATAACGCAGTCTATTGATTTCGGTGAACATCGGTCCATGTTTAGACCTAGTGCCCATATAAGGGTCCTACCAAAATTATATTTTTATACCCTACACCACTATGTGGTCATTATACCCTACACCACTATGTGGTCAGGGTATTATAAGTTTGTGCTGATGTTTGTAACACCAAAAAATATTGGTCGTAGACCCACCTTATAGTATACCGATCGGTTCAGAATTTTTTTTTATTTCGATTTAACGATGTCCGTCTGTCCGTCCGTCCGTCCGTCCGTCCGTCCGTCTGTCTGTCTGTCCATGCAATCTTGTACGCACTCTACAGGTCGCACCTATTAAGATATTTCGATGAAATTTGGTACATAGACCTATGTTGGCCCAAGGACGAACAAGTTTGATTTTTTTGAACATCGGTCCATGTTTAGACCTAGTGCCCATATAAGGGTCCTACCAAAATTATATTGTTTATACGCTGCAGGTCGTAAATATTAAGATATTTTGATGAAATTTGGTACACAGACCTATATTGGCCCAATAACGCAGCCTATTGATTTTGGTGAACATCGGTCCATGTTTAGACCTAGTGCCCATATAAGGGTCCTACCAAAATTATACTGTTTATACGCTGCAGGTCGTAAATATTAAGATATTTTGATGAAATTTGGTACACAGACCTATATTGGCCCAATAACGCAGCCTATTGATTTTGGTGAACATCGGTCCATGTTTAGACCTAGTGCCCATATAAGGGTCCTACCAAAATTATACTTTTTATACGCTGCAGGTCGTAAATATTAAGATATTTTGATAAAATTTGGTATACAGACCTACATTGGCCCAGTAACGCAGCCTATTGATTTTGGTGAACATCGGTCCATGTTTAGACCTAGTGCCCATATAAGGGTCCTACCAAAATTATATTGTTTATACGCTGCAGGTCGCAAATATTAAGATATTTTGATAAAATTTGGTACACAGACCTACGTTGGCCCAAGGACAAATCCTATTGATTTTGGTGAACATCGGTCCATGTTTAGACCTAGTGCCCATATAAGGGTCCTACCAAAATTATATTGTTTATACGCTGCAGGTCGCAAATATTAAGATATTTTGATGAAATTTGGTACACCGACTTATGGCAGCCGAAGGACGAAGCCTATTGATTTTGGTGAACATCGGTCTATGTTTAGACCTAGTGCCCATATAAGGGTCCCCCCAAAATTATATTGTTTATACGATGCACGTCGTAAATATTAAGATATTTTGACGAAATTTGGTACACAGACCTATTTTGGCCCACGGACGAAGCCTATTGATTTTGATGAACATCGGTCCATGTTTAGACCTAGTGCCCATATAAGGGTCCTACCAAAATTATACTGTTTATACGCTGCAGGTCGCAAATATTAAGATATTTTGATGAAATTTGGTACACAGACCTATATTGGCCCAATAACGCAGCCTATTGATTTTGGTGACATTAGTTGGCTTTTACCCAGACTGGTGTAGGGTATTCTATAGTCGGCATGCCCGACTTTAACCTTTTTACTCGTTTATACTCTGTAGGTCGCAAATATTAAGATATTTTGATGAAATTTGGTACACCGATTTATATCAGCCCAAGGACGAAGCCTATTGATTTGGGTTAACACCGGTCCATGTTTTGACCTATTGCCCATATAAGGGTCCCCCCAAAATTATATTGTTTATACGCTGCAGGTCGCAAATATTAAGATATTTTGATGAAATTTGGTACACAGACCTATGTTGGCCCAAGGACGAAGCCTCTTGATTTTGGTGAACATCGGTTCATGCTTAGACCTAGTGCCCATATAAGGGTCCTACCAAAATTATATTATTTATACGCTGCAGGTCGCAAATATTAATATATTTTGCTGAAATTTGGTACACCGACCTATATTGGCCCAAGGACGAAGCCTGTTGATTTTGGTTAACACTGATCCATGGTTAGACCTAGTGCCCATATAAGAGTCCCCCCAAAATTGGCTTGGTTACAAACTGCAGGTCGCAAATATCAAGATATTTTATTGAAATTTGGTTCGCTGCCTCACATTATAGAAAATTTTGACACAAGTCCCATTTTAACCCATTCGAATTTGGGATCCAAAACTTTAGTTGGCTTTAACCAGACTGGTGTAGGGTATTGTATAGTCGGCATGCCCGACTTTAACCTTTTTACTCGTTTATTTATTTCTTTTATATTTTTTATTTTTAATTTGATTTTATATTGCATTAAAAATGGGTAATATTTTTTTAAATGGGACAAAAGTTTATTTATTATGTGCATTATTGTTTGTCATTTTGAATTAAACATCCATTATCATTAGGTATTATTAGTTTTGTTCATTATTGCTTGTATCAACTTTAACAATTTTTAATCTTTTCTAATTGTTCTGAAAGTTTATTTAAGTACAACACACTTATTGTTGTTAATAATTTTGAGTTCCGTCTTTAGTAAAGTAAACAAAAAACCAAATCGAAACTTTACTACTTTAAAATATAAAGTACTGGCTTTTTCTTAGTAAAATTTCATTATTACTCTATAATATTGACAAATTTTTTTGGAGTTCAGATCAAAACTAATTATCTTTAATTCATTATGGTTCAAAGAAGTTGAATATATTTTTTATATATATTTTATATTTTGTATTATTATTTGTTTAAGAATAATTTTATATTAAATTTAAGAATTAATTTGCATTTCCCTAAGAAACAATACAAATAACAGTTTTAGTGATTGTTCGTAGAAAACAAACAGTCACACATGTAGATTATGTTAAATTGTATTTCAGGAATTAGGGATATAGTGCTTAGTGCTTAACATCTGGTATACAGATGTGTGAACCCAGCAAAAAATACTGCTTTCTTGAAAGCAGGTTCGTCAGGGAATGTAAATAGTGCAGCGCTTCCATTATTGGTGATATAAGTCATGAAAGCACTTCTTCCGAAGTGCTTTCATGACTCGCGTGAAAGCACTTCTTTCGATATCCGATATGTGCTTCTGTCGCAGCTCCAAATAATGGCATGAAATCACAGCTTTTAGTAAATAAATTCGGTTGTCATTGTCATTCTTTCCTGCTTTCTTGGAGCGATAGTGTGGTAAACAAAACTCTATTGCCTTTTTTAACACATTACTGCAAGCTATAAATCTTTGGAAGCAGTAGAGTAAGCAGAAAAGAAGCACTAATCCTTTTTATCGCTTCCTAGTTTCTGCAGGGAATACAGATAAAGCATATCACTATGGGAGATAACAACCAAGAAAAAGCTTATGGTTACATCTGTTATAAGTAAAAAACGCAACTTAAGATTTAATCCCCTACAAGGATAGTAAATATCGCTTTTAGGTAGCCTAGTTTAGTTTTAAGAAATTTATGTTTAGTGTTTAATGAAATATATTTTCAATAAGTAAATTAGTAACTTACAACTATTCCAAAGGTGTAGTCGATATTTAATTTATGATTATTCATTTTAGTTAAATCAATGGCTAAGTTCATTTATAAAAATCTCGCAGAAATTTATTTACAAGAGAAAGATGATAATAATGTTTTGACTAACATAATGAAAGCATATTTCTTTAATTTATGCCGTGAACAAGAATTATATACACCTGTCCGGTTAAAAGCCAACTAATGTTTGGATACGAAATTAGAATGGGTTAAAATGGACTTGTGTCAAAATTTTCTATAAAATGGTAAAAGAAGAGAAATCGGAAAAACAACCCATATGGACGATAGGTACAAATATGGACCGATCCTAGCTGGAAACAATGTGCTTTATCCCTTGGACGATGTGAGTCAATGAAGCAAATTTCATTGAAATATCTTCGTATTTGCGACCTGCAGCGTGTAAACAATGCGAATTTTGGGGGGCCCTTATATGGGCACTAGGTCTAAAAAAGGACCTATTTTATCCAAAATCAATAGGCATCGTCCTTGGGGTGACACAGGTCGATGTACTAAATTTCATCAAAATATCTTAATATTTGCGAACTGTAGCGTGCGCACAACAATGCATGGACAGACAGACTGACGGACGGACGGATATCGATAAATCGAAAAAAGTGATTCTGAGTCGATCGGTATACAAAAAGATAGGTCTAGGGCAATTTTTTTTTGTGTAACATACATCAGCACAAACTTATTTTATCCTGTCCACGTAGTGGTGTAGGGTATAAAAAGTGAGAATTTTTTTTGAAAAATTTAAAAAACTTTTTCAAGGAGAAGTTTTTACAATTACATAATAAAAAGTTGGAAATGAACTTGTTTTCCAAAAGTTACCCACTACTGACAATAGAAGTGGTAAAATGGGGGACCAGCAAATTCAATTAATGAATATAATGAACGGTAATGAAGACGCAAACTTGAAAATTTAAATGATGGAATTTTAAAACAATCTTAAAGGAATCGGTTGTGCATCAAATACGTCCAACACAAAATAAGAAAGTCAAAATTGCAGTAATTGAGAAAATAGTAAAAGCGAGCCCCAGTTGCACAAAAAGATCATAAGTTTAGCCCAGAAGAAGTGTTAGCACTTTTGTTTTGATTTAAAATTAAAACAAAAATCAGTACATGGAGTTACGAAAAAGAACCAGTGAAAAAACTACAATATTTTCCCCGAATACCGTGATATACTTTCTGTAAACAATGAGTGCTTGCCTTTGAAAACTGTTATTAAAATTACTTCAATTTCGGCAGAAAAAAATACAAGATCTTCTCGGACACACTGCAGAGGGATTGTTGCGTACACTAGATGAAGATTATTTAAAAAATCTTGGAGATTGCAGTTTAACATTAATTTCTAAATGGGGGTATAATAGATCTTCTGGTCAAAAGCAATACAAACAATGCAATGCTGAAAATTCATTATATGCGAATTTATTCATGGTATCTTTCATTCACTCAAAATACACAGTTTGTAGTTCAAAATAACTGAAAATGTAATTTAAAATAAATGAAAAATCACTCAAAAACCGGTCTACTAACTTTTCATTTAAATCAAAAGAACTTTTCATATATTTTTAAATGTAAATAAATTAACTACAAAATCCGTAAGAATAAATGATATTTAGTTTATTTCGTTTTTATAACTGACCTAGAAATCTAAAAGGGTTTCTTTTTTGATCAAAACATTTTAAATGAAAATATTAACTGTAAGAGAAAATCCGTATTTATATGTAATTTATTTTTTAAATAAAAGACAAAAACAGTTGAAAAATATATTTCTTTTCTATTTAACTGTATAGATTTCTTTTCTATTTAACTGTATAGTCATTTAAAAATAAATGTACGGATATTTTTTTAAATAAACTACATACAGTTAATGTAATAATATTTTCAGTGCATCGGCTACGGCTTATTCACTACAGAATTATATATTCGTTTTTTTTTTTTTTTTGTTTTATATATTTTTTATGAATATTTATAAATTTATAAATAATTTTTCAGAATGGTCCAGTCAGAAAAAAGGAAGCAAATAAACACAAAGAAAAAACCACGATGTTTCTGTATTGTGACGTTTGCTTAGTTGTATAAAATAGTAATCTTTTTTAATTCTGCTGTTTACCTGTGTTCGAGGGGAAGGTTTTTGGTAGTGTAGAATGAAGGGACTATAGGAAAAGTTTTTTATCAATGAATTGTTCGTTTTCTTTTTGTATTCAAATTTAAAGTTTTAAAATCTGAATACGGTTTGTGTCCAAGAATATGAGTTGGCGATAAAAGTTAGGAACTCAAAAATTAAAAGGGAATAGAAAAAATAATACTCAACATCAGAAAGAGATATTTTTATAATGAGAGAAGATCATAGAAAAATGGTTGGGTATAAAGTATCTCATGCCCAAGATTGCCATAGCCATTTTTAGAGGAGTCATTCGATAGCAATTCGGTGGTTGACGTGAAGTCGCTGTATTAAAAAGGCAAAAGCTGAAAATAAAACTAAGAGCGAAAAAGTGAGTTTTTTCTTGTGTGGTTTTTGGTAATAAAGTGATTCTACATTTCCGCCATTGTGTTTAGAACCATTTAAGTTGAGAACGTGAGCCATTTCAAGCCAAATCGAGGCAGGCTAAATAAGCCAAAATAAGTTATAAATACATAGCCAAGCGTTAAAAAAATCCAGAGAAGAAATTTATAAAAGAGCCGTTTCAACATAAAATAAAAAAAAATAAAAATAAAATAAATTAAAACTGTTATAATGTTATGTCGTTTATATAAGTGTTTAGGGTTATGTTTTATACTTTTATATATTTAATTTAATATTAAAATTAAGTTTGGTTTTCCGCCATTTATAAAAAAAGAGGGGAAAAAGTTGAGCGTCAATAGGAAAAACAATACAAAGATTAATTTTTGAAACAAAAGAACACTAAGGTTAGGTTCACAATATCTGCAGAGCGTTAATTTAAAAGTTAGTTAAAGTATATAGATTTACCTAAGAAGTTCTAGGAAGCTCCTTCAGGCTAATAGTTTTTTTTTTAATTTTTACTTAAACCGTTAAAGTAAAATGTTCCCGTGAATAAAAATGGGAAATCTATTGTGAACAGAACATTAATTGGAGGGTGATACATTTTAAAACCTTGAAACGTCAAGGAACGCGCATCGACGCATAGACAATACCTGAAATATTTGTGTTGTTAGTATTGTCAATTTTTATATGCTCTATTTTTTTTATAGAGCTCATTTTTTTATGGCATTATTTGTAATTATTTTTATGTATATTTATTCATTTTACTCATTATAATTAATACTTACTAAGTAGTTAAATAATTTTTACAATTCCTTTTACAGTAATTTTATTATTTTTTTGGTTATTTTTTTATTTTCGCAAAATAACTTATTTAGTTTTGTGTTTAGCAGTTAAAGTTGCCACAATTTTAAGATTTAAATGTTTGCCTATTAAATCAGGGTTGGTTACTGATCTTAACGATCAGATCCTTTGGTCAACTCAGACCGTAAATTCTCAAGAGAGTTCAAATAAATTTTAAAGTTTTCATATTTGAGTGTATAAGAATAATTTTTGGAGGCAATTTTTATACTAATTTAGAAATTCTATTTAATAAATAATGTCTTAAACGCTTGTAACTGAAATTTTAATATGATTGGTTAATTTATTTATACTGGGGTTGGTAAGGTTGGTCACCGTTGATTTGGTGGATAACCTGGTGACCAAGCTTGGGTATGGGCGGCTGGAGGACACCATCTACCTCCCACTCTATTATTGATTTTGAATTTTAATTGTAGCAGTCCTTGGGTTAGGTGGAAGGGAGGGATTCACACCCCAAACAATCAAACTTCTGGTAAAACGAGAATTTCAAAAAAATCTGAAACACATATTCACTTAAATCGACTAGAGGTTAAAATGAATTAATTTGACATTAAAATTATGAACCTATACATACGAACTCAAAAATTCCTATTTTTTATAGACTATCACTTAAAATGGGACATGTCCGGACAGTCTTGGACATGCCGTTAGTAGCGCCACGAAAAAACCTTTCATATGATACCCATACCTTTAGAGAAAAATTCTGAAATGTGAATTCTTCCACAAACTAAAAAAAGACTTTTTTAAAACGGTCCAGCTTGTGAGATCTCAGCGCTAGACCGAAAATATTTTGGTAATCATCATAAAACAAATCAAGTTATATTTTGAGAGGGGCACTTTTTTCTGTCCATATAAGGTGAGTGTCTCTAAACTATATACATTAGAAAAAAAGTGTCCCCCTCAAAATACACCTTGGTTTGTTTTATGACGATTCCCAAAATATTTCGGGTCTAGGAACGAGATCTCACGAGCTGGACCATTTTTAAAAAAGGTCTATATTTTAGTTTTTGTAAGAATTGTGCATTTTAGCTGAAGACAATATACTCAATATGGGTATCATATGAAAGGATTTTTAGAGGCGCGTCCAGCGGTATATATTTATAACATATTCAATATTTTCAAGGATATTCCATAAAAAAAAAATGTTTACTCTTTTGTACGGAGTTGTTTGTGATTGAAATGTCAAACTTACATATCATAATCTATAGTCCATACATGGGACTAATTAGTTAGGTGGACTAATTAATTGATGATTTCATTACCATTGCATTGATATCAATTGTAATGAAATTATTTTCATTACCATTTTTTTAACTAATGGTAATGATTCTAAAATTTAATTTCATTGATTAATGTTAATAATTTTAAATTTCATTACCATTGATAATGAATAAATTAAAAAAAAATAATTGCCATTGACAGAAAAACGTAAAAATGCAGTAAAACTCGCTGAAATCGAAAATGGAATACGCTCATTCAGGCTCATGCTCATTTGAAATTAAATATTACTTTCCATTTCAGTGTTATATGTATTCAGATAAAGTTTAACGGAATGGAATGGATCTTCGTTAAAAAAATTATGTTTTATAACTTCCCCGGCCAAACCCGTTGTTTGTTTTCATTTGTGTGAATTTTTTGTAAACAAATGGTTTTTAATCAATTGTAATTAGTTTTTTTATACATTAGTGTAATTTCATTACCATTAGTAATGATTTTTCTAATGAAAAATATTTCATTACCATTAAATGGTAATGAAATTTTTTTCATTGTCATTGGTATGAACTAATGGTAATGAAATTTCAATGGTAATGAAAAATTCCCATGTATGCTATAGTCGATTTAAATGAACACTTGTTTCAGATTTTTTTTGAAATTCGCGATTGTTCGCATTTTATCAGAAATTCAATGTGGTGGAAACAATATGTTCTAAATAGGGCAATATGGATAACAAAATTTTTCTTTTGACAAGTAAATCATTGCTGAGGGGATATACAGTGGGTCAAAAAAGAAGTCGGACGCACATGACCTACATTTCTTTTGCAAAATTTCATGACGAAAAAATAAAATTTTGTATAATGTGATGGTACCGACAGTCGACTAGAGATATGCAATTTTAGAATATGTAAAACATTCATAAAGATATGGCAGATACTTTTGCAAAACGTGAAATACCCAAAAAGTTAAAAAAAAATTATATCAAAAAATAACTCGGAAATTTAGGGGGTAATTTTCTAAAACACTTCGGTGAAGTGTTGCTTTATTTCTATAGAAATTGTTTTTGTTACAAAAACAATTTACATTAAAAGTTCCCTTCACTTCACCCAAGTGTTTTACGAAATTAGGTACTTAATTTACCACCTACAGTACCGCTAGTTTTAAAAATAATTGTTGATTGATTTTTATATCAAAACATTTTTTCAATGTCAAAACAATAATTTTTTTATGAAGTTTCAGTTAGTTTTTTCCAAAATGGCCGACAACGCGGACAAACTTCTTTGGAAGTGAGAAATCTCATAATAAGCCATTATAATGAAGGAAAAAGCAGTGGGTAGACACACCAAAATCTACAGTTAGCGATGTAATACAAAGATATCCTGACACCAAATCTGCCAAAAATAAGCCGAAGTCAGGACGTCCTAAACTGTTTTCTTCGTCAGATGAACGTTGGATTGCTAAAAAAGAATAAAGAAATCTCCAATAGTAAGTGCTCCAAAGTTGACAACGGACGTTGAAAAATATTTAAATATACGCTGCTGTCCTCAAACTGTAAGAAATATTCTCGGGCATCATGGTTTTCATGGAAGAGTGGCACGAAAGAAGCCGTTTGTAAATAAAGTCAATAGCACGAAAAATATTAAATTTCGCAAAAACCTACAAAAATAAAGATTTTTCGTTCTGGAGCCAAGTTTTATTTACCGATGAGAGCAAACTTATCATATTCCGATCCGATGGACAATGTTAAGTCTGGAGAAAGGCCAATGAGGAGCTAAAAGAACCAAATCTACGACCAACTGTTAAGCATGGTGGGGGTTCCATTTTTGTTTGGGGTTGTATGACTGCTGCAGGACCAGGAGAACTTGTTATAATTGATGGGATTATGGACCACACTAAATACTTAACAATTCTAAGAGAAAATATGGTAAAAAGTGTTGAAAAATTACGAGTTAGAGATACATTTTACTTCTACCAAGATAACGACCCAAATCTCAAAATGTGCGTTTGATACTCCACCTAAGTATTCAAACATTAACGCCATAGAGCACTCATGGTCACACTTGGAAAATCAGCTAAAGAATCACACTATTAGCAACGAAAAAGATCTTGAGAACGCTTTAAAAGAGGAATAGTCAAAAATTGATGTTTCTGTCTGCAATAAATTGGTTCAATAAATGGCCCGAAGATTCGCGGAGGTTATAAAACACAAAGGGTTGCCAACCAAATACTAAAAAATTTATTCTTTAGTGCACTATTATAGCTTTAACTAATCCCCTTTTTTTATTTAATAAAAATGTGTCTTAACAAAATGTAATGAAACAAAATGCATAATGTGTCCGACTTCTTTTTTGATCCACTGTATATAGTTTAGAATTTTGCAAATTTAATACATTTTTACGATGCTCTGGGCCAAATTCTGATAAACCAAGGTTTATTTTGAGGGGGACACTTTTTTTACTTTTTTCGTGAGTCGGTCCAATATAGGTATATCAATAGCGTATCCAATCCGTAATTTTAAGAAGATTTCAAAAGTCCACCTTCTTATACCGAACACAACTACGTGGACAGGGTATAATAAGTTTGTGTTGATGTTTGTTACATCAAAAAATATTGGACCAAGACCCACCCTTTAGTAAACCGATCGACTCAGAATCACTTTTTGTTTCGATTTATTGATGTCCGTCTGTCAGTCCGTCCGTCCGTCTGTCTGTCTGTCTGCTGTCCATGCATTCTGGTGCGCACTCTACAAATTTTGATGAAATTTGGTATAACGACCTATGTTGGCCCAAGGACGAAACCTATTGATTTTGGTCCATGTTTAGACCTAGTGCCCATAAAAATGTCCCCCAAAAATTGGCTTTTTTACACGCTGCATGTCGCAAAAACAAAGATATTTCAATGAAATTTGGATCGCTGACTCACATGGTCCCAAGGAGAAAACCTGTTGATTCTAGATAACATCGGTCCATATTTGGACCTATCGCCCATATGGGCTCTATTTCCGATTTTCTCTTATTTTAACATTTTATAGAAAATTTTGACTTGAAATCCACTTTAACCCATTCGAATTTCGAATAAAAAAACATCAAATCTATTTCATGTTTTTCTAGTTCAAATAAAAATTTGAAATAAATTTATTAGAAATATTCAGGTACAAATAAAAATTTAACAAAAATATTTAGGGTCATATGCATAATCACTTTTAAAATTTATGTCACCAATTATTTTAATTTTTGCATTAAAAAATACAAAAATTGTTTTTTCGGACTTTCTATATTTTCATATATTTAGTTAGAATATTCTTCTACCTCAAGTCCAAACTCTAATATGATATTGTCATATTAGATTTTTATTTGTTGTTTCAAAAAGGGTTGATCATTTTCATGATAGACAATACAATTGTTTCGTAGACATCACTCTACTCTTCAGTTGTCCGCTAAGAAAATGATAACTTTCCTACTCAAAACGAGACATTACATAAGGTACAAAAAACCAACGGGATGAGAATTTTGTACTTTCGTATATGAACTGTCTGATTTGGTAAAACCAGTTATAAATCAACTCCTTTTTGAAAGCAACAATTACATAAAAGTACCCTTTGGGTACTATTTATATGTATGTCTGTCTGTTGTCAATACATTTTGTAAAAACAACTAATTTTAAACTCAAAACAAAATAAATATTTGAATGAGATTTTAGCCGTGGTGTGCCTATTTTCAACAATTATTTTAATTTTTGCATTAAAAAATACAAAAATTGTTTTTTCGGACTTTCTATATTTTCATATATTTATATGTCACCTATAAAACAAATTTTTCATACAAAATTCATTTTATAAACCTCTTATAAAGTTTTCAAATTATTATGCATAAGCACTTCAATTTTTAGGAAAACCAAATAAAATATTTAAATTATTATTTTACTTGCCGAATATTAAAATTATAAACTTTTTATGAAACTCAAATAAAAAATTTTAAAATTTTATTTGCAAATAAATAAAATAAAAATCAAATAAAATTATTTTTTTTATTAAAAAAAATAAATTTAAAATAACAATTAATATTTTTCGTTTCATGATTATTTTTTTGAGGAGCAGAACTTACTCTAATTTTTTTTTATAAATATATAATAGTTTAAAAGTAATTGATTTAACAAAAAAAAATACAATTACAAAATGATTTATTTTTAATTCATAATTTTATTTCAAATAAACAACTACGACTAAAATAATACAAAAGTTAGAACCAAGTTTTTATAGCAAGTTTGATACAATTCAAATAGAGTGCGGAAATCTCAATTGTTGATTTTACATGTTTTCAGCCGATAATTATTTAATATAAACTTTTTTGGGAATGGTTAACCCATCTTTGTTGGAGGTCAAATACGTATTAATGTTTGATACGTATTTTTGATGAAAAATATAACTTAGAATTTTTCGTTGGACTGTCTTTTATAACTAAAGTGTAATTCATAAAATCGTTAACCTTGCGCTGCTGCGACTAAAAACGTCCAAAGTGAAACATTATTATTTATGCATGGGGGAAATTAATTTATGATCTTGAGTCAAACTAAAATAACATTCATTTATTATTATTTATGTATAATATTAACTACTGAATAAACAATTAGTTTAAAAAAAAACATATTTTTTCCCCAGGATACAAAAAAACACGGACGAAATTAAATTAAAAAATCAAAAAAAGAAATTCCTAGCTACGTGCTTGGTTTGTAGGATTATTTGAAGGGAAAAAATAATCCTTTAATACCCCTTGTGCTGGGATAATAATGAAAGAACATCTCAGTCTGTGAAATAAATTCAAAAGCACCCACCTCGCCATCTAGATGCGTACTTTTGAATTTCTGGGACAAGAGTCGAAAACGACAATCATCCTTATTTTGCCGTAAAGTCCCATTAACAACATTACTGTCCTTCGACATTGAATACAAATTTTTTAAAATAACAGAGGTATACCAAATTTAATTAACGTTCATAGGCCTTAAACTCTTTGAACCTTTTTTATTTAAAAGCAAAACAAAATTGATGTTTTGCTTAATTTGATACGGGGTTATATTTTAGAGCAACAAAAAGTTGGATAGTTGGGCTTATCGAAGAGATTTATTGTACATGCATTTTTTAAAAAACAAGTAACTGAAAACTATTTAAAAAGAAAAAAAAACTAACTTCAGCAAACACTCCCTTGAATATTATCTCTTTAAATTTAAAATTTTACCAAACTATTCTTAAATGGCAAACAAAAGTTTAACAACCAATTGTGCTTGCCGTCTTTTGTGTCAACAAATATAAGCTGATTTTTCTTTAAATACCATAAATATTTTGCAGCTTTATTGACCATTTTCCCTGCGGAAATTATTTTTCCAGTAGTCAGCTAAGTTGCGATTTTTTTGCAGATTTATAAATTGAACATAGTGGGTGAGTTGTATGGAGTCGTCACAGATGATTGTGTTGCTTTGTATATTGCTTGTCTGTGGTGCAGCTATGATAGTGTTAAATGTCAATTGTTAATTTTTCTAAAGCATTTTAACAATTTAATATTCAATATTTGTGCAAACTTTAAACAAAATTTAATATGCTTACTTTTGTATCATGAGTATGTACTCATATTTTTAGTTCGAAATCTAGGTGAGCAATGTCATAAATCTCAGACATTTCGTATCACTACTCCCTTAACTACTTTTGTTTTTTTTTCTTTGTTTGTAACCATTTATTGTATTTGTGCTACTGCAGTAATCAATGATATTTATGGCATTACAGCCATTAATACGAGATGCAAAAAATACTACTACTGCTGCCATTCACAATGTGGTACTTCATCATGGCAATTACATGACGCCATACAGTCGAAATCGACATCATCCTCATCATCATTACATCGTTTTATTCGCCAACAGTATGCGCTGATTCATGTGTTGTTTGGTTTCCTGAAAGTGCGATGCCTTAAGTTATTTTTCCCCGTTTCAAATTACCATAAAATTCTCATCGTCGTCGTCGTCATTTTCATCATCATCATCATTGGAAAATGCAATTAAACACGAAGGGCTAAAGGCTGAATAAAAACTTTTTATGTGTCACATATTAACGAACATATAGTTCATTATAACTATAATATTTAACTTGACGATGTAAGGACAGTGGAGACAAAGGAATGAATTACTTGAAATTCATTAAAACATTCAATGAAGTTTGTTAAATATAGTTAAAACAATAAAATAATAAATTTATATAAAAATTCGAATGCAGTTTGACAAAAATTTTGTCTCTATCTGAATTATTGGGGAAAATACACGAATTTAAAATGAATGTTTCATATGCATAATCAGATTTATAAATGTGTTATAAGGTTTTCAAATTATTATGCATAGGCACTAGGGTATTCAATTAATCGACATTTTAATTTAATCGATTAATCGTTCAAATAATTATTCGGGTTTTTTCTTAACCGATTAATCGAATAAAATTTTAAAATTAATCCATTAATCGAAAAAATATTATGTAAAATAATATACATACATTTGTTGTATTTTTAATAATTTTATTTAAAAAAAAGAACAAAAAGAGTTTCAGAAGTATCAAAAAATTTTATTACTTCTGTCCTCTCTGTAATATATTCAAATTTTATCCAAATCGGGGAGAACCACACCGCAGACCTTTCTTTAAATTTAGCATTTTCTAAAAATTAGCCAGACGTTCATATATTATACATAGCGCTCTATAATAAGTATTTTCAATGAGAAGAAGAATAGAACAACTCGTAGATTAATTTGTATCTATTTCGTATGCATAAACATAAAACACATAAATGTAGAAAGACATTCCATCGCTTTATTTGATTTTAGCAACTTTTTAGCAGGAAATTTAAAAAAAAAATAGTGAATAATTTTGACAAATTTTTTTCTAGCAGAGTTAGCTGAATTGGGCTCTGAAAAGCTCATATATATATATTTAGTTCTCATTAAACATTATTTAGAACTCATAAATACTAATTTTGACTATAATCAGGGGGTATCCATTAAGGTGTTTTAAGATTTTTAAAAAAATTCACATACGAATGAGAAGAAAAACACAAAGAATTTGAAGAAATTTAACAGCGAACGAGAGAAAATGAAGGACGTCACGAAAACAATAAATTTAATAAAAACGTGTTTACAAGCAAAAAAATCATTAAAAACAATAAAAAAAATAATTAAAATTGATTATTTATTATTTATTTCACTCTTAAAGTTGTTTTTGTTGCCGCGTTAATCAATAATCATAAGAAACAATAAAAACAGTGCCCTGTTAACTTTTTTGGTTTTCCTTTTGTTTCTCTTATTCTTCAAAGGAATTAACAGGCACCCAATCCATATAAATTTTAAGGGAACCAAAGAGTACACTTTTTTCTTATGGGAACTCTTTAGCCTATATCCTCGTTGCTATAATCTTGTTAACAACTTATTTGTAAATTTCTTTGTCTTACTGTTCGAATAAAAAACACCTGAATATGTACTTGTCTTCTAATTTGCCATTTATTAATTCGAATCCTATGGCTTGGGATAATATCTTTTGCTAAAGGATATTATGAATGCAGAGTGCTCACTACTGTTGATGTTTTTTACAATTTGTTAAATAAGATGAATGGGGGAAATGTTTAAATAAGTTTTAATAAAATCCCATATTTACTTTAATAAAAAATATATGTTTTTAAAACATTTTATTAATTTTTTACCAATTTCGATTAATCGTATTAAATTATTCGAATTATTCGTTATTCGAAATATGGAAATTTTAAATTATTCGAACAATTTTTGAGCAAAATTATTCGATTAATCGAATAACGAGTAATCGGCTGAATACCCTAATAGGCACTTATGCCTCTCTCTAAAAAAAACTTACACCCAGAAAACAGATTCGGTGCTGACAACCCCATTTATTGCCAATCGAATGGTTCAGTTGCATCAAATGAAGTTTTCGTTTGCTGATACCGAATTATTCTTGGTACAACTGAAATTTCGTTGTCACAGTCAAATTAGCCTTGTCTCGATGTGTTTTCTGTTGCCACACATGAAAAATTCGGCTACCACAACCGAACCGTGCGATTGACTACAAATGGGGATATCAGAACTGGGTGTACACAAATAATTTTCTGGGTGCACACAAATAATGTGATTTTGTACACCCAGAAAATAGATTCGGTTCTGACAAACCCAATTTGTTAACAATCGAATGGTTCAGTTACATCACGACTACCGAATTATTACGGTTACGACTACCGAATTATTCTTAATACAACTGAAATTCAGTTGTCACAGACAAATTGTTCATGTCTTAATTGGTTTTCTGTTGTTACAACTGAAAAACTCGGCTACCACAACCGAATCATTAGATTGCCTACAAATGCGATTGTCATCCCCGAATAAAATATAAAATATTGAAATTTAAAGGGAACCGCTAAATATTTTTTCTTTTTATCTAAATATGTTTGGAAGGTTGAAATAAAATTTTCTGGCAAGAAACCCCATATGGAGATGCAGGAAATGAGGCAACGCCAGGATAAACTAGCCCGCTGATTCCATTACTCGGAGTGGTATCTTGGTATATACCAAGGGTGGGCACGGATTTGTCCGCGAGGGCCATAGTATGGTTTTTCAGAGATTGTGAAGGGCCGCGCCATACAATAAAAAAAAAAAAAAAAACTACAAATCTTTAAGTAAAATTAAAGGGTAAGGAACTAATGTTTTTTTTTTTTTGTAAAACAAAATCGGTTTTCGAATGCATCTATTCCAAAACTGGTTCCACAAGAACTCATTACAAACTCAACTTCTTTCACGCAGAGAAAAGATATGGTTACAATATGATCACGGCTACAAAACTATGTTCCTTTCTGCCATACCTGGTTGTTACAATCATATTATTAATGTATTAATCATACCTTGCAAATGATATGGTAGTCTATAATCATTTTATAATTAAAATCTCTCTTTTTTTTCGGTTATCATATTTTGCTCTCGTCTGCAATCATATATTATCTGGACAACCATATTCCTCTCTTCGAATTGAAATCATATTATTATTTGCATTGAGAGATATCATGTTCGTAATCATTGGTATGATTTTGACAACTATAAGATGGTCAGTATATTTTTTTATGAGCGTCATCGATCAGTTAGCGTCATTGTTGTTTGAGATTTTGTGAAAAGAAGTTGCAAGAAGCAATAAAAGAAAATAAACAAATTAAAAAAAAAAAACAAAAAACATAGGAAATAAAAGAAAAACTTATTGGTGTTCATTTTAATAGTAACATTGTTTGTGGAAGAAAGAATTCGGTCTAACCAGGAAACTTGAAATTAGATAATACTCTAAAGTGTTATAAAATAAGTAAAAAGTGATAAAAAAGTGACTTATTTTGTACTCACACAGAAAAATTAATGTAGTGATACAGCTTTTCATTTTGTACGGAAGTCTAGTTGAAAAACTGTACGAAAATACAAAGAGTGCACGAAATAATCATAATATGTTCCTAGTGATCATAATATGATCCTAACTGATAACAAAATTTTCGACATGACAATAATATGATCATTGGAAAAATACTATGATCATCAAGAAAATATTATGATCATAAGGAACTTATTATGATGATTTTTGGATGTATTGCGAAATTGTATTCTTAGCAATATTTTTCTGCATTTTATAGTTTCAATAATTTATTTTTATCTCTATATATGTGTAAATTAGTCATTGAATTAAAATTGTCAATTAAAACATGCATATCTTTTCAATCCAGCTTCAGCATAATCCTGGGAGATTACTATAGGGATAATAGGACAATAATATGATAATATGTAGGACTATAATATGCTAATATTGGGAGCATTTTGCAATCATAGTGAGGTAATTTATTGACCATATTATAACAAAAAAGAGGTAAGAGTATGATCGTCACAACTATGTAATAACATGATTGTCACAATCATAAACCCAAAAATATATGATGCTCTTCGAATATGGTCATCCCAACCATGTTTTTTCTTTGCGTATTCAAATTCTGTTTTGGTGTTTTTGAATTACATAAGTACACTCTCAGAACAATTCCGTTGTGGCAACGGAATTTTTTGCCAACCGAATTGATTCGGGTGCTGCAACCTCGTAATTCGAATTATCGGTTGCCACAACGAGGTTGCAGCAACCGAGCCAATTCGATTGGAAAAAATTCGGTTGTCACAACGGAATTCTTTTGAGAGTGTAGATTTAACATTATTGGAACTCTTTTTAATAGTTTTCGCATTGATCCGCGGTGTCGCGGAATACGTCAACGAAAATTTGAAAACTCAACTACCAAAAAAAATATGTATAAAAATTCATATCCTTAGAGAGACGGGGGCGAGGTTGGCTGCTATGAACGATTGTACACTCAGATAAAAAAGTTAGTAAAACAGTTATCAATCGCACTTTACTACTTTTGTACTGATTTATAGTAAAATTTTCTTTTTTGATAATAATTTTTGCTAATCTCTTATTACAAATTACGCATTTTTTTTACTAATTTTCGTTGTGAATTCAGCAAAACATTTTACTAATTTTTCAAAACCGAGTGCTAAACTTAGCAAAAAATATACTCATTTTACAACAAGTAGATACTTTGTTTACAAGAATTCGTTGATATTTTAGAATTATTTTTTAATTTATATTTGTTATTATTGATATATTCTTAGCTTGGAAATAAAACTCAGAAAATTTTAATGTATCTCCAATCCATAAAAAGGTAATAACTGGAGAACTGTCTGCAATTTTTACTCCAAATTTGAAGTATGTTGAAGTAATTTTACATTTTTTACAATTGAAAAAAAAAAAATTTTTTTATTCAATTTGATTTTAATTTTTTTTTTTAGATTTTACAGTTTTTTTATTTTGAAATTTCGGCAGATTAATTTTAAATTGCAGTTTACAACAATTTACTGAAATTTAGTACCGTGTACTAATTATTTATACTAATATCATTGTACTAAAATTATCAGGGTTGGCAGGCAATACCGCTAAAATACCGTTAACGATTCAAAACCCTTTCAACTGACTACCGTTACCCCTAAAATACCGTTACCGAAATAAATGAAATATCGATAACCTTAAAATACCGTTACCGAAATACATGAAATATCGTTATCCTAAAAATACCTTTACCGTTATTTTTAATTCTCTGCTAATTGTCATTGTACGTGCCCTACGGGGAAAGGGACCGGTCCCAGATGACACGCAGGATAGGTCCCAAGGGGGCAGAGACAGGTCGTTGATCGGTCTTTTTCTTTGAAAGAGACATATCACTTTAACATGGCGTTGTCATTGGAAATGACGTATTGCCACAGATTAGACACTTTTTGACATGTCGCAGGTCTAGCCCAAAAGGACATGTCGCCTAACTGACTTAAAGAGACATGTCACCGAACTAACCCAAAAGGATCCGTCACAGAATGAGTCACACTTTGTATATTTTATGACATGTCACCCAACTAACCTAAAAGGAACTGATACAGAACCAGTCCCATTACAAAACTGACAAAAACAGTGACAAAACTGAGGTGAATGGAAATTGTTATGGTTTTGGTATTATAAGTAAAATTGTCACAGCAAAACCTTGACAAAATTGTTATGTAATAAAAAGCACAAATATTTTCATTTGTCAACAAATTAAAATATAAAAATTTCTTTTTTTTTTTGAAGAATTTTGGTATGTTTTTTCACAGAAATACAATATGAAATACATATTCCTTTTTTAAGATGTTCTTTTAAGATATAAGATATATATATGCGTCGAACCTTTTACCGATTCTAAAATTCCTGCAAAATCCTCCAAAAGATTACGCATTAACACGGAATTTTTGGGGCTTGAAAGTGTGGGTGACGTAGAATCAATTCCAGAACAACAGTAGAAGGGGTTGTGAATGAAAAGTAGCTATTGTACAACCGATTCTTTGGAACAGAAAATTTTTCTGGGGTAGCTATTCCACAACCGATTCTTTGGAACAGAAAAATTTCCCTGGTTATCAAAAAATCGTAATTTTTCACAAATTACGATTTTTTGATAATTTTATTTAACGAAATTCTTCATTGAACTTACGAAAAAAATTATATGAAATTGTTCATCATGAAGGATAATTCTATCAGTGTACTGGGAAACCGACCAATTATGGGCGCTGTGGTGTAGTGATTAGCGCGTTGGACTGTTACACGTGAGGTTGCGGGTTCGAACCCAACCAAGGCAACATCAATTTATGAAAAATGGTAATATATATGAATTTTTTCTTTCCCTCATACATATCGCAGCGTCCTTCTTCGGTGTTCTCATAGCACTTAACCCCACCGAAGTAAAATAATATAACAGGGCTATGAACTTAAAAGCTTCAACAAAGTTCGCCAACTCACCATCAGATGGCGCGCAACAACTTCTAAAATCACCGTGTTGCCATATTTGAAGCCCTTCATCTTTCACCACCTTTCACTTCTTCTCTATCCCCTTTCCAAAGGAAGCAACACGTTAATTTATAGGAAGAATTTCCTGAGTGTTGCTTCTCTTTAAAAAATAAAAAAAATAAAGTCTTGTGGGGTTTTTTATAACACACTTATCCAGTTAAGTGATATGTCCTCTTTGCACCAGTCTTGGGGCCAGTCCTTTAAGTATAATTGACAGCGCTTAACCGATAGAAATAATAAATTGTACCAGTCTTGCGACAAGACCATCTTTAACCACTCACGGGATAGGTACTTTGAGGACAATTCAGTGGTATGTCATCATATCACCAGTCACGAGACCAGTCCTTTAAGTATAATTGACACTGCTTAACCCACAGCAATAGTAAATTATACCAGTCCTGCTGTAAGTCCTTCTTTAACCAGTCACGGGATACGTACTTTGAGGGCAATTTAGTGGTATGTCCTCTTTTTACCAGTCACGGGATAGGTACTTTGAGGACGATTAAGTGGTATGCCACCGTTTCACCAGTCATGGGACTAGTCCTATAAGTGTAATTGTCACTGCTTAACCCACAGCAATGGTAAATTATACCAATCCTGTGACAACCAATCCTGTAACCACTCACAGGATAGGTACTTTCAGGGCAATTGACCCCTGATTCCCCGTAGGGTGGTTATTGAGTATTTCAAATAAATTAAGTCGATTAATTCGTTTTGTTTATACTTTAGTTTGGTTTTTGCAAAAAAAAATGCGGTATGCACCGAAATAACTGACTACCGTTACCCTTAAACTACCGTTACCGAAATAACCCAAATATCGTTAACTTTAAAATACCGTTACCGAAATAACTCAAATAACGTTTTCCATTAAATAACGATACCGAAATAAATGAAATAGCATTACCCTTAAAATACCGATACCGAAATAATTTAAAATAGCGTTACCCTAACGATAACCGCATTCGTTTCGGTTACCATCCAGTAAATTTTTTAACTGATTTTAGCAAATCGATTTTGAACTGCAGTTTACAACAATTTTGCTAAAATTCAGTAGCGGCTATTAAATTTGTCTATGGTTAATGTAAGTTTAATGCGTATTGGGGTTAGGTTGGTTTGAATGGGAGCCCGCTGGAACGAGAAGTTCACTTGGAGTCATAAGATCCATACTCACATGACAAGAAAAACCCCGACTAAAAAAGAAATCAGAAATTAGACAGATCCTTCATAAAGTCAGCGGTATCGGATAGAGGCACATCCCGCAGACTGTACATGTCATCGAAAAACCGCCTGATTAAGCCAGGCGTTTTCATCGCCTCTTTCGAACATTAACATTTTGTATCGAAAAATGTAAGCCTTTACAGACATGTGTAACTCATATGGCAACATTTTTCGATATGAAGAGAGTGATTTAACAGAGGTGGGGTGAGTTGGTACCTCTTTTAATTATATGCTCGTTGATGAAGCTACAGATCAAACAGTAGACAAAAGAGGTTGGCTGTTTGTTATAGCAGCAGCAGCTCGTGCACTTGGCTTAACAACAACACTAGTAGCATCAATTGCATTAGTATTAAGTACGTTAATGTTGTTTTTTTCTTTATTTTTTGGCGGTTTCACTTTATCTTAATTGTTTGAGAACTCACTAAACTGTTGCTTTAAACCACGTAGTTCAAGATTTAAAGAGTTTTTAAGCTCTCTTACTTCATTAGAGAGATATGAGATCTGTGCAATTAAATTTGATGAAACACCCAAACAATCATTACAATTGTACACAATTTTTTTATTATTATTGAAGTATTCAGTTAATTTATGACTAATATTGGCACAAATTAAATGATATTTGGCCCTGAAAATATGGCAGAAGATGAAGTTTCTTTTTGCCGAATTGAAACATTTAGCACAAAGCGATTTTAATGCCGTATTCATTATAACACGTCTAAACAATTTAACTATCAGGCGTAGACTGACATATACAAACATTCTACTTTTAGATTTTTGTTTATCTTCCAATCTCTTTTTAATTTTTAATTATACCGTACACTATTAAGTTGTTGGCAGGATATACATAACAAGTTTGTGCTAATGTTTGCAACACCAAGAAGTACTGGAGAAAGAGCCACCTTTTGATTCGGAATTACTTTTTTCGATTTAACGACGTCCGTATGTCCGTCCGTCCATCTGCCTGTCTGTCCATGTATTTCTTGCGCAACTTATATAATTTCTGTAATAAAACACAACGATTTGATTTTTCCACAATTCAAAATATTTATTTCTTTATTATTCAATGGTAAAATTCTCACTAACTCTAAAACATAATAATTTCAATAATTTGTTTATCGAAATAAGAGCATTAAACTATATTTATTGTTATTGTAAATTCTAAAGGAATATAAATAAGGAACATAGTATTAAAATGATATTAATAAATGACAATAAGTAAGTAACCCATCAAAAACATGACAGGTCAATACCATACGGATTACCAAGTAATGACAGGTCATTACCTTTTACATTACTTTAAAATACAAAATAATGACTTACCGATAATAAGTTATAGAAGCACTTATATCTTCGTGCAAAGTAATCACTTACTGGTAATTGATTAAATAAGTACTGATTAAGTCTTTTTTTATATTCCCAGTGTAGAAAATCATTACCAGATATGTGGTTATGTAACTACATACTTGGTAATGGTAACTAGTTACTTTTGTTATTACATTTCTTATTACCTTTATATGGCGATGTCGCGAAAAATAATGAGTTATGATTACACACTAGCACACGAAAAATCAAAAAATATATCGTTACCTATGTGCTTACCAGTACTGACAAAAATAATGAGTCTAAAAATATATTTTCAAAAAAATAAATTATATACAAAAAAATATTTTTTATTGTATTTTTTTCTTAAATAAAATTTGCTGGTGCGGGAATCGAACCTGGGTCTACAGATTGCCAGTCAACAGCTCTACCATCTGAGCTTTATCGACATGTAATATTTAATAGATAAAAACATAATTGACCTGCTGCACACAAGTAAGCTTACTCGCCAACATACAAAAAATCAAAAAATATGTGGTTACATATATCCTTACCAGTGTTTAAAAAATATTGAGTCTAAAAATAGATTTCAAAAAATTTTCAAAATTTTTATTCTATATTTGTGAGTAACTACTTATTCTTTCATTATAAGTAACTCGTTATTCGCACTTTTTTTATAAGCGATAGGGTAATGACCACCCATGAATTTTTGGACTTCGCGAACAAAAGTAATGTTGCGAGTAAATAGCCTGGTAAGTAGTGAAACCCTTTGTGTGCTACTTACTCGCTTAATTACTCGGTAATGTCTGTTTTTGCTGGGAATGAATAGTACAATATAAGATATTAAGATGTTTCGATGAAATTTGGCCTACCGACTTACGTCCCTCAAGGACAAAACAAAGCCTACTTATTCTTGCTAAAATCGGTCCACGTTTTTACCTAGTGACCCTCTAAAGGTCCCCCTAAAATTAGCTTTTTTCAAGCTATATGTCGAATATACGAATATATTGCAACAAAATTTGGCAGATTTATTCCCATGGTAATATACAAAGCCTATTTATTTTATTTAGAATCGGTCCATGTTTAGACCTAGTGGCCATATAAACGTCACACAAAAATTGGCATTTAACCCAAAAACAGAAATAAATTTTGTTAAAGTAACAAATTTTTCTGTTCAGCCAACAGACCTATTATTTTGAGTGCACCAGCACTTTTACTATTCATAACTTGCTAATAAAATGTTTTTTTTTTTTTTTTTTTTTTTTTTTTGTATCAATTATTATAGGTTCTGTTTCTTTTCTGATATAGGTACTCAGTATAAAAACGCTTTTTATTTGCACTTCAAAAATATTAGCCGTGTATACATATTCCCCCAATGGTTCTTACAATCTCTACAATTTTTCGTAAAATTGGAACTGAAAATTTAAAATTTTATTAATTAGGCTCAGAATAGCTTTGATATAAATTTTTATCAAAATCTGTCGACGGGAATTGGTAGCGGCGAAAAATGGGTTAATATTTTTAACTTATATTTAAATGTTAAATAGTCCAGTCAAAATAGACCAAAAAAGGGGCGAAGTCTACAATAATTCGCATAGAGCTAAAAATTGGTACAGGTCTTAAATGCACTGTTACAAATAAAACTTCAAAAGTCCTCACTGATCCCACACCTGCTAAAAATCTATTAAGGGTCAAAGGTCAAAAATACTCTTTTTTTATTTTTCTCGTAAACGGTAAATGTTATCGTAATATTATGTTGGCAGAAGTTGTAGATAATGCAATTGTCTATAATAATTCTTTTACTACTTTTTTCCTACGTATCACCATTACTTAGATATCGCGGAAACCACGTTAACAAAAATGCACCAAGTACACTAACTCGCATGTGGCGCGGAAATGTGTGCACTAGGGTAAACCTTCGTTATATGGGCGAAAAGAATGGCGACATGTGACCCGTCTCCCTCTTGAAATGTTCGTTTGGGTATAAAAATACAGCATACAAAAAATTAAGGTGATCGTATAACCGTAACATGTGCCGCATCGGCCCTGAAGTTTGAAATACGATTTTCAAGGGAAAAATTTCTTTTTTGCTTTTTCTAGACTGAATTAGTTTTCTAACAAGGCATAAAAATCCAAAATCGATTAGAAAATATTTAAGTAATTACAATTCCCTCAGAACATTGTAGGGTTTTAATGAGATACACTATGAAAATCGCGGCGTTAAATTGCAAGTTGAAAAATAAGACTTCTTCAATTTTTGGAATTGCAATATCTCAGGAACGGTGATTTTTAGGAGAAAAAATGTATTAATTATTTTTGTAGACAATTGCATGGTTTAAAACTTTATAAACCTAATTTTACAATAGCGCTTACCATTTAAGAGAAAAATTAAAACAAAAAACTTATCTTTGACCTTTCACCTTAAATAAATTGTTTACTACATGTGGAGACTTTATTTGTAACAGTGTACTCAAGACCTGTACCAAATTTTAGCTCTATGCGAATTATTGTAAACTGAAATGTCTATTTTGATTTGACTAAAAACTTTTTGCTAGAAAAGGACTTGCAACAGAACTTTCGTCTATTATTTCTTTAAGTTTTTTTTTTTTTAGTAATTTTTTATTCTACAACTAGTCATATTTGACTAACGAGCAGATTTTTTTCTAATATATTACATAAATTGAGAGTTTTAAAGATATTATGCTAAAAATATCTTAACTACTACTTTGTATCACAAGATCATGTCGCTTTGTAGGTCGTAGTCTTCTTGTATGACTAAATGGTGTTTATCAGTTTTCTGGCTTCTGAATTTTCATGCCTGCCCAATCTTTGGTAGTGCAGTGTTGCAATTTTTCCGATCATACACTAAGAGAATTATCATCACTTCAATAATGAATTTCTTCATAGTTTTAATGAAAATTGTCAATGGAATTCGTCCATTGAAACTTTTCATAGAACCTATAAAACAGATTTCATTAAAGTCAATGTTTATGAAAAGTTCATAAAATTTATAACTCTTCATAAAATGAATAGACCACTCCTCCAATGAATAAATCATTCTGCCAATGAAGAGCTTCATAAAATCTATGAAGCAATTTCATTTATTATTATTTATTATAGTTGGTTGTTGTCGTTGCTAAGCTGGAGTGGATAAATAAAAAGTATTTAGCAAATGCAAAAAGCGTAATAAAGTTGTAGCATATTTTACGGATGTACAAAATATATTTAATGAAAGAATTCATTAAACTAAAAAGTTTCATAAAATTCAATTAATGAAATTTTTTTATTAATGTTTCGAAAAAATTACTATGATTTATAAAAAATGCCATAGTCCAAAATTAATAATAAAAAATTAATAAAAATAAATATAAAATTTATAAAAGATAATTCTCTCAGTATGGAAATTAATGCACATCACTAAAACTCCGCCTTAAGGGCAGATTATGGGACCGTAAACGTAAATGTGATGTAACTATGCCGTGCCGTAGCTAAAAAGTACATTAGATTACCATAAACGACATTACTATTTAGCATCTATTTCATGTGGTTTTATATTTTATTCTAAATTTTTCAATTTATTTGTTAATTCTTATTCCTTATTTGTTGTTTGAATCAATTTTCTTTATTCATTTCATGTTTTTCCGACTAAAATCATTCATTTACATTTACGCGTTAGTAACCATTCGTATACAATTCTTCTTGTGGTTTCGAAACTGCTGATTCGTTACAGATACGTTTACGGTTGGGTAACTCAGCCTTTATGGTTACACAAAACGTTTGTATTTGAGAATTAAATGTTCAATATAAAATTGTAATTGTAATTTTTAAAAATTATTGAAATGACAATATTTTATGGAAAAACTTAAAAAAGTAAATACTATTGAACAATTTTCATATATATGTACATATAAAAAATATTTTATGAAATTCAATAAATTTTTTTTATTGAAATTATGAAATTTTATGAAAGAAAAGTTATGAAAAATTTCATAATATTAATTAAATATTATATAAATAATGATTCTACGAAAAAAAATATATGAAATTACATCATAAATATCATGAAGGACAATTCTTTCAGTGTAGTTTTTACGGATTCCATACATAGATCGCGATGAAGGTCACAATTTCGGATGTACCAGAGTGCGTTCACAAATTGACGCAGTAGTTTATTTTGAAAGTGTTCAATATATTTTATAACAGATGGTTTAGCACATCCCCATAACTGGCAGCCATAAGTCCAAATTGGTTTAATTATTTGTTGGTGCACGATTAGTTTGTTTTCGAGAGATAGAGTTGAATTTCATAGAGCCAATTAAATTTTCTGCTTTTAATATCAAGTTATCTTTTTTTCTTTAGCAAAGTTTCTTTAAGTGACACATGTATATAGTAATCTACTATATATTTCTGCCTATAGTATTCTCCTTCTGTCATCCTTCTCTCCCATTGAACCATTACACCATAGAGCCTCTTTTGACCAAATAATAACAAAGCTAGTGTTAGCCACTATCCCACCGTGCCACTGTGTTAAGATGATGACAAGCAAACAACAAAATTGGGAAAATAAAGAAAATAAAAATCACATTTTCTCGAGTAATGAATTGCTCTTGGAATGGTATGTATTTATAGTGGTATGCTGAGTAGTAGCATTGACATCTTAACTGCCTGCTACTCAAATAACACCAAACAATAAACAACAAATAGCAACACGCATATCAGAAATACCAACGGCAGCATCAGACTAAAAGACAAACACCTACTGCGATAAATGCCACATTGAAACAAATCAATGTGATAATGCAAATGTGAATGAATGTGAATTGTTTGCCAATTATATACACACACACACACATTTACATTTATGCAGCCAGTCAAACAAACGTATGCTGCAAGTCTTTCATAACTGTGTATAACAATAAAATACAGCAATTGCACTGAATGAGTGAATGCCAGCCAGACCTTGTTGGTCTGTGTATCAAATAATACAAATTCACTTTCGACACCATCATCGTCACCATTGCAATCATCATCGGCACAAGCAACAACATCACTGACTTCGTCGTTCTCATCATTATTATCATCCTCATCGACAATAGCAATAACACCAAGAAAATCAAAAAGATTTCCTGCTGAGCTTTCACAAATTCAACAGATATTGTAGCAACACAACAAGTAACCAAACGAATGCACTATGAGGCTGAATTTGTAAAGAATGTGAAAAAATTAAAATTATGGCGTAAAAGAACCACACATAAAAAGTTATTTGAGGCATAACACTTTATCTCATATTATAGCAGTCAATGAAAACTTGAATATCAAAAGGACCTCTGTCTCGTTCCCTTCTGGAAGTGAACTTTACATTGGAAACTTTTTAAACATCGTTATAATTAAGTACTCGGATGGTTAGAGCAGAAGTGTAAAGATCTTTCATGATGTTGTTTTTTATAATGAAGTAACACTCAGGCAATTCTTCCTATTAATTAACATGTTGCTTTCTTCGGAAAGGGGATATAGAAGAAGTAAAAGGTTGTGAAAGGTTCAGATATGGCAACACTGTAATTGCTCGAAATGTTGAATCTTAGAATCTTAGTTCCGCGCCATTTGATGAAGAGTTGGCGAATTTTGTGTAAGCTTTTTAGTTCCTAGCCCTGTTATGTTATTTTACTTCGGTTATGTTGTTATTGTATTTTTGGTCGGGGATCGAACCCGCAATCTTATGTGTAACAGTCCAAAAGCTAACCATACCAGCGCGTACTTCAAATGCGGTTGTCTGCATCGAATCTGTTTCCTGGCTGTACTTCCATTTTATTCATTCGCATATCCTATTTTACCGATATCAACGAAATACACTGCATTCAACGGCTGGACTTTGTTTATTTATTTTTTTAATATGTAGAAAGTTGATTTAAGTCAGAATCTTTTTCATTATATATTTTTTTAAATTCCATCCCATTGTGTATTACTCGTATATAAGTAAGCCAAGCAACTATTCATCCAGCCAAGTAGCATACTTTGAATGACATCACGATATAATTTGTTGTTCAACGATAGTTTAATTTGACTTTTATGTGAATGTATGTTAACGCTCAGATTGCATCCTTTTAATCGTAAGTTTATACACGATACAATTTTTTACCTATATGCACGCACACACATACCCTGATAGAAGCAAACAAATGTATACATATGTATCACTATATGTGACCTTCTCCGAGAAAAGGGACCTGGTATATGAAAATGAAGTTTTGAGAAGAACGCATTTAAAGTTAAATTAAAAATAAAATTATCAAAACCCGTTTTTTGACACACTACACTGAGAGAATTATCTGCATGATATTAATGAATTTTTGCATAAAAATAACGAAGTTGCACTGGGACTCGTCCATTGAAACTTTTCATTGAATTAATGGAATTTTTCATAAAATGTTATAAAAAATTTCATTTCATTTATTAAAACTTTCATACACTCAATAAAAAAGTTTCATTAGAACTAGTTTCATAAAGTATATGAAGCGTTTTCATTATATTTATAAAATTTTTCATTTACTCTGGGAAGAAAACTTTATTAGTTTACTGAAAAATTTCATTAAAACTCGTCCAACAAAATTCTCTCTGTGTAGGTCCCTTTTCTCAGAGAAGGTCACATATAGCGAACCTAAAGGCTTAAATTGTTGAAGATGTTAAAGAAACTTGAGTTGTTGAACTTATATTCTCATATGACATATATGAACATACAAACACATGTATAAGACTAGAATGTGCGTCACGCATTCAAGTGTAACGTGATAATTTGTCGTATGTTATGTATGTAAAGGGTTCTTCAATAAGAGCGCTACAAAAGTTTTTTCAAATAAAACAAAAACGGTTTTGGATATCAATGAAATTCTTTATTCCTGTGAAAGTACGTTCGATGCCATTATGTATGGAAATCGATCTCTTTTGCATGGCCACCACGGGCACGCTTGCAGAAGTCCAGACGCTGAACCCAATTTTCGACGGTTTGCAAGCATAAATCGGCCGATAAAATAAACCGCACAAAACCGTAATTTTTTCGGGATGCAATGATGACTCATGGAGTAAATGTGGATTGCTGTCTGACCAATAACTCATATTTTGTTTATTGACGAAGCAATTCATAATGACGACCATAAATTGGACGTAGCGCTCTTAACGTTGAGGCCACTGACTCCGAATGTCGGTAGTAAATTTTAATAATTTCGACTCGTTGTTGGCTCGTATATTTTTCCATCATGAAATGGCAAACCTCACTGAAGAGAAATGTCAAAAGAGCGGCAAGAAATATGGCGTCGTTTGCTGTCCCTGTCTTTCTACTTTTGTAGCGTCCCTATTGAAGAACCCTTTATAAACACACACATCTATACAAACATGCATGTGAATGTGTGTTAGTTGTTATTGTTTGCCGTTGTCTTTGGTAAATAATTGCATGTAGAGTAGTATTGTTTACTTTGTTGTTGTACGATTTGTTGATAGTGTTGTCATTTTGACTGCAGCAGTTGTTTGTATTGTTGTTGTTGTTCGATTCATCATCTTAATTTTCATCAAGATCTTCTTTGTTGAACAATTTTGGAAATTCATATGTGTATTGTTACAATTGATGAGATAATGGAATCAATCAATGTTGAATGAATCTTCCGAATGTTGTTTGTAATTAGCAAAAGAAGCAAATTGATATGATTTTTGTGTTCGAGAAAGTAACACAGAATAAGCATGGGTTGTGTAAACCAGTAGAAATCCTGAAGATAAGGAACACGATGTTCATATTTTGTATTCAATATAAAAAATAAATATGTATAAAATCATTTAAAATGTAACTGATTTACAGCAATATACGTCCAAAAACAATACAGAAAATATGGTGAATCCAAAAGTAACAAAGACCAGTCCGGATATTCACATTTGGGAAGAGAATCTCAGATTTTACAAATGGCTCTAGTATTTACATGGAAATATTAGGAGAATCACTTATGATGAACTTGATACGCTATTAGTTTGGTAGGTTTAAATGGCTGCTCATCCTCCGCGATACCGAGAGAGCTGGAACCGACCCGTACTATATATACAATATAATTAGAAAATTCAGCGAAATGACCGACAACTCCTTTCCACATATTTGGCATCTGCGACACTATGTTGTACTGTTGTCCCATCCTATTGGCATATCGACAAATCTTTCAATTACCAGTCAGCACAGCAGTCATCCAGGCTCTATCCATTCTAACATGACCAAAGATTCATTTAGTCTGTTTTGCATTGTACCTATGTCTAGCGATCCTGTAAATGTCTAGACCGTTCCATCTACTCCTCGTTTTCTTAGTATATCTTTAAAGTTCCAATTGGTGTTAATTCATCAACCTGTTTCTCGCCTTTACATGCTTTTATTTTTGGAGGTTTATGCACAGTAGCCCGTACCGCAAAAAAAAGTTCGCCGTACACCCTCCAATATAAAGTACAGTAATTATCGCTTACATGCACTTATAAATTTGCAAGAATTTTAGTGCTTATAAACGGGAAATGCATTTAAAATAAAATCGTTATATGCATTGTCAGTGAGGTGTTGGATAATTTGGCGTGCATTTAAACGATAATTGCTTATAACCGGTGTGCATATAAGCGGTTAATACTGTATTTTTGCAAGGCAATTAAAAAAAAAATTTTTTTTTGCCTTTTTAATTTTTCTTTGGCATTTAAAGTCAGATTTTAAAGTGTGATATATAGATTTTTTTGCCTCGAGGAGACCAGTGTTTTGCTATAAAGGTAAAATCTAACGAAAACCCTACGTTCGGCAATCAAAATATAAAAAAAAATTCTACTGGGTTTATCGAAAAACTTCCTTAGAAAAGGTTTAATAATTTTTTGCGAGCTTTAATTTTCTGATATTAGGATGGTAGCCACTGAGATCTGGTGGGTAACTACTACGGGATACTTGAGGTCAATGGCCCTTAGAGCAAAACACTGGTCTCTTCGAGAGAAAAACATCGATGTATCATTCTTTAAGATCCCACTGTAAATGCCAAAGATATAACGAAAAATGTAAAATAGCGACCCCTACGTTCGGCAAAAAAAAAAGTTTTTTGAAACCTTTTTGCAAAAGTACTTCATATTGGAGGGTGTACGGCGAACTTTTTTTTTACCTGTAAGGTGACCCGGTCTAATGCACAATGCTTATACCAGTTTCATCTACATTGTCATTGCTACTTGTTTTTTGATAAACTTCTTTTGAGTTTTTGAAAAATATATCAGGGTGAAATCAAAAAATGTGATAAGTTTTTGGGTCAAATTTGTGAGAAGCAAAAAGTGTTAATATTTCCGTTTTTTAAATGAATGTTATTTTAGTTTGACTCAAGATCATAAATTAATATCACTTTCTGTTTAAATTATTTTTCAAATCAAAGAAAGATGATACAATTTTTACAAGTAAATTACAAAGAATAAAAATTATTGAAAAAATTCGATAAGACCAGCAAGGCAGAATGCGCATTTTCGGCTTTCGCTACAAAGCCATCATCAGTGCCTTTCGCCTTTGAGTGGGTTAATATTTGATAGTCGTTTACTTATATGACTGTTGAAAGCAAATCGAGTTTGTTATCAACAACTCAACTTAGACTAACATCAACGAAATTTAACAATGCTATTTTTATCCTTTTGTTATTATTACTCTTTTTTGCTTTGAACCTTAATTCTTAAGATATCTCAGCTGATTCTATTCAACTCTGTGTATGATAAACACAGATGTTTGAATTACAACGAACCGTTAAATTTAAATTTAAATTTAAATGTATGTTAATAAATTATATTTTTTTTGCACCGTGTCAATGTGCAAATTTTTTCAATAATTTTTATTCTTTGTAATTTACTTGTAAAAATTGTATCATCTTTCTTTGATTTGAAAAATAAAAAAATAATAAAATAACATTCATTTACTTAAATAACAGATCAACTAAAAACATTTCCCCCATTCATTTCCGTTTTTTCTTAATGGAATCAGTAAGTTTAGTCATTGTAAACCTAATTGCAAAAAATCTCTTCTAAAAGTTGTCGCAATAACGATTTTTGCACAATTTTAATTTTTTTGTAGTAACGGAGTTTACATTTCCACAAGCAAAAGATATAAAAAAAATTGCTTACGAATTTTCTTCAATTTATTAGTTTTATTGAAATGCTTTTCAATAATATACAATTTGTGTTTATCATATTGGCGGTTTCGCAAATAAAAAATACAATTCATTCCGCGTATTTTTTAATTTTGTATTTTTGGTCCTTGTAAATGCTTTTCAAAAATATAAAATTTTTTAAAATCCAATCAGCGGTTGCGAAGCCACAAAATATATTAAATTATTATATTAAAAACATAACATCTCGCGATCAAAAAATTCTTAAAATTAATTTGTCAAACTAATGTCAGTAATGGCTCGAAATATCTATTCCAAACCAATGAAATGCAAAATCAATCCTTTTTCGCTCCAGAAGTTTAGGGTAAAAAAACTGATAAATTTTTTTGATTTGACGCAAAATTATTAGTTGCATCATCTTTTGACGCATAAATATTATTTGACTCACCTCTGTTTATGGGTATTTTAATATAATTTAAACATTTACCTACATTCTTTTTAATGCAATCTGATGCAAACAATTTTGGTTACGGAGTTTACGTTTGGGTACTTTTTTCATTTTCTTTCAGAAACGCTTTGTCAAAATTTTCTTTCCGAAACAAAATTGTATGATACCTACAAGGTGAATCAAAATATGACATTTTTTTTCTTACTCGTTAAATAGTTTGGTGTAAAAATTAGGAACGGAGTATACAACATTTTTTCAAATCTTATTAAAGACATCCTTTTTCATCTCGAGAATGTTACATACTGCAGAAAAACTTCAAGTATGTTATGCTAGACGATTATTTACCGTCCAAAGATCACTTGAGTATAAATAACATTATACTTTTCGCAATATAATTAATAGATAACTGCAAAATTCTGGTTTATGCATTGTTATCAAAAATTATGACGAAAAATCGTTACAGGTTTGAAGTCGTGTTAGCATAGATATACGAAAAAGTTTGTAAAATGTGTTAATTTTTGTTAAAAGCGTTATTTTCCTCTTCATAAAAATTCTTACAGTTAGTGTTTACCTTCATTGGTTATTAAAATATAAGCTACTAAAGTTGAAAAAGAGTTACTGGTTACGGAGTTTACATTTGGCCTATATAATTCGTCACAAATTTTATGTATTGACCAAAAATTGGTTAGATTGTTATAAATTTTGTAAAACAGGTGACAATGCGCTGATATATGAACAGTGAACAAAAAAAAAAGTTGGAACATTATATATTAAAACGAGTAAAAAGGTTAAAGTCGGGCATGCCGACTATACAATACCCTACACCAGTCTGGTGTATTGTTTGGATCCGAAATTCGAATGGGTTAAAATGGGGCTTGTGTCAAAATTTTCTATAATGTGAGTCAGCGCACCAAATTTCATTAAAATATCTTAATATTTGCGACCTGCAGTTTGTAACCAAGCCAATTTTGGGGGGACCCTTATATGGGCACTAGTTCTAAACATGGACCGATGTTCACCAAAATCAATAGGCTTCGTCCTTGGGCCAACATTGGTCTATGTACCAAATTTCATCAAAATATCTTAATATTTGCGACCTGCAGCGTATAAACAATATAATTTTGGTGGGACCCTTAGGGCACTAGGTCTAAACATGGACCGATGTTCACCAAAATCAATAGGCTGCGTTATTGGGCTAACATAGGTCTGTGTACCAAATTTCATCAAAATATCTTAATATTTGCGACCTGCAGCGTATAAACAGTATAATTTCGGTAGGACCCTTATATGGGCACTAGGTCTAAACATAGACCGATGTTCACCAAAAATCAATAGGCTGCGTTATTGGCCCAATATAGGTCTGTGTACCAAATTTCATGAATATATCTTAATATTTACGACCTGCAGCGTATAAACAGTATAATTTTGGTAGGACCCTTATATGGGCACTAGGTCTAAACATGGACCGATATTCACCAAAATCAATAGACTACGTTATTGGGCTAACGTAGGTCTGTGTACCAAACTTCGTCAAAATATCTGCGTCAAAATAAACAATATAATTTTGGTAGGACCCTTATATGGGCACTAGGTCTAAACATGGACCGATGTTCACCAAAATCGAACTTGTTCGTCCTTGGGCCATCATAGGTCTGCGTACCAAATTTCATCAAAATATCTTAATATTTGCGACCTGTAGAGTGCGCACAAAATTGCATGGACAGACAGACGGACGGGCAGACGGACATCGTTAAATCGAAATAAAAAAAAATTCTGAGCCGATCGTTATACTATAAGGTGGGTCTACGACCAATATTTTTTGGTGTTACAAACATCAGCACAAACTTATAATACCCTGACCACATAGTGGTGTAGGGTATAATGAAACGAGCTGTAATCAATATAAAAGACTAAAAACGAAAGAAGATATTGAAAAGCATAAAATTACTGCAAATTTTAGGCAGGGGTATGACATCACCAAAAAAATAAGTTACAAAAACATCGTTATCACTAGTTGGCACTTTATTAAAAAACTGACAATTTTCTTTTTTTACTTAAATTTAAATAATAACAAACAACAACAACAAAGCAAAAAAACAAACGGATAACTCAAATTTTATTATTTGAACACTTTTTCAAAAAATATCTAGGAATATAGCGAAGATCTGCGTAGTAAAAGTGATATGTTATTTCGAGAAAAACGTGTAAAAAATATTTAAGGGAAAAAAATTTCTGAGTTCAGAAAAAAAAAATAAATTGACTGATCTTACCAAGGGTTATTCGTTTTTGTAAAATTGTAAGTATGTATAAAATTAATCCGTTTTTATTTGTTAAATTAAAAATGGGCTATTTTCTCTCAACTGCCAAAAAAGTATACAAATCTGAGCAATTAGTGTTTCCAAATAGCAATTTTTAAAAAACGTCTAAAGATTAAATTTTTTCTAAAATGTTCTTAAAAATACTACAAAAGAAATAATTTAAATTTTTTGTTATTTTTTTACATAAATTTGTATTATCAAAATACAAAATTTTAATTTTTGTAAAAACAATAACCATTTAAGTAAGTATGGAGCGTCAAAACTTCAATTTGAATTACTTATACCACCACCAGATGGCGCGACTTAGCCATAAAAGTTACAAAAAATTCTTAATACTAAACTGGCCAAACTTTCTACCAAGTTTTATCAAAAATATCCAACAAAATCCATGCTTGGTATGAAACGGGTTAATCTTATTCAAATCTTAAGACATCAAAAAAAGGTTTTTTCAACCATATTATTAATTTTTTAGTTCTTAAGGCAGAAGACTTTGAATCCCGGACAAGGCCGGGTACAAATAGCTAGTATATATATATGTATGCAGAGCACATACTCCGGGGACATCTTTCGATCCACAGTTTAGTCTGGAAACATTTGATTAGTTTGGGGACTGTCCTCAAACTCTTTCTAGATCTAGCGTATAGTATGGAGACATTTTTGACTAATATACTGCATAGTTTGGGAATATTTTTGGCTACACTGAAAATATTATTACAGTAACTGACTATAGTTTATTTAAAAAGTTATCCGTGCATTTATTTTCAAATGATTATACAGTTAAAATGAAAAGAAATACATTTTTTAACTGTTTTTGTCTTTTATTTAAAAAATAAACTACATAGAAATACGGATTTTCTGTTACAGTTAATATTTTCATTTAAAATGTTTTGTTAAAAAAAGAAACACTTTTAGATTTCTAGGCCAGTTAAAAAAACTAAACAAACTACATATTATTTATTTTTACTGATGTTGTAGTTAATTTTTTGAAAGTTAAAAAAAAAAAGAAATAAATGAAAAATCATTATTTTTTAAAGAATTTGTAGTTAATTTATTAACATTTAAAAATAAATGAAAAGTTCTTTTGATTTAAATGAAAAGTCAGTAGACCGGTTTTCAAGTGATTTTTCATTTATTTTAAATTACATTTTCAGTTAATTTAAACTACAAACTATTTTGAGTGTATGTCCCCGAACTATGCGCTTTAAGTACATACGAGTATATATGTATGTGCAGTGCATAGTTCGGGGACATGGACAATTTTTTTCAGTTTATCTTCCAGTATCATGGAGGTTTCTTGAAAAATGACCGCAATGAAATATCACCCCAATGCGAAAAATGAGAAATGGACCCAATTTTGGGGAAATAAGGAAATTTGGGGAAACTATGAAATATGAAATTTGGCCCCAATCCAAATTTTTATAAAAAGGAAAAAAGACCCCGAAGTTGAAATAATTTGCCAAAATGCAAAATTGTTCCAATTAAAAAAAAAATTGTTTTGACCCTAACCATTATGAAAAGAAGCTCCAAATTTATTTAAAAAAATTGATATTTATTAAGTTGTAATGTTATGTTTATAATATTTGGATATCGCAACAGCCCTGGAAGGAGAACTAAATGTCAAGCAAAGCGTTTGTCTTATCTCCAAAATCTACCCTACAGATTTTTGAGGCGTTCCAACTGAGTATGGATTAATTTTGTAATCTCAATAGCTGAAGAAAATATTTTGTACACTGAAAATATTATTACAGTAACTGACTACAGTTTATTTAAAAAGTTATCCGTACATTTATTTTTAAATTATTAGACAGTTAAAATGAAAAGGAATACATTTTTTAACTGTTTTTGTCTTTTATTAAAAAAAATTAATCTATATATATGTATAAAAATAAGTTGTCCTATGTTCGTCATTTTATAACTCGAGAACCACTCAGCCGATTCACTGATGATTCTTGAAAAAAACGTCGAAAAATGTCTATGCATACGCGTTATACGCACACTTTTTTGATGGCGTGTTTTTCCCATATAAAATGTGTGATCGCTATACAAATTTTAATTTTTCAACTGATTTCTTTGAAATTTGATTGATTCTCATACCACGGGCGAGATCGCCATATATCTTTTATTGACCACGCCCACTATTTCTTTAAAAATAGAAATATGTCATATAACAATGGATTTTCGCACTAAAATTTTGTATTTTCCAACGGATTTCGCTCAAATTTGGAAGCCATGATTCTTATAACCTAGCCGAGGTCACCATGTGATTCGCATTGGAAGCGACCCCCTTTTACGGCCACATTTTCTAAATTATGTGTTTGTTATATAACAATGGATGATCGCTATTGAAATTTTTATTTTCCCAAGGATTTTGCTCAAATTTGGTACACATGTTCCAAATATTACAGGCCGGGTCACGATGTACTCGTCATTGATCACGCCCACTGCTACGCCTACTTTTAAAAAAATTATTAATTTGTTATGCAACAATGGATGTTCCTCTACGGAAATTTTATTTTACAACGGATTTTGTTCAAATTTGGAACACATGAACCTGACGATCCTGATATTTCAGGCCAGGTCGAGATATGCTTCTCCTTAACCATGCCCATTTTTCAGACCACTTTTTTTAAATTAAGAATTTGTTATATAACAATGGATATTCGCTACAGAAGTTTTTATTTTCCAACTGATTTTGCACAAATTTGGAACAGATATGTAGTTGTTTTAGTTCAGGTCGGGATATAATTTTCGTTGACCAATGGCATTATCACGCCAACTTTTGTAAATTGTCAATTTGTCATAAATTTTAAATTATGAATTTGTTACATAACAATGGATAATTTTTATTGACCACTCCCACTTTTCCTTTAAAAATAGAGATTCGTCATATAACAATGGATTTTCGCACTGAAATATTGTATTTTCCAACCGATTTCGCTCAAATTTGGAAGACGTGATTCTTATAGCCTAGCCGAGGTCAGCATGTGATTCTCATTGGATACATCCCCTTTTACGCAAACAATTTTTAAATTATGTTTTTGTTATATAACAATGGATGGTCGCTATGGAAATTTTTATTTTCCAACGGATTTTACTTTTCACTTTTTCAAAAAATATTTAAAAATATAAAAAAAGCTGCGTAGTAAAAGTGATATGTTGATTTCGAGAAAAACGTGTAAAAAAATATTTAAGGAAATTCTTTAAAAAATAAATTGACTGATCCTACCAAGGGTCATTCGGTTTTGTAAAATTGTAAAAATGTAGAAAATGAATCCGTTTTTATTTGCTATATTAAAAATGTGCTATTTTCTCTTAACTGCCAAAGAAGCATACAAATCTGAGCAATTAGTGTTTCCAAATAGCAATTTTTTTAAAAACGTCTAAAAATCAAATTTTTGGAGACATGATTTTTATAGCCTAGCCGAGGTGACCATATGATTCTCATTGGATACATCCCCTTTTACGCTCATATTTTTTAACGTATGTGTCTGTTATTTAACAATGGATGTTCGGTATGAAAATTTCATTTTACTCAAATTTAGTTAGTAGGGTAGAGGGAGGATCCTTCGCCACTTTTTTTTCAAAGTACTGTGATTTCTTAACCCCTAATTATTTTTCAAAAATTACTTTCAAATTGAAGATCTACATATCTTGGCTTTAATTTCTATGATTTATATTCTAATTATTTGCATATTTTCTATTATTTTTTTATGATTTGCAAAGTAACCCAAATCGGCGTAACTGCCCCAAACCTGGGGGATATTCGCCAAAAGAGCTAGATACAATTTCAACAAAAAAATATTGTTAATACGGCAAAGTCAATGTTTTAGTAACTGAAATAAATAATTTAAAATAAGTTATTTAAGGTATATGATTCTTTTTGATCAATAAATCTTCACTACATTAAAAAAAAATAATTTAAAACTATAATATACAGTTTGTTCGTTTACTCGAAATTTTTACTACTTTTACTACAATTGGAAAGTTTTGTTTACTTTTTGTATTGAATTTTTCCAGCTGTAGTAAAAGTAGTAACTTGTATTAAGTAAACGAACACGCCTAATATGATTCTTCAAAATTACAAAAAACTGAATAATTAATATAAATTAAAGAATGAACACGATTGTACTAATTTACTATTGAACATATTTTAAACATATAGAAAAGTCTTATAGAGCATTTTAGACAGGAAGCATCAACTGTTCGTAGCTCCAGGGGCCATCCGGCGATTGTGCCCCAGAGGCAGGCACTAACATAAAATTAATATTTTTCACACTTTTTAAGCATTTATTAAAATCAAACTATTATTTTCTGAAAGCTTAGGATCATAGGTCTAACATAATGAAAAATTATTTTTTTATCACACGATTTGAGGAAGTTATTGCAAAATGTAGTTGCTTTCAATTATTTTTTTTTTTTTGGCACCCCAAAAAACACAAAAACACGTCTATCTGGGACCACATGTGATATAAATTCGTCAAAGTGGATGTCCAGGAAAGGCAATTGAAAAATGCACAAAATATATTTTTTCCAATTTTTTATCTCCCTTAACACCGGAGAAAAATTGGATTAGTGTATGTGCCCCACTGGCGAAGGATCCCCCTCTACCCTACCCATGATCCTTATATCCCAGGCCAGGTAACCCCATACTTTTCATTGACCACGCCAACTTTTGCGCCTTTTTTTAATAAATGAGTTCTTTGTGATCCATTTTAAAAATTTAATTTTAAAAAAGTCCTTAAAAATTTTGCAAAAGAAATAATGTAAATTTTTTACTTTTTTTTACAGCAATTTGTATTATCAAAATATAAAAATTTTATTTATAAAACATACTAACCATTTAAGTGCCACGGAATCCATGCTTGGTATGAAATGCGTTAATTTTATTCAAATCTTAAGACAACAGACAATGCTTTTTTCAACAATGCTTTTTTCAAAATAGCTAGTTACATATAAATACGGATTTTCTGTTACAGTTAATATTTTCATTTAAAATGTTTGGTTAAAAAATAAATCCTTTTAGATTTCTAGGTCAGTTAAAAAAACGAAATAAACTAAATATCACTTATTTTTACGGATTTTATAGTTAATTTTTTGTAAGTTAGAAAAACGAAATAAATGAAAAATCATTATTTTTTAAGGTCTTTGTTGTTAATTTATTAACATTTAAAAATAAATGAAAAGTTCTTTTGATTTAAATGAAAAGTTAGTAGACCGGTTTTCAAGTGATTTTTCATTAATTTTAAATAACATTTTCAGTTATTTTAACCTACAAACTATTTTGAGTGTATACATATTATTATTATTACAGTAACTGACTGTAGTTTATTTAAAAAGTTATCCGTACATTTATTTTTAAATGATTATACAGTTAAAATAGAAAGAAATATATTTTTTAACTGATTTTGTCGTTTATTTAAAAAATAAACTACAAATAAATACGGATTTTCTGTTACAGTTAATATTTTCATTTAAAATGTTTTGTAAAAAAAGGAATTCCTTTTCGATTTCTAGGTCAGTTAAAAAAACGAAATAAACTAAATATCATTTATTCTTACGGATTTTGTAGTTAATTTTTTGAAATTTAAAAAATGGAAATAAATGAAAAATCATTATTTTTTAAGGATTTTGTAGTTTATTTATTAACATTTAAAAATAAATGAAAAGTTCTTTTGATTTAAATGAAAAGTCAGTAGACCGGTTTTCAAGTTATTTTTCATTTATTTTAAATTACATTTTCAGTTAATTTAAACTACAAACTATTTTGAGTGATAGTTTTATCCTAGAAAAGAGCTTCTGCTGCTGCATACTTTCGTCGATGAAGTCCATAGACCTCATAAAGGAGAGCATTGCTGTATCCAGCAGAAAATATTTCAGGTTCGTTACGTTTAAAATTGTCTCTCACAGGTACCCTCACTCAAAATAGTTTGTAGTTTAAATTAACTGAAAATGTTATTTAAAATAAATGAAAAATCACTTGAAAACCGGTCTACTGAATTTTCATTTAAATCAAAAGAACTTTTCATTTATTTTTAAATGTTAATAAATAAACTACAAAATCTTTAAAAAAATAATGATTTTTCATTTATTTCATTTTTTTTAAATTTCAAAAAATTAACTACAAAATCCGTAAGAATAAATGATATTTAGTTTATTTCGTTTTTTAACTGACCTAGAAATCGAAAATGAATTCTTTTTTTAACAAAACATTTTAAATGAAAATATTAACTGTAACAGAAAATCCGTATTTATATGTAATTTATTTTTTAAATAAATAACGAAAACAGTTAAAATATATATTTCTTTGTATTTTAACTGAATAATCATTTAAAAATAAATGTAAGGATAACTTTTTATATAAACTACAGTCAGTTACTGTAATAATATTTTCAGTGCACTCTTACCAAAAAGCGTTTCTAGGAAGTGCATGGGGAAGTGCAACGCACTGCAGATCCATTCAACAAACACAAAATCAAATATTAAAAATACTGTTAAAAAAACATAAAACGCAAGAATACGCTAAATTATGCATTGATTTACATCGACATCCCGAACAACACGCTCAACAGCAACTTTCTCAACAATACGCTTAATAACAACATGAGCAACAACAACAACAATAATAATAATACATCAAATAATAACGGTATAAACAATAATACCACCAACAACATGCTACACAACACGCTAAACAATATTGACGGAACATTAAATAACAATCTGAACAATACTAGCACATACAACAACATCACGTCCAGCAACACCAACATCTCATCAAACAACAACACGACAAACAACGATAACAGCACGGTGAATAATAGTAACAGCAGCGCACTAAACAACAACAACACAGCTAAAAACACTAATTCGTCAAACAACAACACATACAATACGCCAAAATATAGCAACAATCGAACACCAAAAACCAACAATATACGAACAACATCCACAAACAACATAGCCAGTGATCTACAAATCCTGATCGTGAACAGCATTTACTGCACAACACTTATAAATGAATTTTTTAACGATCCTCGCTTCCTAAAAGTAATTGATCATCCACATAATACGAGACTACGAGCTGAAGGAAGATTTCAGGTGGAACGTCATCGCAACAATTACGGCAAAAACACCTTAGCCGTAGTATTGCCCAACATACTCAACAAACTGCCTATTAATCTCTTAAATATTACAAACCTGAATAGGATAAAAAAAGCAATAAAGGAACATTTTATAGCTTCGCAACGAAATCAAACAAATTTTGTGAATTCATAAATCTCTCATTATTAAAAATATATTTTTGTCTTTTTAAAAAATTTATATATCCTACAGATAATCCGAATTAATTTAAAATGTATATTAATTATTTTTTTTAATAAAAAATGAATTGAAAAAAAAAAATATTGTCAAAATTATGTGTGAGATGTTGTTGTTTTGTGTAAATTGGGTTCACACGGGTACCCGCGGTAACGATATGGAACAGACCAAATATATATTGAATATTTAGATGAGATAGATTTTTATTAATTAATGTAAGAGTATTAGCATTACTGATTTTTTTTAAGCAATCGGGTGATAGGAGAAAAACGAGAAGCTTCTAGTAAAATGTAGGGATTCTACTCTTTCATTTAATGTACACATCAGCGTCAAGATTGTGTAAAATTACTATCAAAAAAAAAGTATTCCCAAAAGGCTATCCTTTGAAAATTTAAAGTCCTTTTGAAAAGACTGGCGCGATCATGAATAACTGAGTACGCATTTTTGTTAAACATGATGTCTTCTTTCACGTGTATATCGATTCTTTCATGGGCGAGAATGATTGTGGCATGGTGTAACATATATTTTTATCTTGTACATTTTTTTATAAAACAAACAATTACTTGAAGAAAACTAACTATGCTAAAACTTTAGTCCGGCACTATTTGTATTCAAGATGGTCACCATGTCGTGAAGCTGTCTTTAAATATTAAATTCTTTATTTTTTTATTTTAAATCCTAATACATTTGTACTCATTATGATCACTCTCCTACTGATAAAAGGAACAAAAGCTAGAAAATCATGAAATTTACAATTGCAATTAAAAGCATTGTTTCCAGTTACAAACAATGATAACATTATTATGTAGACTTTATTGTGACTACTTCAAAGTTTAAGTTAAAATCAGAAAATTCTAAGTTAATTCCTAATAACTTTATTAACTGCATGCACTCATACATGCATACAGTCGTGCTCGCATTGTATGTAATAATACCAGCACATTTGTATTAGGGTTGCCAGTTTAAGGGGTTTTTTTTTTATAAATTTTAGAGAATTATGGGCATGTGAGATTTATGATCACATGAATCGAATAGATCAATGGCTTGTTTAAAAACAGTTCTTCATGATGGCTTAAACTTTGTCGACATTCCCAATTTCGTATTGCCTAGAATGTTATAAGACTAGGTGTTCCGATTGTTATCGGATCACACTTCCGACAAAACAACACAGTGAGCCGAAAAAAGACATAAAAGTTATATTAAATTGACAGAAAATAAAAATTAAAAATTTATCAAAATTTCTTAATATTTGCGACCTGCAGAGTGCGCACAAGAATGCATGGACAGACGGACGGACGGACAGACGGACATCGGTAAGGCGAAATGAAAAGTGATTCTGAGATGATCGGTTTACTATAAGAGGGGTCTGGGTTCAATATTTTTTGGTGTTATAAATATCAGTACAAACTTATTATACCCTCTCCACGTAGTGGTGTAGGGTATAATTACACCAAAGATCGTTGTAAAAAATAGGGAAGTCAATATCCAAAAGCACCATTTATTAAAATACTAAGCCTTGCAACATTATAGTTGCCATCATGGAATATTACGGCTTCATGTTTCCATTTTTCGTCGCCAGTAATGATTCGATACAAAAATGACTTCTTCTTATGGCGTTCAAGCAGTATTTCGCACATGTAAAATCGTCTTTCAACGTCTCTCGGCTTCAGCTCGTGTGGTATCCAATTTCCTTGCTTTTGGATGGATCCTGCTGCTCGCAAAAGTTTTGAAATTGCTGCTTGAGTGCCTAAGTGAGAACAAATGACAGATGTGTACCCTCCAAAATGCTATATAAGTTATTAAAAACACAAACCATGTGTAAAAGATAAGCCCACTGTTGTGAATCCCGCATTTTTAAGTTATGCACCACAATACGGAAAACCAAGTAACATTAATGGTACAATATGTAAACTGAAACTGATTAACATTTTATTTAAAATATAAAATCAATGAGAAAATTCGGGATTCACAACTGATAGCACATGTCTTAAGTAGGGCATACACGTTCAATATTATTGATAAATTTTTCAAATATCAACCAATCCGATCATTTTATTTTTAAATACTTTGTTCTGATTGGTTGATTTTAAAAACATTGATCAATAATATTGAACTTGTATGCCCTACTTTACACATGGTTTGTGTCTTTAATAGCTTATACGGCATTTTGAAAGGTAAATATCTGTCATTTATTCTCACTAAGTTAAGTTATACGCCAAATATTTTAGCCATACGTGTACCGAATTAGATTTCATAACCTTAACAGATTTCTTAGAAGGGCCGACTTGCCGTTTTTTAGGATTTATCCATCCTTTAAAAGCATTACATTAAAAAACAAAAATTGTTTATAAACGCGTAATTTTTCACCATTAGCAGCTGGAAAATAGCATTCATGGCGATATTCCTTTTTTTTAATATTTTGTAGGTAGTCGTCGACGGCCACCATTTTTTTTTATAACCAAAAAAAAGAAAAATTAATTGGAAGTATAAATGATTTTTTTGTTTTTTTTTTTTGTTTGCTTAAAACTTAGAACTGTCAAATTAAGGCATGGTAACAGATTTTAAGTGAACAAAGCGATCGAGAAAACTTCTATTAACAACTTATTATTAAATAAAAAAAAATTATATAAAACTTAACACATACACCACTATGTGGGCAGGGTATTATAAGTTTGTGCTGATGTTTGTAACACCAAAAAATATTGGTCCTAGACCCACCTTATAGTATACCGATCGGCTTAAAATTTTTTTTATTTCGATTTAACGATGTCCGTCTGTCCGTCCGTCCAGCCGTCCGTCCGTCTGTCTGTCTGTCCATGCATTCTTGTGCGCACTCTACAGGTCGCAAATATTAAGATATTTTGATGAAACTTGGTACACCGACTTATGTCGACCCAAGGACGAAGCCTATTGATTTTGGTTAAAATCGGTCCATGTTTAGACCTAGTGCACATATAAGGGTCCTCCCAAAATTATATTGTTTATACGGTGCAGGTCGCAAACATTAAGATATTTTGATGAAATTTGGTACACCGACCTATGACAGCCCAAGGACGAAGCCTATTAATTTTGGTTAATACCGGTCCATGTTTAGACCTACCCAGCAAAAAATTTTCAAAATAGGGAATCGAGTTGGGAATCAGGTATTTTTGGTAGAACGCCTTCCCAACTGGATTACCAACTTGTTTCTTTTAACAAGGCGTGAGACTAAATGCAATCGATTCTTTGGAATCGCAATGGTAGCCAGTTACTATTTTTCTTACAGAACACCTTTGATTTTTAGTAAAAGAAGGTGTTCTAATAATAAAAAGAATAAGCGAGTTTCTAAAAATAGATATTCTCAAAATAGAATTTACGAATTAAATTTTAAAATAAATAAAAAAAACTTACACATGTGTTTCGTTGGGATTTGATCCCTGGCTTTCTGCGTGTCTGGCGGATACTCTTCCACTGAGCCACCGTCTTGCATGATAATTTATAGCTTAAATCAGATTTTGTTTTTTATAATTACTTTATACTTTTTGGCACAAGCTTGTTTTTTTGATAAAAGAGGTAGTTCTTTAGAATTTATATATAAGGCCTTACAATACACCTTGCAAATTACAGAAAAGGGAAGCGAATATTAAAATCGCTTTATGGTTATGGTTAAACTAATAGAATTCGACTTATACTAAATTAGACAAATACTAAATAGCATATCAGGTTTAGTGTATATTTATTATATTAGCTGTACTTCCACTCTTACTTAACAACATTAAATAAATAAAATAAAATATAATAAAATAAAATAAATGAAATAAATTAAACTAAACTAAATAAAATGAAATAAATTAAATAAATAAATTAAATAAATCAAATAAAATAAATAAATTAAATAAATTTTAATGAATTAAATAAATTAAATAAATCAAATAAATTCAATAAATTAAATAAATTAGATAAATTAAATAAATTAAATGAAAAAATTAAATTAAATAAACTAAATAAATAAAATAAATTAAATAAATTAAATAAATTGAATGAATTATATAAATTAAATAAATTAAATAAATCAAATAAATTAAATAAATTAAATAAATTAAACAAATTAAATAAATTAAATAAGTTAATAAATTCAATAAATTAAATAATTATTATTAAATAATTTATTAAATAAATTATTAAATAAATTATTAAATAATTTATTAAATAAATTATTAAATAAATTAAATAAATTAAATAAATTAAATATATTAAATAAATAGATTAAATAAATTAAATAAATTAATAAATTAAATAAATGAGTAAATAAATAAATAAATAACAACAAAATTTCAATTGTCCTAACAACAATATCTGAATGTTTTTATGTGGAAATTTCGAAAGGAAAAGTTCCCAGAATCAGAGGGTTTTTCGATAGAAAAGGTTCCCAAAGCCTTAAAATTGTTTATAAACCATTTTTAATGGAAAAAGTAGTCAGAATGTGAACGTTTTTCTATGGCAGAAATCAATCAGATATTAGCGAAGAGAAAACATATTTGTTCTGACGGCACAATTTGTACACTCACTAAAGTTTGTCGGTAGAATCTACTGAAAATGTCAGTTAAAACAAAGATATATGCAGTTAAAAAGGCGACAAAGGTATTTATATTTAAAATAACTAAAAATTTTGTTATTTTTACCTCCTGAAAAATAACTAACAAATGCATTAAAAATAACTACCAATGTCGTAAAATTAACTCAGAAATATTTACTACAAAAATTTTAAAACCACTGACGAAATCGGTAAAAACTGCTGTTTTTTATAGTCAAATGTTTTTGTTTATAAAAGTTATATTTTAATAAAAAAAATATTTTTTTTCTTTCGATTACAAAAAATATCACAAAAAAAATATTACAAAAACTCGAAGTAAAAATTCCAAACCGTTATCCAGTTTTTATGCTCTTATGCATTGGAGATACAATACAAGTTTCTGATTTTTATTTGCAAACTAGAAATATATCAATAATAACAAATATAAACTAAACAAGAATTTTTAAATAAAAAAATCAACGACATTTTTTATTTTTTAATTAACTACCAAAAATAACTGTTTGCTGTAAAATTACTGTTTTGGTAGTTGTTTATTATGATATTAAAAATAACTGATTTAAACAACTGTTACAAAATTACAGTACTTTTCGTTAGTTGTTATCTTAAATAACCGTCATAAAAGTTGTTTTGAATTTTTCTATAGAAAAACAACTGTAATTTCCGTTAAAAATAACAACTACTGATTACTATACAAATAACTGTCAAACTTTTTTGAGTGTAGCCAATGGATTGGTTCGGTGTACTAGTGGAATATTTCGTTTGTATCTATCAGAAAATTAGTTTTTAGAATGTAATTTCCCTACGGGAAATTTTAACAAACTGTCACCGAACTGGCCCCTTTATATGAAATAGATTGGTCACTTTTACATGGCGTTGTCATAGGACCCCTTGTGACATGTCACAAGACAAATCCCAGGACAGGTCCCTGAACTTTGTTTTTTATGAGAGTTCAGTAACCTGTCCTAGGATTTGTCTAGTGACATGTCACAAGGGGTCAATTTCCCCCTCCTATGACAACGCCATATAAAAGTGACCAGTCTATTTCATATAAAGGGGCCAGTTCGGTGACAGTGTGTAAAAATTTCCAATAGGGTTATTTCCGAGAACGGAAATTCGCTGTCCTAAACAAAAATTCGGTAGTATTATCCGAAAAAATTTGTTGCAGCAACTGAACCATTATATTGGCATTATAATTGTTTTTTTTTTTGGTTATATTTTAAAAAATTTGTACTGATTTCAAGTCAGAAAAAAATGGTATGTATCAAATGAAAAAATATAGGGTTTTGTTGGCCTTTTTAAACTACTTTGCCAAAAGATTTGTTTTGGACGTTTTGCAAAATACAAAGCAATAAATTAAAATTAATCGATTAACTGACAAAATTGCAAAGACAATAGATTTTCCTTTTATTTTAATTCTCAATATAATAACTTAAAAGAAATTTTAGTAATTTTTTATATTTTGTTTTGAATAACTGCTAAGAAAAATTAAAAAAATGTATTTCTTTGTAATGTTACTATTTATTTAATCGAAAACAACTTTTCTGGTTTACTTTTTTAATTACCATTGAACATTTATTTACTCTTCATACAGTGATTGTGTATATCAAAAATACTATTTGTGATAAAGCGCAAATTTATTGGGAAGAAATGGGAAATAGTCCTTTAAATATTAAAATGCCGTATTAGCACAAAAATAAAATAATTTTTTCACTGTTATGTTTATAACTAAATAACTTCTCTTTTCAAAATGTGGAACTACTTCTTAATTTGTTGTTTTACTACCAAAATGTAAGCGGTTACTTTCTAAGATCAAATAATTTAAAAAGTAAATTATTAATTTTTGAAAACTTTTGTTAGTAAATAATTATATTTGAATGACTTTCATGCCTTGTTTGTTTTGATTTTTAGAATTGATTACAATACCTCTTGCTTTTTTTACGATCTTGTTAGAATGTGTTTGGTAATGCAGTAAAGAAATTTGGCAATGAGATTTGTAAGCGGTTATATGGCAATGCCTTGTTAAGGTAATGGGTAATTTTTTCCTGGGTAGTGCCCATATAAGGGTCCCCCCAAAATTATATTGTTTATACGCTGCTGTTCGCAAATATTAAGATATTTTGATGAAATTTAGTATACGGACCTATATCAGCCCAAGGACGAAGCCTATTGATTTTGGTTAAGAACGGTCCATGTTTAGACCTAGTGCCCATATAAGGGTCCCCCCAAAATTATATTGTTTATACGCTGCTGGTCGCAAATATTAAGATATTTTGATGAAATTTGGTACACAGACTTATGTTGGCCGAAGGATGAAGCCTATTGATTTTGGTGAACATCGGCCCATGTTTAGACCTAGTGCCCATACAAGGGTCCCCCCAAAATTGGCTTGGTTACAAACTGCAGGTCGCAAATATTAAGATATTTTAATGAAATTTGGTTCGCTGACTCACATTATAGAAAATTTTGACAAAAGTCCCATTTTAACCCATTCGAATTTCGGATCCAAACATTAGTTGGCTTTTAACTAGACTGGTGTAGGGTATTGTATAGTCGGCAAGCCCGACTTTAACCTTTTTACTCGTTTGTATATGATTTGTATATGAGTTACACAAAGCACTTTTTGATATCTTCTAAACCCATTAAGATATCGCAAAACCGCTTGGTACATATATGTATGAACAATAGAGCTTCTCAATGGTACAATAAAAAAAGTGTCAAAATAACACACGACACTACTTGCAGGCTAGCCGACGATGTGCTATCTCAAAAAAATACGCAAAAAAGTGCAAAATATGAAATTTATTGCATAGGTATAAATTAGTAAGAATTTTTAAATCATCCTAATAAGCGAAATAACTAGCTTTTTAGCTCTCCTGAGAAGTTAGCTCTTTTGAGTTGGCATTTATTAAGCTCGATGTATAAAATAAACTCAGTTTTTTTAAACAAATCTGTAATATAATGAAATCATATCGCACTGATAGATAGTTTTATGTAAAACATTAAATTTCGTATTCTGACCTGAAAATTTAGTGTAAGAGAAAAATGTTGTTTATAGACTTTGACCGACTTCGACTTTTTTCAGAGAGTTTTAAGAGTAGCATAGTTTCTCTCTAGAATATATAATATTTGTTTTATCTATCAGCAGTATTTGAAGCAAAGTTTTTTATGACTTATCCAATGTAGTTAATAAGGCGTTTTATATCTTAAATAGCATCGCACAGTGGGCCAGCAGCAATGTATTTTGGCCAAAACGAGAATATCGAGTATATGAGACTAAAGAGTATCACAAAGGGTGGCTTGGAAGTTGCTGATCACAAATCTGAGATAAAAAGTTTAAACTCAAAATGGCGGATCCAAGATGGCGGCCATGAATTTTTAGTTTTTAATATATTGGATTTAAAACAATCAATTATATAGGTCCATGGGCCGTTGATTAAAAATCTGGAATTATAATTTTGAAACACAAAATGTTGGTTCCAAAATGGCGACAAACAATCTTTTTCGTTAAATTTCTTATGTCGTCTGATTTACTTAAAATTTCAACCAGGGGAAGATTTTGGGTAGCAGATTATGAGTCAGAAATCAACTGTTGAAAATTCAACATGGCGGATCCAATATAGCGGATCCAATATGGGGGCCATAAATTTAAAATTGCTATGTGTTAGAAAAAAATTACACTGTACAAAACAAAATAAGGTACTGACAACTGATTCTGACAGAGATTACGTCTGGCCCTATGTTTTTGGGGGGTTAAAATTTCCCCCTTTTGCAAATGTTTATTGTAAATCGGAAGGAGAAACCATGTGAGTATTGCATTTTAGGTATAGGATGCGTTTAGCGAACTTATGTAACATACTACGAGGGACATTTTCGTGGAGCATTTTAACCCTCTAACTCTGAAATTAAAGGGTTTTTTTTGGCCCCTCAAAACCCTTTCAAAAAAGCCTCGTAAGTTAAAGAGCTAGAGGGTTAAAATGTTTCGTAAAAATATTCATCATAAAATTCTACTATAAGCTCTTGAAGACATCAAAGTTGAAAATTTAACTTCAATGCCAGATATGTGTTTAAGGTTAATTTCGTACTTATTCCAGAATTGGCGTTCAAATGTCCCACAACTTTTTTGTTTGAAATTTTTGTAACACGTTTGTAAATTGTCATTTTTCATATAAAAATTGTCTAAAAATAAAAATTCAAAATTACAAAAAAAAAACTATTTTTTTTTTTTTTTGATTTGCAAATTCTGTTGGTTTTATGGGCGTGGAATTTATGTTCCTGCCTTTTTAACAGATTTTTTTATATTTGCAAAAACGGTATAAGAAATATGTTATAAAATTTGAATGGAATTTGTAGATTCTTTCTGTGAATGCTGGAAATTAACGAGATCTGAAGGTACTTTCGCAGTCAAAGAGCAAAATCTCGAAAGTCTATGAACGGTCGCAAAAACCTAGGTAGAAAGCATCTTAGGGAACACATTGGCATTCAAGTTTTTTAAATATCTCTTGGAACATTTTAGAGTTTTTTTTTTTTTAAATTTAGAATATTTTAAAAACCCATATTTTTGAGTTAAAATTAATAATTTTAATACTTTTTCGCAGGCACCCGATATTAATACTTTTAAAACGTTTTATTTTGTTTTTTCCTCAATAAAAAAAAATCACTTGTGTACAAATGAATTTATTTTTCTTGATGGATATTTTGTTTTCATCAATTTTTTTATTTTTTGTTTTCTTTTCGAAAACAAAATTTTAAAAATATCCGTACTGATATTTTCAGGAAAGTTGAGAATTATTTTTATTTTGTACTGAGGAAAAAACAAAAAAAAAAACGTTTTTTTTTTGTATTGAGGAAAAAACAAAATAAAACGTTTTAAAACGTTTTTTTTAGTTTTTTCTGATTACAATTACATATAAATTTTGTAAAAATTCTGAAAACAACATTCATATAGACATATTTCTGCATCCAATGATATAAACCTTTGCGTTATTAAAAAGTAATAAAAATTTCCGCCGAAAAGACTTCTACAAAGCATGATAATCAGCGATTAACATTCTGCAAGCAAATATATTGATGCAAAACTATTCCTTTTTGCAAATTTTTTTGTCGTGATTTTTTGTTTTTGCAATCTAACTAGCTAATTTTGGTATAGGATATATGTATTATAGTCCCTAGATTATGGATTTTAAAGAACCCCACTTAAAAAATTGCAAACCAATGGCGGAACGCGAAAAAAAACTTTATGGTACAAAAAATGAAATAAAAATTGTTATCAGAAATTTACATTCTGCAAACAAATACACTGATGCAGAAAATTTTCTTTTCGGAAAATTTTTTTCGCGAATTTTTTTTGCAAACTAACCACCAAACTTTTATATGAGAATATTGGTATTATAGTCCCAAGATTATGAATTTTAAAAATCCGCACTTAAAAAATTGCAAAAAAAATCGCGGAACGCGAAAAAAAGCTTTTTGGTACAAAAAATTAATTTAAAAACTCAGTCAGCGATTTACATTCTGCAAACGAATATGTTGATGCAGAAATTTTCCTTTTTGCAAAACTTATTTTTCGCGAAATTTTTTGCGTACGAACTACCAAACTTTGGCATAAGATATGGGTATCATAGTCCCAAATTTATGAATTTTAAAAAACCGCATTCAAAATTTTTTAAACTTAATCAGCGATTAACATTCTGCTATACATATGTTACATACATATACATGTGTATATTGATGCAAAACTATTCCTTTTTGGAAAATTGTTTTTCCCAATTTTTTTTGTTTTTGCAGTCTAACCAGATAATTTTGGTATAGGATATAGGTATTATAGTCCCTAGGTTGTGAGTTAAAAAAACCGCTCTTAAAAATTTGCAAAATAATGGCGGAACGCGAAAAAAAGCTTTATGGTACAAAAAATAAATTAAAAAACTCAGTCAGCGATTTACATTCTTCAAAAGAATATGTTGATGGAAAAATGTTCCTTTTTGCTAAATTTTTTTTCGCGAAACTTTTTGCATACTAACCACCAAACTTCGGCATAAGATATGGGAATTATTGTCCTAAGGTTAAAAATTTAAAAAAACCGCACTCAAAAAATTGCAAAATATTGGCGGAATGCGAAAAAAGCCTTTATGATACAAAAAAATAGTTAAGAAACCTAATCAGCAATTTATATTCTGCAAAAGAATACATTAATGGAAAAAAATGTTTTTTTGCAATTTTTTTTTTTGCGAACTAATTACCAAACTTTGGTATGAGTTATGGGTATTATGGTCCCTAGGTTATAAATTTTAAAAATCTGCACTTAAAAAATTGCGAATTAATGGCGGAATGCGAAAAAGGTTTCTTGGTGCAAAAATTTAATTAGAAAACTTATACAGCGATTTCATTCCGAAAATGAATAATATTAGTGCAAAATGCTGGTCAATTGGCAAACATTTTAGCAAAAAAAAAAAAAATATTTGCAATATATGTTTTAATGTACCGCTCAACAGTTCACTCTAGGATATTATATGATTTTCTACAGATTTGAAACCAAAAACCATAATAATCTCCACCATAAAAATAAAACAAAAATTTTAAAATTCTATTCATATTTTTGTACTTAGTACAAAGATGAAAAACAAAAAAAAACGTTTTTTAAAACGTTTTAAAAAGTTTTATTTTTTTATCAATTTTTTTATCTTTGATATTTATACCTAAAGATATTTTTCGAATTTCAACTTGAGGGATATTTTTGTTTTAAAGTACATTTGAAATTTTTTGTTTTCGATTGAGAAATAAAAACATTTTGAACTTTAGTGATATTTATTTTTGATAAAAACAAAAAAAAAAAACGTTTTCTGGTGCCTGCTTTTTCGTAAATATTTAAAAGGCTTCTGTTTTTTTTTTAATAACTAGTTTCAGTTTTAAGGTAAACATACACGTTCAATATTATTGATCAATGTTTTTGAAATCAACCAATCAGAACAAAGTATTTAAAAATAAACAGCCTTACTATCAATATTTTCTAAACGTATATTTTAGTTAAAGTCGACTTTAGTTAAAATATTGGTTGGCAGTATGCCTTGACTAGGTTTATTTTTGGAGCATTCTGATTGGTTAATTTATTTTCAACCAATCAAAATGTTTGAAAATCAAAATATTTTTGTAGGGTTTTCATACACAAAATGAACAAAACCGTATGATTAAAAATAAAGTAGACTTTAAATTTAAAATACTCTTTTATAGTAAGGGCCAAAATGTTCCGATGTGTAGATTTTTGAAAATTTTATCAATAATATTGAACGTGTATGCCCTACTTTATAAGTTTGATTTTTTTATTGTATCATTATAAAATAAAAACTGTCACAAAATTGTAAAAATTTGAACACTCGCCAACTAGCAACCAGTAACCATAATAATACAATATTTCACCCATAAAATATTCAAGAATCCTAGATTTTGAATATAAACTTATATTCACTTTACCAGAATTGTACTTTCGGCCAAAAAACGGCGATACAGTACATCGTCAGGAATTCTTTGGAAATAGTCGGAAGGTTTTTTAAAGCTTAAAATAATGAACAACTATTTCGATTTCTGTTATTTTTTTATTATTGTTTTGTCTACATAGTCCACTTAAAAAAGTTTTTTTTTTGGAATTTATAAGACGATCTAATTAGGAATCTTTTTGATTTTTTTTAAATCTTCCATCCAATCAAGCAGAAAATGATGTGGCAACTCTTAGGTGAAAGAATACAAGTATGAAATTCTAAGACCACTCGAAATTAGTTTGCGGTTATTTTACAAGTACATTATTATAACTAACTACTATGCTGCAGCAACATGTTGTTTATGAACGCCCGAGGTTACCAAAACATTTAACCATATTTTCTTTTTTATATATATGTGTGTGAGTGCATACACTCTTATTGTTAATAATATCTTAAAGGATAATTACTGAAGCTTTAACTTCCCCCTATTACAAAAGATAAAACAATAACATCAGTAACTTTTTATCTTTTGTGTCGTATTCTGTTCATTATAAACCGGACAGTCTTAGCAGAGGGATACAAAATTATATGACCATTTTAAGGATATATTATAGTGGTGACAGTGGTCATTCATGTACTATATTTGTACAATAGAGAAGAAGTCACAGCTAAAGTCAGCAGTAAAAACCATCATCATTAGTTTATGTCTTAAGTACAAGTTAATAAACTTAAATAACAACAGCAATAGTATTAAGTATAAGATAATATTATAGCAAGAACTTAAGAAAAAATAAACTTTTAATTATAAACCAACATTTTTTTAAAAGGATTTTAAAGTTTATTACACAAGTTTTGTTTTGCCACATACATATGTATATGTACGTGATTCGTTAGTTGATGGAAATATTAGGACAATAATCTTTTTCGGTCTATTTTCTAATTCCATGCCCTATTTTTCAAACTTAATTCTGTTCGAATAATCAATAACTTTTGTAGATATAGTCGCTTAAAATCAAAATTTAAAAAATTTTCAAGGTTTCTTTAAAAAAAAAATTTTAAATATAAGACGAAGTCTGATTTTAAATAGCAAAGCCAATTTTTTTTTCAGGAAATTCTTCCTATTAATTAACGTGTTGCTTCCTTTGGAAAGGGGATAGAGAAGAAGTGAAAGGTGGTGAAAGATGAAGGGCTTCAAATATGGCAACACTGTAATTGCGCGAGATGTTGAATTTTTTTAGAACAGTTGTTGCGCGCCATCTGATGGTGATTTGGCGAACTTTGTTGAAGCTTTTTAGTTCATAGCCCTGTTATATTATTTTACTTCGGTGGGGTTAAGTGCTATGGGAACACCGAAGGAGGACGCTGCGATATGTATGAGGGATAGAAAAAACTCATACATATTACTATTTTTCATAAATTGATGTTGCCTTGGTTGGGGCTCGAATCCGCAACCTCACGTGTAACAGTCTAACGCGCTAACCATTACACCACAGCGCCCACAATTTGGAAAGAAAAAAACTCTAAATTTGTATATGTGTCATATTGTATAAACAAATTCTATGCAGTTTTAGAGCCCTTTGTAATTAAATTTAGATTAAACGAGTAAAAAGGTTAAAGTCGGGCATGCCGACTATACAAAACCCTACACCAGTCTGGTTAAAAGCCTACTAATGTTTGGATACGAAATTCAAATGGGTTAAAATGGGACTTGTGTCAAAATTTTCTATAATGTGAGTCAGCGAACCAAATTTCATTAAAATATCTCAATATTTGCGACCTGCAGTTTGTAACCAAGCCAATTTTGGGGGCACCCTTATATGGGCACTAGGTCTAAACATGGTCCAGTGTTAACCAAAATCAATAGGCTTCGTCCTTGGGCTGATATAAATCGGTGTACCAAATTTCATCAAAATATCTTAATATTTGCGACCTGCAGAGTATAAAAAATATAATTTTGGGGTGACCCTTATATGGGCACTAGGTCTAAACATGGACCGGTGTTAACCAAAATCAATAGGCTTCGTCCTTGGTCTGATATAGGTCGGTGTACCAAATTTCAGCAAAATATCTTAATATTTGCGACCTGCAGCGTATAAACAATATAATGTTGGTAGGACCCTTATATGGGCACTAGGTCTAAACATGGACCGATGTTCACCAAAATCAATAGGCCTTGTCCTTGGGCCAACATACGTCTGTGTACCAAATTTCATCAAAATATCTTAATATTTGCGACCTGCAGCGTTTAAACAATATAATTTTGGTAGGACCCTTATATGGGCACTAGGTTTAACCAAAATCAATAGGCGTCGTCCTTGGGCCGACAAAAGTCGGTGTACCAAGTTTCATCAAAATATCTTAATATTTGCGACCTGTAGAGTGCGCACAAGAATGCATGGACAGACAGACAGACGGACGGACGGACAGACGGACATCGTTAAATCGAAATAAAAAAAATTCTGAGCCGATCGGTATACTATAAGGTGGGTCTAGGACCAATATTTTTTGGTGTTACAAACATCAGCACAAACTTATAATACCCTGACCACATAGTGGTTTAGGGTATAAAAATCTATATATTCTATTGAACTACATATCTACTGTACTATTGCTTAATTCTTTTTTTTTTAAACATCAGATTTCATTCACTATTGATTTTTTTTTGCGAAATTAATTATGATTTTCAAAGATTATATTTAAATCAGAATACTTTCGTACACATTCAAAATGGGTTCGTCGAGAAATAATTGCAGAATATTAATAGTGAATGAAATTTGATGGTTTTAGAAAAAAAAGAATTCAGTAACAGTACAGTAGATTTTTAGAATATTGAAATATGTTTTTGTACTTTAAGTCTAAATTTAAACAGGCTCTAAAAGTGCACATAATTTGTTTATGCAGTGTGATATATAGACAAATTTTGGACTTTTTCCTTTCCAAAATGGCGTTGATGTTTAAAATCGGGGTTCTCCTTATATTTAAAATGTTTTTTTTTCTTAAAAGGCCTTAAAATTTTTTGAAATTTTGAATTTGAGCGACTATTTTTACAAAGGTTTTTTGGATATGCATACACACTTAAGTTTGAAAAATAGGGCTCGGAATTAAGCTAAAACTCTGTTACAAATTTTTAAAGCCATAAAAGCATATTAAATTATTAAAAAAAAAAATTTTTTTTGTGATTTGATCTGATCGGTGCTCGGATTGGGGAGGGCTCTTGACCAAATCTTACCTTATATAACAAACAAATAGAAAAGGAGATTTATATCTTTCCAAGACTTGAATTGCAGACTAAAATTTAAATTTTAAAATAACAGGGCTACTGCTAACATGATTAAGTATCTAATGTGGACTTTCTATCGCTGCAATGGTTGTTAGTATCACTCTTGAGCACTGTTTCCTAAATCCCACCCGAATTCTATCACTTGAAATACTTCAGTGCACGAATTTAAATATGGTTTTTGTATTTCCCCTAAAACTTATTATTAAGGAATCATTTATTAAATCATCCGTATTATCCGTTTTCATTTCAACATTCCCAATCGAATTACTCTACTCAATATTCTTCGTTTTATTTTTCTTTATATTCAAAAAATTTTTTATTGTATAAATTCATGGTTTCTTTACTTATTTTAAATATTAAAATATTAAATTAATTATTTTCTTTAAGATTCTAACGCCATTCTAATTAAATCGTACCCCCTTTAAAATAATTTATAATGGACCTTAATTTGAAATTAATAAAAATATAATATTATGAATTCTGTTAGTATGTAAAAATATAAATCTATTTCAAAACTATTGTATGTTAAACTGAAATTGCATATTATGACTTACGAATTCAAATCCCCTTAAGAGGTTACCAGATTCGATGCTACCTTTTCTTTGGATCGTCGTAGGTGGTTTGAGCTCAAAACATCTATGTAGACTGCAAAACAAAATAAGTGAAATATTAATGGAAAAATAAATCAAAAAAATTTATAATATACAATAGGTTTAATATCTTGTGATATTAACCATTATCAATATAACATGCATATACAAAAAAATTATTAAAAATATAAATTTCGAAGCTATCGAATTACAAAACAATTATAAATCTATTCATGCCCTTTAAATAGTGCAATAGTTAAATAAGTCTTTATGACTGACTGTTGGGTGCCTGTATAGATAGATTCAAAATTTAAAGCAATGAAAAAAAAACAATCTCAATTTAGTAATAGAACCAAAAAAAAAATTAAATATGTATGTTGGTAATTTCTAAAATGTACAAAAATGTTATTCTTAACATAATACTATTGTAATATTAATTTAATTAAACCAATGTAAATTGTTTTTCTATTTTATTTTCTTGTTGTTCCATTTATTTTTTTTTGTAATGAAAAGGCTCATTAACTTTAATAAAAATTTTTTTTTCCTTGATCATCACTTTATACACATGATAAAATCTTATGGTCAAAATCGTGAATTTATATTTTTTTTGTTTGTCTTATAGTTTTTATTATTTCATTATTTATAAAAATAAAAAGAATGAACTAATTTTCACTAAACTGGGGTCAGTTTTTGCTGAACTTTTGCATATATTTATATAATTTAAAATAATTGATGAATTTCGATTTTTAATTAACACGTTGTAATTCTTACGACTTTCAATGGCAAGCTTCACGATTCTAAAGAGACCGAACGAAGACGGTTTTCTCACACAACACTTCGTTTTCGATATCAATCGAGTATCGCTGCAGTTTTGATGAAATTGCATACTACGTGTATGGCCCAATTACACAAATGTACTAACCATAGTTCATTAAAATTCAATTAGACATAACCCATTATGTCACGAAATCAACCGTATTAAAATGTCGTACTAGTTCTTTGCAATTTGGCTATATTGCGCACTAAGTTTTGAGCACGAGTGTAGCTCAACAATCTGTGAAAATAGCATGAGATATATTTTTTTTGTAGGCGAAGAGAAATATTTATTCACATAACTAATTATGGTTATGAATTATTTAAAGGTGTTATGTTAATACAACGGCAGTATTATGTTAAAAGGTATTAAAATTATGTCGAAAACTTGGAGAATTTTATATAAAGGGTTTTTCAATGAGAGCGCTACAAAAGTAAAAAAGTTTAAATAAAACAAAAACGGTTTTGGATATCAATGAAATTCTTTATTCCTGTGAAAGTACGTTCGATGCCATTATGTATGGAAATCGATCTCTTTTGCATGGCCACCACGGCCACGCTGGCAGAAGTCCAGACGCTGAACCCAATTTTCGACGGTTTTCAAGCATAAATCGGCCGATACTGCTGCAATTTCACGTTCGATATTCGTACGAAGTTCATCAATCGTCGCTGGCTTGTTGGCATAGACCATAGATTTGACGTAGCCCCACGCTCAATTGCTGATCTGCTAGGACGATTACGACGACCATAAATTGGACGTAGCGGTCTTAATGTTGAGGCCACTGACTCCGAATTTCGGTAGTAAATTTTAATAATTTCGACTCGTTGTTGGCTCGTATATCTTTCCATTATGAAATGGCAAACCTTACTGAAGAGAAATGTCAAAAGAGCGGCAAGAAATATGGCGTCGTTTGCTGTCCCTGTCTTTCTACATTTGTAGCGTCCCTGTTGAACAACCCTTTATATATACAGAAAAAAGATCAGTTAGCCATTGTTTGCATATTCTGTATTTTAGTTACTTAATAACTATTTCAGTTGAATGTGTATTATTTATGTAATTAGAAAGGAAATTCGGTTATTATGCAAATTAAATTATTCTTAAAAAGCCTGGAATTTTCTTGTAACAATTTTTTAGGTATCCCAATTAATTTTAAATAAAAAATACGGTTAGTAAATCTTTCGGTAGATACAACTGTTTATTATATTATAAAATAATCACAACACCTATTCTTTGTTTGTGGTAGCAATCAAATTGTTTTTATGAATGAAAGTATTACTTGTTGTCAAAATTATTATAAAAATACAATAAACAATTTCTATTCAATAAAAATTAAATTTTGTTAAAAAAAAAACACGAAAATAAACATCTACTTAACATATTAAGAACAAAAAGGTTAACGGTAAGTAGAGATTTTCATAAACCACGAAAATGATTTTAATAAATTGTTTTTCAGCCTTGTTTTACCAAATTTTCAGATGATTATCCAGTTAGAAAAATATCCTGTTGCTGGAAATAATAACTAACAAATTTTGAATATGTATATACATAAGTAGGAATGCTTATAAAGGGTGGTTAAATTTTAAGGGCCGATGTTGATTTTGAATAAAACACAAATTATTTAGGAAATTATTGTCATTTCACTTTATGTGATAATATTGGTGTGGTTCAATTATGTGTGGAACAAAATATCGGCTAAATGGCCGCCGCGACCTCGGCGGCACACCTACATCCGATGGTCCAAATTTTCGATGACGCTGAGGCATAATTGAGGTTCTATGCCGTTAATGTGCCGAATTATCTCATCCTTTAGCTCTTGAATTGTTGCTGGCTTATCGAAGTACACCTTTTCTTTCAAATAACCCCAAAGAAAGAAGTCCAACGGTGTCAAATCACATGATCTTGGCGGCCAATTGACATCGCCACCACGTGAGATAACACGGCCATTGAATTTCTCGCGCAAAAGAGCCATTGTTTCGTTGGCTGTGTGGCAAGTGGCACCATCCTGTTGAAACCACATATCGTCCAGGTCCACATTCTCAATTTCTGGCCACAAAGAAGTCCGTTATAGCGAACACCATTCACGGTAACTGCTTGGCCAACCTCATTTTCGAACAAGTACGGCCCGATGTCGCCGCCAGCCCATAAACCGCACCAAACACAAAAAAACAGGTGTTTTCACATTTCCTACAGACCCGATTTGCTGAAATTTGTGCACAATTCTCCCGATTGTGGACACATGTGGTCGATTATGCTGACCAAAAAAATCACGAAGTGCACGAAATGCATTTTGATTTGAACGCCCATTTTTATAATAAGCCTGAATAACTTTAACGCGTTGCTCGATTGTGTATCTTTCCATGGTTCAAATTGAGTTAGTCTGAAATTGAGAAATGTCAAATGAAATGCAGAAAAAAACTTGACGTTAAGGTGTGGTTCACATTCAACATCAGCCCTTACAATTTAACCACCCTTTACTACATATAGGTAATTTTTTTTTTTTTTATTTTAAAATAAAAAACCTTCAGACCCATTTTTTTTTTTTTTTGTTTAGATAAAACTTTTATTAATGAAAGTTGTACAACTGGAAGAAAGTCCGTAGAATTTAAAGCAATCCCCACTATATTATCTTTATGATCTTCCACGGGACCAGTAAGTATATTTGCTATTGTATGGCTTTATAGTAGATGGAAAAATTGACCCTTTATCATATATTCCACAGATTTTGCCCCGGATAAGTTTTTTTGAAGAGCCGGATCTTTTAGGTACCGTTTCTGTGGCAGTAAATAACCTGTTGGGATTTTCAACAGAACCGTGATAGTATTTATTTTAAGTTTTTTACAAACAATGATAACTTTTCCTAAACAAAAAGCCTTTTTTATTAATTTACCGGAAATTCTTTTTTGCTCCTTTTGATCGATAAATGGTTGGATTCCGAGTTTTTATGATGTAAAAATTGATAAATATGTCTAAAGCAACATTACCCCAGACCACATTTCAATGGAAAAACTCTTAGGATCCAGAAAATACTACATGTTTTTAAGTATATTTTCCTTGAAAACTTTCTATTTTCTTGCTTTTAGAAAATTTTAAAATGATTTTATTTAAATTGTAATTTTTGTTTACAAAGAAATAAAAAAAACTTATAAAACAAATTTAATATTTTAATTTGAAATGGTGTAGGATATTTTAAAATTCAGTTCCAAGTACCGAACTATTTTTAGTTGAAGTTAGTATTCAAAACTGAAAGTATATAATTTCGTAGCAGAATTATTCAATAATGCCAATCGAGTACAGCGTTAAATTTCATTATAGATGCTGTAACCGCCAGAATTTGATTGGCAACAAATTCGGTTATAACAACGAATCTGTTTTCTGGGTGTATGGGTGATATCAAAAAATGTGATAAAAACCATATAACCAGATAATTTCTAATGTATGGATTACATTTGAGTTATATATTTCGATATATATCAGCGCACCATCACCTGTTTTATAAAATTGGTAACAATCTGACCAATTTTTGGTTAATACATAAAATTTGTGGCCAATTTTATAGGCCAAATTTAAGCTCCGTAACCAGTTAATAGCTTATATTTTAATAACCAATGAAGCTAAACACTAACTGTAAGAAATTTTATGAAGAGGAAAAGTAACGTTTTTAGTAAAATTTAATACATTTTACAAACTTTTCCGTATATCTATGCTAACACGACTTCAACTTTGTAACGATTTTTCGTCATAATTTTTGATAAAAATGCATACACACGAATTTTGGAGTTATCTATCTTCTATATATAAAAGAATAACGTGACTGACTGACTGACTGACTGATTGACTGACTGACTCAACATCGCCCAGCCCAAACCGCTGAAGCTAGGAAGTTGAAATTTGGTATGTAGGTTCCTCTTTCCGCGTAGACGTCCGCTAAAACGGGATTTTTGGAAATTCCTACCGGAACGGGCAAATAGGGGAAAAGTCTCCCCCTTGGCGGCCTGCCAAAACCCCTTTGGCTAGAAAGCTGAAATTTAAGATATGTATTCCTTGGAGTATGGGCTAACTTTTCTGGAAAGTACTTTCTGGAATTTTGGACAGGGACGTTGTAAAAATGGGGGTTAAAAGGGGAAAAGGCCCCCTTGCGGCCTGCCCAAACCGCTGGAGGTAGGAAGTTGAAATTTGGTATAAAGGTTCCTCCACTATCGTAGACATCCACCAAGACTGGAGTTTTGGAAATTTTTACAGGGACGGGCAAAAAGGGGAAAAAGTCTCCCCCTTGACGGCCTGCTCAAACTGCTGGAGCTATGAAGTTGAAATTTGGTATGTAGGTTCCTCGACCGGTGTAGACGTCCGTTGAGACGGCATTTTTGGAAATTCTTATCGGGAGGGGCAAAAAGGGGACAAAAAAAGTACCTTTTTCCAAAAAAGTACCTTTTCCCAAAAAAGTACCTTTTCCCAAATAAAGTACCTTTTTCCCAAAAAAAGTACCTTTTTCCCAAAAAAGTACCTTTTTCCAAAAAAGTACCTTTTTCCAAAAAAGTACCTTTTTCCAAAAAAAGTACTTTTTTCCAAAAAAAAAGTACCTTTTTCCAAAAAAGTACCTTTTTCCAAAAAAAGTACCTTTTTCCAAAAAAAATTCAAATTGCTGGAACTAGGAAGCTGAAATTCGGTACTTAGGTTCCCCTTCCAGCCTAATTCCAATCGGGAGGGACAAAAAAAGAAAAAGTGTCCCCCTTGACAGCCTGCTCAAACTGCTGGAACTAGGAAGCTGAAATTCCCTGTCGATGGATTTTCGGAAATTCCTACCGAGAGGGGCACAAATAGTAAAAGTTGGCTAGAAACCTAAAATGTAAAACATATTTTACTTGGAGTATGGGCTCACTTACCGGGAAGGTGCTTTTTGGACAGGGACATTGCAAAAATGGGGATTAATGAAGCGAAAAGTGCCGCTTAAAGGCCTGCCCAAACCGCTGGAGGTAGGAAGTTGAAATTTGGTATTAAAGTTCCTCCTCTATTGTAGACATCCGCTAAGAAGAGATTTTTGGAAATTTCCACAGGTAGGGTCAAAAACAGGAAAAGTCTCCCCCTTAACGGCCTGGCCAAACTGCTGGATCTAGGGAGCTTAAATTCGGTATTTGGGTTCCTCCTCCAACGCAGACGTCCGCTAAGACGGAATTTTTGGAAATTCCTACCGGGAGGGGTAAAAACGGAATAATTCTCCCCCTTGATGGCCTAACCGAACCCTTCGGCTAGAAACCTGTAATATATAATATGTTTTCCTTGGAGTATGGGCTAACTTATCGACAAGGCATCTCTAGGACTTTGGACAGGAACGTGGTAAAAATGGTGGTTCAAAAGGGGAAAATTGCCCCCCCTCTTAACGTCTGCGTCTTTAGCTAGAAACCTAAAACTTAAAGAACAAGTGTATATAGAACACTAAAATTAAGAAACTAAATAGGAAACGAGTGGAATGAAATGGATATAAACGTTGAACGAGTGGAATTGAAATTATAGACAATGCAAATGGATTGGAAGAGTGAATTACCTGTTCAAACACTATCCACGGAATATGAAACTTATGTAGCATTGAAACATACTCTCGAAAAAGTTAAACAAATTTTCTAAAAGAGAAAAAACCTTAGAAAAGGAATGGAACTTATATATTCCGATATTTAAACTTCATGTAACGAAGCACCGGTGGAAGAAACCGACGCAGTAAATTTTCCAACTGAACTTGTGAATTTACTTGAATTGCCAGGTCTACCTCTACATAAACTGGAATTAAAAAAAAAATTTTAAGGCACGCTAACAACCCTGCTTTACGTTATTTATTTTCATTCAAAACACAAATGAACAAACCTACTTACGGGTCTATCTACCTAAGTTCGCACTTTACCAAATTATCTTAACATACACACGTATATTTCAATTTATTATGGATTCATTACTAACAATCCACTTTCATGAGAAAAAGTGATCAAATATTTATTTATTTTAAACCCATTGTTGTGCAGAATTATTTATTTGTGGTGGCTGGGTGAAGGCTTTTATTATAAAAACTGTACTTTAAATAAAAAGCGAATTAAAAAAAAATTGTTCGGGGGGGGGGGGGGGGGGGGGGTCTGAAAGAAACTTTAAGGCACGCTAACAACGTAGCGGGCTGCGCCCGCTAGTTAATTATATTGCGAATAGTATAATGTTGTTTATACTCAAATGATCGTTGGACTGTAAATAATCATCTAGTATAACATACTTGAAGTTTTTCTGCAGCATGTAAAATTCTCGAGGTGAAAAATTATGTCTTTAATAAGATATAAAAAAATATTGTAAACTCCGTTCCTAATTTTTACACCAAACTATTTAACGAGTACAAAAAACGATGGCATATTTGGATTCAATTTGTAGGCATCATACGATTTTGTTTCGGAAAGAAAATTCGGACAAAGGGTTTCTGAAAGAAAACGAAAAAAGTAACCAAATGTAAACTCCGTAACTGTAAACTCCGTAACCAAAATTGTTTGCATCAGATTGCGTTCAAAAAAATGTGGGTAAATGTTTAAAATATTTTAAAATAACCATAAACGGAGGTGATTAAACTAATATTTATGCGTCAAAACACGATTCAACAAAAAATTTTGCCTCAAATCAAAAAAAGTTATCAGTTTTTTACCCTAAACTGCTGGAGCGAAAAACGATTGATTTTGCATTTCATTAGTTTGGAATCGATATTTCGAGCCATTACTGACATTATTTTGACAAATGAAATTTGTTTCACACAATTTAAGATTTTTTTCGCGAAATGTTATGTTTTTAATATATGATTTTGTAACTTCGCAACCGCTGATTGGATTTTAAAAAATTTTTAATTTTTGAAAACCATTTAAAAGAACCAAAAATACAAAATTAAAAAAAAATAAAAAATTTTCGCGGAATGAATTGTATTTTTATTCGCGAAACCGCCAATGTGATACACACAAATTGTATATTAGTCAAAAGCATGTTGAAAACCCAAATATAAAAACTAATAAATTGAAGAAAATTCGTACGCAATTTTTTTTGTTATATCTGCTTGTGAAAATTTAAACTCCGTAACCACAAAAAAAATTAAAATTGTGCAAAAAAAGTTATTGCGACAACTTGTAGAAGAGATTTTTTACAATTAGGTTTATAATGACTAAACTTACTGATTCCATTAAGAAAAAACCGAAATATTAACACTTTTTTGTTTCTCACAAATTTGGCCCAAAAACTTATCACATTTTTTGATTTGACCCATATATTTTATGTTAATTGTTATAACCATTTAGGAAAAATATCTTCTATAATGCCTTAGCTGGTATAAACTATAAAGGTTAGTTTTCTTTTTGCAAGTTGATCATGAAATCAATACCTTGCTGTTAACTAAATAAATGTTTATACCATAATAATTACTAACAAAACTTATTATATTTATTTTACCTTAAAAAAAAATGGTTTGACATAATTCAAATCTATTGCAACTCTGTAAGGGGCTTTCTTTCTGGAGCTATAGTTACTAAATTATAAATTTTATATTTAAAAAATCGGTTAAAAAATGCACAAAAGTAAAACCACGAATTGTGCAAAATCTAGAGCCAATTTGAATAAACTGATTGCAGATTTGAAATCAGCACCCACCAATTATCCTAAGTCTACACCAAAGTTGTCCAACGTATGAATATTGTCTCATTTTGTAGAGCTGTGTAGTAAATAATAATAATAACACAGTACAACACTAAAAATGCATCGGGCGTGCGTGATATCAATTCTGATAGATTTTAGGATTAGTATCACGAATGTGAACACCAAATTTTAAAATTAACTCTAGTTTTTGAAATATTCGCAAATTTGACTTTTAGCAAAAAGTCAGTTTTTTTCCTTAAAATTTATTATTTATTCATACACCTGACTAAACTACGGTTAATTTTTAATATGGTTTCAAAGTATAGACTTTGGGCTTTTAGAACCATACCAACTTGTTTTTGTTAGATAAGGGATCTAGGATATAATTGCAATTCAAATGAAAACTTCACTTACTTTCCTTTTTGCAAATCAAGTAAAATCCCTTAATCGGATTTGCAAAGTCTTAACACATGACGTAAATTAATATTCCACTAAATTCTTTTTGCCAAAAAAATCACAACTTTTGCATCAACATTTTCCGAAATTCAATCTGAAACACAAATTTTATCGCCAATTTCCAAAAATGTAAATATTTGTTAAAGTCGATTTCATTAAAAATTTTGGGTGGCGTATGCTTTGACTTGGTGTATTTTTGGGGCATTCTGATTAGTTAATTTATTTTCAACCAATCAAATTGTTCGAAAATATAAATATTTTTGTAGGGTTTTCATATACAAAATGAACAAAATCGTATGTTTAACAATAAAACGGACTAAATTTAAAATGCTCTTCCATAGTACTTTTTTGAACATGCATATTTTAAAATCGTTATTTTTTTAAGAATTTGCACTTAAATTATCTAAAACTTTGTTGAAATTTATTAGAAAATAAAATCCTGGAAAGGATTTCGTTAATAAAAGTAGAAATTTCAAATTTAAATGCATCTGTAGGGAATATAATCGCAGATGTCAGAACATGTGATATATCAAATTAAAGGGCATATTTCATTCTATTAAAATTTTGCAAAAAGTGGCATTCATAGTTTTAATTTTACATTTTTTTCAAAAAGTTTATTACAAAATTGAAATTTTCTGCAAATACGGTTTTGTAAATATTTCTTAAACTATAGCTAACTTTAAAATTCTAAGGCCATATTCGTGATCTACGACCCAATGTCTATTAGAAATGATGTGTCGCAATCCCGATACATCAAATGTTTCTTATTTTGTTGTACTGTGTAATTAAACCCATTCCGATTACCCATGCAATCCATAAGAGAGTAATGCTACGACACTATATTTAAAATTCAAATAATGAATGATTTAAATACTTTTCCAACAGATCAATAGTCTCTTGTTGGGAATGCAATCTGGCTTGACCAAATTTTTATGTTTTTTGCGCCTTACAATAGCCGGTCAACTGAGCATCATTATGTGAAAAAGATTGGCCAAGTGGTAATAATTATGAGCCAGGAAAAGAAGATATCTCCTTTACACGACTTGTGAACCCACAGGACATTTTATTGACACCTCTTCACATTAAACTTGGGCTCATCAAGAACTCCGAAAAACCGCTCAACCTTGAAGGACCGGCTTTTAAGTACCTAGCCAGGTTGTTTCCAAATTTTCATAAGCAAAAGTCAGAGAAGGAATATTTCTCAGACTTGATATCCGAAAATTAATCGCTTACAGAAACTTTACAAAATGTTTAACGTACTATAAAGCGTGTAACGAGAAGCCAAACTAATATTTTGCACGACCGTGCTAAGGGCGTAATGGGAGGGATCTTGTTTGGCCATTACAAATTTGAAAAAGATTTAAAAGAAAAAAAGGAAGAAAAATTGTGTCCACTATCTTTAGTTTACCTACTGGTAAACTTTGCTGGTAATATATATATATATATTTGGAGAAATTGTTAAACATATTCGTCGTGTTTTTACTATAAACAATATATATTTGCATGCAAATATATTATGTTTGCCTGTAAATACATAAATGTCTGGATGAAATGAAATGACGCTATCGACAAAAATTATATGTTTGGCAGCAAACATATAATATGTGTGTCATAAACAAATTATGTTTCAATGCAAATATTATATATAAATAATATATTTAGTTATAAAGCAATTATTAATATATGCCAAACAATAGGTGTATTTATTCTACCCTCCAAATTTCTCTATATTTTAATGAAAAACATAAAAAGTAAAATTAATACATCTACTGTTTGGCGATTATTTAAAAACTAATAATATTATAAATCACATTGAATTTTACATCTAATACAAATCTTTCATTGAAAAACAATAACTACAATCTCTTCATTTATTTTTTATTTATTTTTATTAACAAATATTAATTAAAAACTCTTATAATAAGTTAATACTTTAATATACACAATTAAATTTTTTTTTTATTTTTAAAACATTTTTATGTTTTATTTATACTAATTTATTTTATTTTTTCACATCTTTCACAATAAAATTAATAAATAAATGAAAAATATCACTAAATTTTCTGACTAGATGCAGTCTAGCTAAACTAAACGATTACTACCAAGTACAAAAGTTATAATGGCTACATACAACTTTATATGTATCAAGAATGGAAATTCGCCGTTTTTCCAAATATATGTTAATTGTATCCCACAAATATAATTATTGTAACGTTAAAAATGCAAAAATATGTATTCTTAGATGACAAAATATGACTAATTTACAAACAAACCCATTTTTACCGGGAAAAATATGTATAGTAACTATAAAAACAATATAATTGGAAGCATACTCCAAATACATATATGGTAGTTTGTAAACATACATATAATAACCTCCAAACATATACAAAAACGTCTTTTTCCTCCGTGTACGGCCTTACGTTTCATTAACAATAAATGAAATTTAATTGATAATTTTTAACATTATAAACTATTTATTATTATGAAAGTAAAAAAAAAATAAACTAAGGAAAGAAATATTTATATGGGTGAAATCAAAAAATGTGATAAGTTTTTGGGCCAAATTTGTGAGAAACAAAAAAGTGTTAATATTTCGGTTTTTTCTTAATGGAATCAGTAAGTTTAGTCATTATAAACCTAATTGTAAAAAATCTCTTCTACAAGTTGTCGCAATAACTTTTTTTGCACAATTTTAATTTTTTTTGTGGTTACGGAGTTTACATTTTCACAAGCAAAAGATATAACAAAAAAAATTGCGTACGAATTTTCTTCAATTTATTAGTTTTTATATTTGGGTTTTCAACATGCTTTTCACTAATATACAATTTGTGTTTATCACATTGGCGGTTTCGCAAATAAAAATACAATTCATTCCGCGAAAATTTTTTATTTTTTTTTAATTTTGTATTTTTGGTTCTTTTAAATGGTTTGCAAAAATTTTAAATTTTTTAAAATCCAATCAGCGGTTGCGAAGTTACAAAATCATATATTAAAAACATAACATTTCGCGATCAAAAAATTCTTAAATTGTGTGAAACAAATTTAATTTGTCAAACTAATGTCAGTAATGACTCGAAATATCGATTCAAAACCAATGAAATACAAAATCAATCGTTTTTCGCTCCAGCAGCTTAGGGTAAAAAACTGATAACTTTTTTTGATTTGACGCAAAATTATTAGTTGAATCGTCTTTTGACGCATAAATATTAGTTGAATCACCTCTGTTTATGGTTATTTTAAAATATTTTAAACATTTATCTACATTTATTTGAATGAAATCTGATGCAAACAATTGTGCTTACGGAGTTTACAGTTACGGAGTTTACATTTGGTTACTTTTTTCGTTTTCTTTCAGATACGCTTTGCCAGAATTTTTTTTTCCGAAACAAAATCGCATGATGCCTACAAGGTGAATCCAAATATGAAATTGTTTTTCTTACTCGTTAAATAGTTTGGTGTAAAAATTAGGAACGGAGTTTAGAACATTTTTTCAAATCTTATTAAAGGCATCCTTTTTCATCTCGAGAATGTTACATGCTGCAGAAAAGCTTCAAGTCTGTTATACTGGATGATTACTTACAGTCCAACGATCATTTGAGTATAAATAACATTATACTTTTCGCAATATAAATAATAGATAACTCCAAAATTCTGGTATATGCATTTTTATCAAAAATTATGACAAAAAATCGTTACAGAGTTGAAGTCGTGATAGCTAAGATATACGAAAAAGTTTGTAAAATGTATTAATTTTTATTAAAAACGGCACTTTTCCTCTTAATAAAAATTCTTACGGTTAGTGTTTAGCTTTATTGGTTATTAAAATATAAGCTATTAAAATTAAAAAACCTTATGAGTTACTTGTTACGGAGTTTACATTTGGCCTATAAAATTGGTCACAAATTTTATGTATTAACCAAAAATTGGTCAGGTTGTTATAAATTTTTTAAAACAGGTGACAATGCGCTGATATATATCGAAATATGTAACTTAAATGTAATCCATGCATTAGAAATTAGGTGGTTACACGGTTTTTATCACATTTTTTGATAACACCCATATAAATAGATTGGAGAAAAATTCCAAAGATAAATAATAATAATTTATAATAAACTTGATAATTAAAAATACATATTTTAACTTACGTGGTTCCATTGCGGTGATCAATGCATTAAATTCGTTGTCGGTAATGTTTAAGGATTAAAATTAATTACCAAGTGGATTAGTTAGATTAAAATTGATTAGTTAATATTTAAAGAATAAAAAAAAAATTAGTAAATTTCCAATTATTAATCAATAAGATCTAATGGTTATTTTTTTACACATAATTAACATTAAGTTTCAGATTTGATATTGAAGAAATAAAGATAATTAAAAAAAATGGAATTAATAAAAAAAATCGCGTTTTAGTTACGTTCTATTGTAATTAAGAGTGGCAATATTGTGCACTCGGTTATAGAATTTTAGACAATTCTTTTAACAATCCACTAAAGCGGAGTTTACATTATCTGGTTTTGTATCTGATTTTACGTCTGACAAATCAAATAAAAAATCCTACGAAACGACGCGATTGTAAAAAAAATCTCGTATATTTGTTTACACCATCAAATGCAATCGGGTGAAAACAGCTGTTACCATCGGATTCTCATAATTTTATGAAATATTTCAAAATCAATCTGACTGTCAAAACTTCAATCGGATTTTCTGCAAGTATCAGACAAAATATGTTGACATTATAGGATTTTGGCTATCTGAATGATTTTTTTGACAGATCCTATGACTTATGCTATAATGTAAACTCCGCTTAGGATCAAGATAATTCGAATAGGAAAAGAAATTACAGATGTCAATATAACGTCCGGCAACTGCAGTCAATTGTTGATAAAACAAACTATTCGTGAGATATTATGGTATGATGATTTATATAATAACGGTGGATTAACAATTTATAGTTGATTAATAGTTGTTGACGAATTATAATTATTCGTCTAAGAAACCCAATTTCTCGTAACTATTTAGATACATTATGATTTGATGAGAAGAATCGCTGATGAACAAATCTTGCGACAATATTATCTTTCTTCAACAGATATGTTGAGAACAATCTTTTGTAACCAATTAATGATAGGAAATTGAAATTAAAGAGTTATTTATAATCAGTGGAAGAACATTAACAATCCTTTAGATTGTATTGTCGCACTGTTGGTGAAAAATATATCTCCAATTTTTAGCTCTTCAAAAATAATTCTCCTCACTTTCTAATCGACTTTTTCTTTTTTTTAAATTTTTTTCCATCTAATTAATATTGAAAGTTTTTCCAATTCTCCAATTTTCAAATTCTATTCCATAAAATCACAAGTGTTTTTAAAAACCCATAAAAAACAAAACATACCTTCCTTAAGCGGCAGCGTGCACACATTTTAAAAATGTTTTTTACATCCTTCTCGGTAACTTTAAATCCCCGCATTTCAATCGACAATTTATTGAAAAAGTATCACAAGATTGGAGGTCAAATTTCTCTTAAAATTTCCTGCATTCACATATCAATTTCTTTCCTGAAATCTTTTTCGATACAAGCGATAAACAGGGAGAGTAACCTGTTATAGTTTGTTGTAAAAGAACCTATTACTTTCTGGTGAATCGCTATATAAAAAGAACGTAAATTACAACATATGCTAATGCATTATAAGGTTCCGCAACCAGTTTTTTGGATTTTGCTTTCTTACTGTGTAACGGCAAATATCGATACTTATCATTTAACCATGCATACTACCGAAACTCCCTTACGATCATACTTCTTAGACGTGTACATCCACATAAACGTGGATAGAAGAAGAAATAACACTTAAAGGCATTGGCATTCAATGTATGATACTACTTAGTTGAGTAACAGTAATAGTGTGACAGTAATACTGTAATACACACTTATTTCTTATCCTTGAAAAATGATACCAGCGATGATTGATTGATATAGTGCGTGTTTTAGCATGAATTTTATAAACAAAATACTTTTGTGTACAAAACTTTAGTGAATGTTGTTGAGTAATTGTTGTTGTCAGGACTATATATTTGGAACTAACAAAATACTTTAACTCTCAATGTTATATGTAAGGAATATACGAGGAGCTACTTTAGCGTACTTTACTTTTATCTCGTTAATGTGGCCAATAAATACAATGCCACAGACTTAGCGGCGCTTAAGTGCGCTCCATAATAATTTGCTCGTTTTTTAACCACTTAAAGTTTTTCCTCCCCAGTATTTTTTTTTTGTGGAAAGTTAAATTTTTTTTGCAGAAAAGGAGAATGGTTTACACGAGGCTTGTTTTTTTTTTTTTTCTTTGCAGGCATAAGATGTTGTTCGTTTAGTGATGTTTTTTGTTGCAAAGTTTTTAGGTAGACTTTTGTATAATGTAGTGTTGCATGTGAATTTTTTGTTGTTAAAAATTGGCAGGAGTTTTGTTAGATTTTTTTGTTAAATATTTTGTTTTTCCAACTGCACTAATAAATGCGTTTTTCTATTCTGCCTTTACCACTTCGATACTTTATTTCATGCAGAACATAAATTTTTCTGTTAGTTGTGTTACACGGAGAGACAATATAAAATGACAACAACAAACAAACTTAAGTTAACATAATAAATATTACTGGTTTTTACAATTTGGCGGCAAGATGGCCAAATTTATAAAACAAAAAATATAAGGCTTTGTTTCAAACTAAATGTTTTTATAAAGATGCCAGTTTGCTAAAATACCAGTGTCGAATAGGGACAGTATTTCTTTAATTTTTCTGGTAAATTTCATTGACCAAATCTTTTATATGTGCCTCATTGTAGTAAGGTGCTATAATGGATGCCGTGTAGTGCCGAGCAATCATAGAGGAGCTGACGTAATGTCTCATTCTCACCTGGTACGCTGAAGCTAAAACATCATATACCCCGAGCCCATCCGAGACTTTTACCGTGTCTGCCCAACAGCTAGTGTCCGGTTAGCACCGCCGTCAGCCTTAAGATATTTCTCCTACTCCTGCTAATAACAGATATAGTGCGCCCAGAGAAAAGTGTGGCGAAATAAGTCTCGCGGTCCTACAAGTGCGCAGTCCATCATATCTGCTCCTCGCCTTTTAGAAGCAGTGCCAGAAGATCCCACTTAATGATTTCGAGGCGTGTAGCGACTGGCATCGCTGTGGAGACATTTAAGGTAAAACATGGCCTGTCAACTCGTGTGCCTGTTCATTTCCGTAAAAGTCCCTGTGGCCAGCGACCCACACCTACGTAATCAGGGACTGACGACTTAGACTATAAAGTTCTTCCCTATGCTGCCAGGTGAGGATAGAAGATGCAGTGTGGGAGCACATAGTCAAAAGCCCTGCTTAGCTATCAACGAAGATACCCAAGATTTCCTAAGCCCCGACCTCACACGAGAGCCTACAGGCTTCTCTGATAGCTGGAATCTCCACCTGAAAGAAATTAGCATGAAAGACACTATCGTAAGGTATCCTGAAGGAGTTCCGTATATCGCATTCAAAAGAGAAAACCCACTCCACAACTCATCTTTTAGCTGCCCCTAATGCCATTAGATCCCTCCTGTCCAATTTTCTTGTAGAAGGGAAGCTGACCAAGAAGGGCCTACAGAAGTCAATGCAAGGACTATGGAAGTCCGAACCTAGTCTAAGTTACAGGGACAGCTGGTCAAGAAGTTTAACTTGTTCATAGGTTCTGCTCTTCCAAGAACCCGTGGAAGCAGCTCTCGCCGCACTGCTAGCTGAAGCTACCAATCCATATAAATCAATTAGAATAATATGAAGCTTCGCATTGAGAGCCTCAGAGGGGCAAGTCTTTATCGCCCCCGTAAATCCAATACAAGCCGAACGCTGCACCCTGTACAAGTTGTTCGGTAACTACCCGCCTGGAGAGAGCCACTAGAGCCATAAATGAATATGGGGTATCGATTAACGTATACATCCACAACACTATCTTGAGTCTCAAACCCCATCTTGAACCAAACATCCTCCTACAGGAGTAGAATGCATCCGTTGCTTTCGTAACCCTGTACTCGGTTTTAAGTTTCCACGCGAGTTTCAAGTCCAGCAAGATACCAAGCTGTTAAGCATGTCCAGTAGAGCGTACCACCTTACAGGCAAAAAAAAGTGCACCGTACACCCTCCAATATGAAGTATTTTTGCAAGGAGGTTTAAAAAAAATTTTTTTGCCGAACGTAGGGGTCGCCATTTTATATTTTTCGTTATATCTTTGGCATTTACAGTCGGATCTTAAAGTATGATACAGCGATGTTTTTCTCTCGAGGGAACCAATGTTTTGCTCTAAGGACCATTGACCTCAAGTATACCGTTCTAGTAGTTACCACCAGATCTCAGTTTCTAAAACCCTAATGCACCACCCTAATGTCAGAAAATTAAAGCTCGCAAAAAATCACTAAACTTTTGCTAAAGAAGTTCTAAACCCAGTAAATTTTTTTTATATATTGGTTGCCGAACGTAGGGGTCGCCTTTTTAAATTTTTTTTCATTGGATTTTTCCTTTATAGCAAAACACGACCAGTGTTTTCGAGGCAAAAAAATCGATATATCACACTTTAAAATCCGACTTTAAATGCCGAAGATATAACGAAAAATTGAAAAAGGCGACCCCTACGTCGGAAAAAAAACAAATCAAATACTTGAAGTTGCCTTGCAAAAATATTTCATATTGGAGGGTGTACGGCGAACTTTTTTTTTCGGTACGGTCTAATGTCCAGAGAGGGTGAGTTCGCAGCCCTGAAGTCGAGGTAATCTTAAGCTCTATTTGGCCCTACTGCTGAACCAGTTATATTTTACCCGGATTCACTCCCAGACCACAGATTGTGGCTATGTTACTGAGAGTTTCTAGAGCACTGGTCACGATGACGTTTCTTATCATATCCAGAAACATTTCCGAAGCTAGTATCACCACATAATCCGCATAAACAACAACTCTAACACCCTGATTATCCAACTCAACAAGAAGTGAGTTAATAACCAGAAGCCACAAAAGCCATCTTGTTGTGTTCCCCTCATAACTTGCTTTGACTTCCCGCTATTATCCAGATGAGCATTGAAAATCCAACATGGTTACTAACCAGCTGCTGACGTAGGTCTCCACGACCAGATCAAAAAGGGCGTTCTGTATTGTATCAGTTCTGATATTGTTGAGAGCTCCTTCTAAAAGTATGTTGTCCGAATTCCAATGATCTATCCACTAAGATCACAAACTCGTGAAGCGCAGTTTCTGTTGGGCGACCTTTCAGATAAGCATGTTGACTGCCAGAGAGTTGCGGCGACCTCAAGAGGTAGTCTTATATGTGCATCGGATATCCTTCCAGTGTTTTAAGCAGAAATGTTAAGAGACTGATTGGCCTGAAGTCCTTTGCAGCTTTATGGGCTCTCTTGCGAATCTTAGGTATAAATACTACGTTAGTCGTTCTCCAGGTGACAGGCACGTAGTTTAGGGAGAGCCAAAGTTTGTGTATCATACATGGATTACATACATGGGACTACTGAAATTGTTAGACTAATTAATTTCCGATTTCATTACCATTGCATTGATATCTATTGTAATGAAATTATTTTCATTACTGTTTTTTTTTAATAAATGATAATTATTTCGGAATTCGATTTCATTGAATACTGATAATGGTTTTAGATTTGATTACTACTGGCAATGCATCAGTTAAAGAAAATAATTACAATTGACATATCTGCTTTTCAAGAAAACGTAAATATGGAGAAAATTCGTTGAAACTACCCAATCAGAAATCGCCAGTGGTACAAAAAATCAAGCACTGGCATACCACTGCGTAACCATGGTGTTGAAAATAAATGACTGGGAGAACACTCATTTGGGACGCTTTGCCAGCGTTTGCAAAAAGCGTTTTTCCAGTATTTGTTTTACAAAAAGTTCGGTGGTTTTTAAAAAAACCCACTTGCAAATAATGGTCTAAGAGTGATATGCCAACGTTTACAACCAGTGGTTATCCAGTGCTCCCTAGCCAATGCTATTCACTGGTAGAGCAATGATTTTATAAAAATGCTGACGCTCCGTTAAAAAAGATTTGTAGTCAGAAGGTTCCAAGTTCAAATCCGGTTGCAAGGAAAAAAAATTTTTTAATTTAAAAATATTTTGTTCTATAAAATAAATTTGTATGTTTGTGGACAAGCTCCTTTAAGACCAACTTTTTTTTTGCTCTCCCAACGCTGGCATATTAGTTACAAAAAACTGTTTACAAGTGCTAGCATTTTAGCACAGCCAGTCTTAAGCCATCAAGTATTATGTCTCGTTAGCTCAGCGGGTAGAGCAATCATCTGACGGGCTGGGTTCAAATCACGGCAGGACCAAAAAAAAAAATACATATGAACTTTTTTTTTTATTTTGGAAAATATATTTTATTTTGGAAAATATATTTCCAGACCACCTATTTATTGGTTTTGCCAGCGTTTTGCCAACGTTCAAAAATTTTGTTTCTCCAGTGTTTTTCCAGCGCTTTTTGAACAGCCGGTTCTTTTGCCTAATGATGTTATCATTTTGGGAATGGGAAAGCACTTTTTGCTAGTACTTGTACCACCTGTTAAAGTCCTTTACCATCGCTTTCCCGTTTGTATTTTTCTGACTGGGTAGGGATGTAAATTGCTCGTTCAGGTTCATGCTCAGTAAAAATATAATAATAATTTGCATTCCGTTCTGGTTTTAACCAGATAAATTATTATTAAGAAAATTATTATTATAAAGTGTGCACCGATATAATTCCTCAGTAGCTCAGTTAGGAAAAACCTCAGTTGAAATTAAGATATTTTAAAATAACTTGCAAATTACACCGTCGCATTAGTTTCAATAACTTTCAAACTGTGATCTTAGGATTAGAAGAAACAAGAAATTTTACTGTGATATTTTATTTTTAGTTTTACATTTATTTTTAATTAATTAATCTGTGTTTTTGTATTGTCAAACATATAATACTGTGATATTTTTTAATATATAATTTTATAAAAGGACTGTATATCTAATAAATATTACTCCCTGATGATGCTGGAAAATTCCCAGCGAAACGCCGGATTGGAATAAAAATGAAAATAAATAGTCTTTTTATTTCAATTTTAATGACCTTGGAAGCCTGTATTTGGGAAGATCTAAATAAAATGTAGAGAAAATTAAATAATTATCATTAACTTTAAAAATTTTGCAAAAAGGAAAATTTCTGCATCAGTAATTTGATTGCAGAATATAAATCGCTGACTAAATTTTTTTAAATTTATTTTTTATACCACAAAGCATTTTATAGCACTCCGCTTCTTATCTTTTTGAAAAATGTATAAATTTTGGTCTCATTTGAGAGCTTTTTCTATCCGTGATTATAACTTCTTTAACAAAACCCGATGTTCGTTTTTATATACCAGGATTTTTTTTAACAAATAGTTTTTAACCAGTTGTAATTAGTTTTTTTTACATAAATGTGATTTCATTATCTGTAGTAATGTTTTTCTAAAGCCAAATATTTCACTACCAGGGCAACTTTACAATGACAGAAAAAAAGTTGAAATTGGCGCGCAAAAATGCACAAAAACCAATGAAAAAAAGAAAAAGTTTACTTCAAATATTTAAAAATATACTGGTTGATTTAGTGTTTTTCTTTAAATATTTCTAAGAAAAAACAACAGTGAAAGAATTCACAGTTTAACTGTTAAAGTGCAGTTGGCGTAAATTAGTATGATTTCTAAAGTTTAAAATTTCCGTTGCTGTAAAAAATTCCCGTAATTTTTTTTTGCCAACATTAAACAAATTTCTTTTTTAATTTTTTACAAAAATTATCTAAAAATGTTGGATATTCTAATTAAGAATCAGACTATATTTTCCCGAAGGTGTTAGATGTGCTGAATCCGAATCTGACTTAAAATCGCTGATTACGTATCTAACATTTGCATTTCACAGGTTAAACTGGAGGATACAATATGGACAATAAAAACCCAAAATGGATTTTGTAGGGGACAAGTAGCACTTTTAGATACCCTAACGACCTTTTTGAAATAAAAATTCTGGAAGTTACAGGATATCAAATGTACCGGAAAACGTGTTTTTGCAATTTAGGTTAAAATATCTCAAAAATATCCTGATGTGATACGGCTATTCTGAGGTCAGATTCTAATTCAGCACGTCTAAAACCTTCTGTAAAGTATAGTCTGATTCTTGGTTAGAAAACATTGTCGGCCAGTGTTATTATTGGTAATGCATTATATTTGGTTTGAAATAATGGAAAAAAATAATTTGTTATTAGTAATCCATTAATATATATTTTAAAATAATGCCGAAATAAAGTCGGTGTCATTACTAGTAGTCCAGAGAAAATGATATATCATTACCGTATCTACACTGGGTTGTCAGGTTTATTTACCTTTGTTGTCTTAAAAATAAATATCAAGAAAATTAAAAAAAAAATAATAAATAAACCAACAGGAAACCCCTTCATAACTTGGTTAAACACTTGCTTCTTTTAAAAATCGAACTAACGAAATTATGTTCCTCTTTGATTATATGTATATGTGACCTTCTCCGAGAAAAGGCACCTAGTGTGTCAAAAAACGGGTTTGGACTTAAGAGTGGATTCTGGTACCTAAAAGGGTGTAGAATAAGATGAAATGAGTTAGATTTCTGATAAAAATTTATTTACTTATTTATTTGATTTTATTTATTATGTTCAAAGTGATAATGCGTTATGAAACTTTAAATGCGTTCTTTTCAAAACTTCATTTTCACACACTAGGTCCCTTTTCTCGGAGAAGGTCACATATAAGCGATATTCTTATCCCTCCGATAGCCGCTGTTTTATGATGTACCTGATGTCTTCTATGTCGAAGTTCCACTAGTACTGTGTCTCCAAGAGAATTGTTTCGTGCAATGGAAACAATCTTATTTTTGTGCTTTTGTTTTATAGTTATCGGAAATAAAATCAAAAACACCTGTCCTTCTTATTACTAAGAGACACTTACACTGATCATCTTTTTATACAAGAAGAAATTCTCAATTGCGTTCTATTAGAGTACTTACCAAATTACAGATTTGTTTCTTTCATGCACTGCTATCACTTAAGAATGTTGAACAAACTCCTCGATAAACTTCCAAAACAACGCTATTATGTTTATTTTTCTCAAAGCTTTGGAAGCAACGAACTCTCTTAGGAAATTTCTCCACAGAAGTTTATTCAAACTTAGATTAAAAGGTTTTGAAAGCGTTTTCAATGAAATATACTAAGATTAAAGAAATCTACATCAAAGCATTGTCTTCATTATATCACTATATACAGTGCATTTAGATTTTAATATTTATACATATTTTGTTTTATATTTTAAACTCAAGAAAATTTCTTTCAACTCTACTCCCTTTGATTGGTCTTTGGTAGTAGTGTTTAAATGTATGTACGTTTTGAAAAAGAAAAAGTTTTTCACAAAGTATTTAACTTGTTATACGCACTACATCAGGCTGTGTTGCATAACCTAGCATGATTTTTTGTTTGTTTGTTAGGTTTTTTTTCTTTTTTCTTCATCTTCTGCATCAAAGAGAAAGAAAAAAACTTAAGCCATACAGCTTTTGTGCGCTCAATTTGCGCGCTTTTGCAAGCAATTATTCAACTGGCGGTTTAAACTTGCCACAAAACAGAACCACTTTGTTTTTATGAAAAAATATTACGACCCATATTGGCAGGTAGCCACCATCAACCACATAGTATCGTTAATTCCAATGGCCTCCTGCCTCACCTTCATCTTCCGCCGACAGCATCAGCTCCATCCAACTGCAGCACATACAACATTTAAAATTTATGAAATTCAAAGAAACAACAACAGGAACAACAAAAACAAAAAACAACAAAAACAGCATGTTTTCCCAATGCTCGTGGAAACGAAAAGTGGTAAGTAGTGGTAAATACTTTACACACTATTCTGAATACTTTGAAAGCTTATAATCTGCATGAATGCTTGGTTGAATGCATTCTCGTACTCACTTGTTCTACCAATGCGATGCGATGCGCTGCGCTGCGTGCGTGTTTTTGTTTATTTGCAGTATGCAGTAGCGAATTTGCAGTTCTTTCGTACATCCCGGTTATTGAATTGTTCGAGTTGATGCTGACAATTTGTGGGTTTTTTCTTTCTTTTATTTTTATAATGTGGGTGTAAATGGTGCACGTACACATTTTTATAAATCAACATGCCTTTACACATTTTTATATTCATATTAAGGTAAAATTTATTTTTGATACAAAGGATAGGATTCTAGTGATACTGTTATTACATGATTCCTACGGTTACTCGTGGTTCACAGTGGGTTGAACGAAGACGTAATTTTAAAATATAATTTTTTCTTATTTACGAAGATTTCATACATAGCATTTCTAAAAAAAATTTACGTTTTTAGAAGTCTTTGCTATTCGAAATAAATTAACTTGATTCACAATTTTTGTTGTAATTTTGATAAATAAGGCCTTAAAGTTATGAAATAATTTGCAAATTAAAGTATAATATGCAAATTTAGAATAGAAAATCGTTGTTAAAGTCAAATAAAAATTTTTACAACTCTGTTTTTTGTTAGGACGATACAATAAATAGCACACCCCTTGTGAACAACCTAATCGTTTCCAATTAATTTTGAAACGAAATTAATTTTTATCAGGGACGTAACAGTTATAACTTTTATTCAAAAAAGTGATTGTTTTACAATTATTTCTTGTTTGAGTATTTTTAATTTTCTGTTTATTTGCTCTGTTTGATTTTTATTTTTAATTCAAACAAAAACAATCCAAACACGATTTTTATTTTTTCAAAAATAATAAAAGTTATTTTGTGATTTTTTTTCTTTATCAAAAAATAACAATTAAGAATATAAATCAAAAGCCATAGAACCAATGACTTCACCAATTATAATATCCTGATGATGTCAACTATGGTTAATAAAAGATTGAACAGTGATTTAAAGTGAGTAAATATGTATATTCCAGCCCCTTCCGGCATTCCATTTAGGTCAATTTTTAATTTTTATTTTATTATCAAATAAAAAAGTTATTGATCAATTTTTTCAAAAAAATCATTCTGTAACTTTTATAAAAAGTTTTAAAATAAAAATCAAAAAACAACAGAAATTTATAGAGTAAAATATAAAAATTGAAAAAATTAAAATCTTTGCCAAACTTTGTGATTTTTTTTTGCAATATGATTTATAAAATATAGTGCATTATTGCAGTATTATAATTAAATAAATTTGGGTGGTGACTTTTTTAGAAATATAACAGTTATTTTGGGTCTCTGATTTTTATTAATTAAAATATATATCAAAATTTCATTAAAAATGTTATACAAAAATATTAAAAACAAATCGTTTTACAGAAAATTGTTGCTTTGGAAAAACTGAAAAAAACATCAGACTAATATTTTCTTTTAAGAATAACTGCCTATTTTTATAAAAAAAATCAGACGAATTCGTTAAAACATTTGTGTGAAAAACACAAACTTGAAAAGAATTTTTTTTTAATTTTATTAGCTGCATTTGTTCTACATAAAAGTCCTAACAGTTATGTGCAAAAATTTTGAAAGAATTACGTTTTTAAATTAATGTTTTTGACACAAATTTGTTAACGAATTAGTCTGATTCTTTTTATAAAAACACCCAGTAAGTCCTTTTTTGTAAAAAGTACTTTGTTCTAATCACACTAATGGGTTTTTAGTTAACTTGTCTAGCCTATAGACATTACTTTAACTTTGACAGTTTTGATAAAAACGGCGCAAAATCTGGAATATTTTCCACATAAAAGCTTCTTTAAATCATTGGAATGCCTTTTTAATGAATATTTTGTGCTTTTTAATGCATAGTTTTGTTCATATTTTTCATTTTTAGGAGCATTTGTATTTTGTAAAAAAATATAGAAAATTTATACATTTTCATATTTTGATTCAATCAAAATACACATTCTTAAATCCTTATTACCTATGAAAAATCTTCGAGTTCTGTGTCTGTTTGTAAAATAACTCACTTAAATACATTTTTAAGTTTTAGAGTGCATTATTTTTGCAAAAATAATAGTTTTTAGTGCATATTTCTTATATTTTTAATGCATATTTTTCTTTTTTAACCGCATATTTTAGGTGCATATTTTCCATTTTTAAGTGCATGAAATTCCTTGCCCTAGTGATTACCTTCCAGTAGGCGCATTAAAATGCAAATACTTTCCACTGAAAAAGATGCCTATGTGTCGTTAAATTTTCTAAAGGAACCAATTTGATTTAGTCGAAAACTGCCAGATTCGGCCATTATTTTTATAGGTTTCCGGCAAATTTTTTACCATAAAATACTGACTTTATCCAAGAAATCTGCAATATTGTCCTCAAAAATATAAAGGACAAAAATATGAGCCGTTATTCTGGGTAAAAAGGAATGTATTTTTCTGAAATATTCTAACAATTCAGGAATATCATCACGTGGGTCTAACAACGGACCAATAACATTTATTATTGGATAGCTATTTATAAAGATATGACATCATTTTTGAAATAGAAAACTGCTGAAAATAATACTTTTATTACTTTCTTCTTCGTATACCATTATTTCAGAATGAACAAAAAAAAAACGTAATACCTTTTTGATCTTTATTTGCAACATAGATACCTTACCCTTCTCCTTCTTTTGTCAACAAACACATATTTTGTATAGTTATAGAACGTATGTCCAGCACATTTTCATGAGTTACGTACACTGACAGTAAATATCAAAGATTATAATTATTTTGTTTTTTTTTTAATGTTTTGAAAGATGTTTGGTTTTTTAACTTTAAATTTCTATTTAATTTTTATTTTATTTCTCTAACTTTATTTTTTGACATTTTAAAATACAATCGATTCCTTGGTTTATAACAACTACCTGATGATTAAACTTACTGAGTAGTTGGTCATATTCAATTCTAACATTACAAAATTACAATTAGAAATCCCGGCTCTTAATTCCCATCATTCTGTAATATACATATCATTTGATATTTCTACTTATAATCAGAATGCGCCAGTTTTTTATAGGGATTATAATAACGTGAATTTGCAGGAATGTCTAGGTGAGTTAATGACTTTGGATTTTGGGCCGATTTATGTTACGGCAAATCCTGATGAACAGCTTTGTTATTTTAATAATTTAATTTTTAATCTTTTTGACAAGTATGTTCCCCTAAGGAGATATAAGAGGAATGAAGTGGCTAATTGGTTAGATCACCCGGAGATTAAGAAGGCCAAAGAGTTCAGAGACATGGCATATAGGGCCTATATGGAATCGCGAGTTAGCTCTAGGTGGTCTACTTTTTGTAGATATCGGAATAAGCCGAAAAGTGTTTTAAGAAAAATAAGAAGGAGGATGTGCTATAGAATTTTTAGCGAATACCGTTCTCAGACCATTTGGAATAAGTTAAGGGATACTGGAATCATTGGAAATGATAAGACTCCTGCAAATATTGACCTGGATTCTTTAAATGAAAGTTTTATTCTTGAACCGGATTATGAAATCAATACCAGTTTTTTTGATGAACTGAGTTCGCAGGGAACATTTTCATTTCATAGAATTAGTGAGGATGAGGTAATTGAAGCATTCGGCAAAATCAGGTCACGAGCTGTAGGACATGATGGAATATCGATTCATTTTTGCGTTTGATTTTTCCATTAATTTTGTATCATTTGACCCATTTATATTATACAATTTTGATGGTTTCTAAGTTTCCAGAAGATTGGAAATTAGCAAGAGTTATACCTTTACCTAAAGTAAAGCATCCTACTAATTTTTCCGATTTCGGACCGATTAGTATTTTACCTGTATTTCTTAAGATTCTGGAGATAATTTTTCACAATCGTATATTGGGTCATTTAAATATGCAGAGACGTATATCTTCTTGTCAATCCGGATTCAGAGCTCATCACAGCACTTTCACGCTTGTGACGAATGTCGTAGAGTCCATTAGGGAATATCTTGATAATGGGCTTAGTGTTATAACAGTTTTTCTGGATTTTAAGAAAGCTTTCAATTCTATTTGTCACGCAAATCTTTTATAGAAATTGTATCATCAATTCGAATTCACGACTTCGACTTGTAAGCTTATGTTTTCTTTTTTTGCATAATCGGAAGCAATTTGTGCAACTGGATGCAAATGTTTCACATACTACAGCTGTAAATCGAGGGGTGCCCCAGGGCTCTATATTAGGCCCTTTACTTTTCACAACTTATATTAATGATACAACAAATGTAATCTCTTTTTGTAAGGTCCATATATATGCAGACGATATACAGCTATTGGCATGCTAGGAAAGGGAGCTATCTATTACGGACTTTGTTAATTATATTAACTTGGATATTCGCAAAATTTTGCAATGGTCATTTGAAAATAAAATGGCAATAAATCCATTGAAAGCATTTGCTATGCGGTTCGGCAGCATTCCCTTGAATATGTGTTCACTTGTAATGGGCAATGTCTCTATTGAATTTGTTTCATTCAAGACCTTAGGAATATATTTGGATGATAAATTATCGTTTGACTTTCACATAAATATGCTTGTCTCAAGAATCTGTTATTCCCTTAAACGCATGAATGAGGTTGGTTTTTACTTTCCACTAAAAACCATAAAATTAATAGCGAAAGCAATTCTTATGCCAATTTTATTGTATGGATTGGAAATTTACACAGGTTGTAATGACACCAGATTTGAAAGGATAAGAAAATGTTTCAATCGCATAATAAGATTTGTATATGATTTGCGGATAGGGTCTCATGTGACCGAGGGCGTTTTTGATTTCTTAGGTATGAGCTTTAATGACTATGTTAATATGCTTTTGTTGGTATTCTTTTATAAAATTATAAAATTTGGCATGCCTGGGTATCTTGTAACGCGTTTTAGGTTTGGGTCGTCTACTAGGACGTTTAGTTTGGTATGCCCAAGAATTAGTGCGCTATATATGCGTAACTCGTTTGTAGCTTAGGTATATAGACTATGTGATTCTGTAATTTCTTATAGCGATAGTAACTTTAACATTAGCGTTCGACAATTTAGAAATATTGTTGCCAATTGCATTTGAAAATTATGTTTTTGATTCAATGGTGAAATTCTATGTACTTGTATTTTGCTGTGATCGGTGTCTTACAAATTCGTGCTGCTAGGGTTTGGGTTCTTTATTCAAGGTTTAATTAAGCTAGTATTTCTAAATGTTAAGTTTAAGTTATACATTTAAATTTAATGATTCGTTGTAATTCAAAAGTCTGTGATTATCATACACAGAGTTGAATAGAACCAGCTGAGATACCTTAAGAATTGAGGTTCAAAGCAAAAAAGAGTAATAATAACAAAGGTTAAAAATAGCATTGTTAGATTTCATTGATGTTAGTCTAAGTTGAGTTGTTAACATATTCGATTTGCTTTCAACTTTCATATAAGTAGACGATTATCAAAGTTTAACCCGTGAAGGCAAACGACACTGATGATGGCTTTGTAGCGAAAGCCGAAAATACGTATTCTGTCTTGCTGGCCTTATCGAATTCTTTGAAATTTTTTATTCTTTGTAATTTGCTTGTGAAAATTGTGTCATCTTTCTTTAGTGTGAAAAATAATTTAAACAGAAAGTGATATTAATTTATGTTCTAGAGTCTAACTAAAAAACATTCCCCGGGTAAAAATAGTTATATATTGTTATATATAATGTGATTGGGTTATATCTGACGGTGAATGGATTCACATTAAGACACATATCATTATATACAAAAACATCTGATATTATTTTTTCAATGAATTTGTTGTACGGTAATTGATGTTATTACATATCCCCAAATCTGACTCCATATATAACGATATAAGCCATATAAAACTAATCAAAATATATGTAGTGACCGATATGATTATATGGTTCGATACTAAGTTATATAACACTGTATGTATCGTTATACTAAAAATATATTTCTTGTAATTTTATATAACTTTCTATATGATCTCGTACAAATTAATATAAATTAAGAGTTAATTTATCCACAGCCAAATAATTTTCACGTGATTTTTTTGCATATTAAATTAAATTAAAAATGATGCAAACGATTTAGATTAAATTTTTATTTTATGTTATAAAATTTGGGCCTTTGAAATTGTTTAAGCAATATCAATTTAAAGCCGGTATGCATAAAAAGTGTACCTACTATTAGACAAAATTATATAAAATCAGATATTTTTATATCGAATTAGATGTAATTTGATGTCCTGGATATGGACAAATCTCGGATCAAACTATATCAATTAATATCTAATTTGATATAATTAGACACAAGTAGATGACCCATTTTTCGGATCAAGTTGTATGTCGTTGTATATGGGGACTTATCAAATAAGATATAATTATATATGACACCGTATTAAGATTTTTTACCCGGGTCATTTATATTTATTAAAAAAAATAATTCAATCCCTGAAGTGGATGCATCCATTAAAAAAGTTAAAATTTTAGAAAAAAAAAATTAATTTGAAAAATCTTGTTTTGCACTTTTTACCACTGCGTGCCAAATTAACAAAAATTATTAAATTTTGAGAAGGTATAGCAAAAAACGTAAACAATTTAGAACATTAATTTTGGCAGCTGTTGATAATGAATTTTATTTTCTTTAATTTGCTATAAAATTGTTTTACAAAATAATAACTTCAATTTTGAAACTATTCAACCCAATGTGTGGTAGGAGAGAAGTTTACACAGATTTCTTTGGTTCAGCGACAGAGAGTAAAAACAAAATTTTTAAACATTATAAAAAATTGTTCATTCACAGCGAAAACTGATTTATTGTGACAACATATTTACACTCAAAAAAATTAGTTAGTATATATTTTAGTAAAATGTCTTGTGTAGCAGTTACTAATTTTTTTGCTTCAAAAATTGTGCTGATCAACAAATTTGTACATTGAAAAAATCCATGTTGATATATAATTTTGTCTATATTATAATAAACATATGGATGAAATCAAAAAATGTGATAAATTTTTGGCCAAATTTGTGAGAAGCAAAAAGTGTTAATATTTCGGTTTTTTCTTAATGGAATCAGTATAAACCTAATTGCAAAAAATCTCTTCTACAAGTTGTCGCAATAACTTTTTTTGCACAATTTTAATTTTTTTTTTTTGTAACTGAGTTTACATTTCTGCAAGCAAAAGATATAACAAAAAAAATTGGGTACGAATTTTCTTCAATTTATTAGTTTTTCGTATTTGGGTTTCATGATCAAAAAGTTCTTGTGAAACAAATTTAATTTGTCAAACTAATGTCAGTAATGACTCGAAATATCTATTCAAAACCAATGAAATGCAAAATCAGTCGTTTTTCGCTCCAGCAGCTTAGGGTAAAAAACTAATAACTTTTTTTGATTTGACGCAAAATTATTAGTTGAATCGTCTTTTGACGCATAAATATTAGTTGAATCACTTCTGTTTATGGTTATTTTAAAATATTTTAAACATTTATCTACATTTATTTGAATAAAACCTGATGCAAACAATTGTGGTTACGGAGTTTACAGTTACGGAGTTTACATTTGGTTACTTTTTTCGTTTTTTTTTAGAAACGCTTTGTCAGAATTTTTTTTCCGAAACAAAATCGCATGATGCCTACAAGGTGAATCCAAATATGACATTGTTTTTCTTACTCGTTAAATAGTTTGGTGTAAAAATTAGGAACGGAGTTTACAACATTTTTTCAAATCTTATTAAAGACATCCTTTTTAATCTCGAGAATGTTACATGCTACAGAAAAGCTTCAAGTCTGTTATACTGGATGATTACTTACAGTCCATCGATCATTTGAGTATAAATAACATTATACTTTTCGCAATATAAATAATAGATAACTCCAAAATTCTGGTATATGCATTTTTATCAAAAATTATGACGAAAAATCGTTACAGAGTTGAAGTCGTGATAGCTAAGATGTACGAAAAAGTTTGTAAAATGTATTAATTTTTATTAAAAATGGCACTTTTCCTCTTTATAAAAATTCTTACAGTTAGTGTTTAGCTTTATTGGTTATTAAAATATAAGCTATTAAAGTTAAAAAACCTTATGAGTTACTTGTTATGGAGTTTACATTTGGCCTATAAAATTGGTCACAAATTTTATGTATTAACCAAAAATTGGTCAGATTGCTATAAATTTTGTAAAACAGGTGACAATGCGCTGATACATATCGAAATATGTAACTCAAATGTAATCCATGCATTAGAAATTCGGTGGTTACACGGTTTTTATCACATTTTTTGATATCACCCATATATGTTTGTAAAAATGCTTTTAAAATAAAAATAGAAATTTCTAAAATACATTTGGAAAAATTTGAAATGCAATTAGAATATTATTAAATGCATTTGGAAAATTTTGGAATGCGAATAGAGTCTTTTTAAATACATACATTTGGAAATTTCTGAAATATATTTAGAGGATTTTGAAATACAAATGGAATTGTTTGAAATGCATTTGGACAATTTTGATATGCAATTGGGCAAATATCAAAGGTTTTTAGACAATTTTAAACAATATTATTTTTCACAATTTGTTAAATACGTTTGGGATTTTAGCATATTTAATTCCTTTAATGCAATTAATGTATATCCCGATAAAATAAAATTAAAAAAACTAATATGCTAGTGCTTGTGCAAATTTAAATATTACTGACACTTTAGAAAACATTGTTTTCTATTGTTGTTTATACATGAATGGATGTCACTACATTGCTAGATCTGTCAAAACAACAGAGTAGTATTTTGAAAGATGACAAAGCAAATTGTGGTAAATTTTTTATTGTTGTTTTTGTTTTTTCTTTGATATTTTAAATATTTAATAACGCTCCTAGACGAGAACAAGAAATATTTCCAGAAATTCTAAAAACGACGTCCCCTTAGGCAAGAATGAAATCCGGATAGGGACATGCCTACAACGGATTATTTTTCACAATTTATTAAATACGTTTGGGATTTTAGCATACTTAATTCCTTTAATTTTTGGACAATTTTGAATGATTTTTGGACAATTCTAAAACATTTTTGGACAATTTTGAATGGTTTTTGGAAAATTTTAAAACATATTTGAAAATTTTAAAACATTTTTGGATAATTTTGAAATATTTTAAACAATTTTTAAACCTTTTTAGACAAAACATTTTTAGACAATTTTTAAATATATTTTACATTTTCTGAAATAAAACTGAAAATGGTGTATATTTAAGTTTTCGGAAAATAAATTAACTGAAGTACAATTTATCTACAAATATTGTGAATTTGTTTAGCCTATTAACATTCAGAAAAAAGTATACAATTTTTTTCTAAAAATCTGCTCGCTGATTTTAAGCAACAATTTTGCAGGCGTTAGCAATGTTTCTACAAACAGCCTCCTGACTAATATTTTTCTGAGTCAGCAAAGTTTTTTGCTGACTTCACTAGCTTTTCTTTTTTGAGTGTACAACAGAATTTCGATTAGAGTATTATATTTGAATTGACCCACGAATACATTTGATTGCGATAAATCATTTGTTTTCTCTGTGTTCATTTTCTCACACAACTATTTGTCGAAGGATACCAAGACGGAGATAGAGAGTGAGTCGACAACCTTCATCCGGACGAAAATACATGATATTTCTGGAATGTTACCTACCCGATATTGTCGTCCTAAAAAGGGTGTGACCATGGAGAGCATATTTCCTTAAACAAAAACTCGAAAGGCTGATTTCATGGCCTCAGAAGACATAAAGGATATTCGAAGGTCCTCCGAAGGATGCGAACTAAGACGCAATACTTCCGTCCCGACGACATACTTCCATCCCAAAGGCATACTTCCATATTTTCAACGAACTTCAGAAAGATCTGACCTGGAACGCAGCATTCCTTTATGCAAACACGCTCACAGATGTAGCATAAAACCCCAAAAATATGTAGGGTAGAGGGGGGTATCCTTCGCCTGTGGGGCACAAACACTAATGCCATTTTTCTCTGATGTTAAGGGAGATAAAAAATTGGAAAAATTATATTTTAAGCATTTTTCAATTAACTTTCTTTGACATCCACTTTGACGAGTTTACACTGAATGTGGTCGCAGACAGACGTGTTTTTGTGTTTTTTGGGGTGAAAAGAATTTTGCAATAAATTCCTCAAATCGTGTGATAAAAAATAATTTTGCATTATGTTAGACCTCTGATCGTAGGTTTTCAAACAATAATAATTAGATTTTAATAAATGCTTAAAAAGTGTGAAAAATATTAATTTTTTCTTAATGCCTGTCTCTGGGGCACAATCACCAGATTGCCCCTGGAACTACAAAGATATTTAAAATATATTTAACAGTAAACTAGAACAATCGTGTCCATTCTTAAATTTATATTAATTATTCAGTTTCTTGTAATTTTGGAGAATCATTATAGTCATTATTATAGTTTTAATTTAATTTTTTCTAAAGTAGGGGAGATTTATTGATTAAAAGGAATCACATATCTTAAAGAACTTCTTATAAATTATTTATTTCAGTCATTAAAAGATTGACTTTGCCGTATTAACAATTTTTTTGTTGAAATTGTATCTAGCTCTTTTGGCGAATATCCCGCAAGTTTGGAGCAGTTACGCCGATTTGGGTGACTTTGAAAATCATTAAAAAAGTAATAGAAAGTATGCAAATAATTAGAATAAAATTCATAGAAACTAAAGCCGAGATATGTAGATTTTCAATTTAAGAGTAATTTTTGAAAAATAATTAGGGGTTAAGAAATGACAGTGCTTTAAAAAAAAGTGGCGAAGGTTACCCCCTCTACCCTAACCAGAAACGGTGCACTTGGAAAAATATGCTATACAGATATCTCCAGTGTTCCTAATAAAATGATTTAAAAATTGTCCAAAAATTTCATCTATATTTCCTAGCATCATAGACTGATAAAAGAAATAAGTGTCATCATAATCTTTTGTGCATACTTCTTCCTTTTGTTATAATAGAAGTTGTTATTGTTGTTGGCATTATAAATATAGGCTAATGCTACTCTCTGTTCAAGTACAAATAGCTGGTTGAATTGTTTTATGAGTTTATGTTAGTTTTTCTATTTGAGAATTTTCTTTTTCAATTCTTTTTTTTTTCTTTCATTTTGTAAGATTTTACTAATGTAAGTTGTTTGCATTACAAGGAAATCTTTAGGATTTTGAAGTTTGTTTTCGCTTTTCATGTTCTTTCATGTAAAATCAAACCTTTAACTTTCTTGTGTGGTTGGCAAGGATTTCAATACAACTCGATAAATATTTGCTTGTGCATGATTTTTTTTCCATATAATATTCAGATTATTGTATTTAAAAAACTACAAGGACATAGACGTGATCTAAAATTAATGAAATTGAGATAAGGTTGTGTTCTATATTCCATAAAAGCGAAAAAAATTGTAAAGTCTAATGAAGACAAAAATTAATGTTTCCAGACGAACGAAAATATAACAAAATCCATGCAATGGCAAATGAAAATGCACACAGTCATTTATACATCTCACTACAATCATCTTGTGGAAACCCATATAAGTTGTTTACTTTATTTTTTGGAATGATAACATTAGTGAAAATTTTTAAATTTTTTGTATACAACTGTTACGCGACTAGTTGCTTCTGCCCAGGTCCCATTCATACTAATTTCGTATGCTAAGAACTACCGGCAAAAAAACATTTATGATATTGGCATGGTTTAATTGTCAAGAAATTGGAAATCTTTCATTGCATTTCTAACCGAAAAATAGTTAGGATTGATATTGTCTATGCTATCATACACAAGATATCGAAGTTAACACAAATTTGGGCTTTTATTCCTTATCTTAAATCTTACAACTAACCTACTTATTTATATACCTAAATAATAAATGCACGCCCAGGAAAAAGATTGGTTGGAATTCGATCAGAACTACTAACTTGAATTTGCCAGGACGTTATTTTATTTGGAGTTACCTATAATTTAATACTATACCAAAAATATTTTACTACACAGAACGAATTTACAAAATTCTAATTAAATTTTTAAACACCTTTCTCATACCAAATTTGTAAATCCAAAAAAAAATTTATTTTATTTTTTGTAACTTTGAATTTTTATTTTTAAACAATTTTTAATGAAAGATAACAATTTACAAACTAGTTACAAATATTTCAAACAAAAAAATTTTTGGGAATAAAATTTCAATTTAAAAGAAAATGTGACTGCTTTTACAAAGTCCCATTGTTGGTGCCTACTGTTTTTTCTGTGTAGGTATTAAAAATAGGGAAACAAACTACAAAACAATCCTTTTAAAAAATTATTTGTCTCTCCAATCAATTTTAAAACTAGTATCCGTTTAGTAATTCTATGCAGTAGAAGCAGCTATTTATTTAAGGAGTGAGATCATAAAAATGTTAACACACATTTTTGCCTATAACTTTGGTTTAAAGCTTCTCATATTTTTTTTCGGCAGTTTACATTTTAAAAATATGTCAGTTAATAAATTGATTTACATCATGCAAATAGCAATTTTTTACAGAATGGACGATGGAAGAAAAGTGCGTTCAAAAATAATTAAATATTTTCAACAAAACCAAACATGGACATACAAAAAAATTGCCAAAGAAACTAATGTATGCCGCCAAAAAGTTTCAAAAGTGGTAAAAAGGTATCTGGAACACCAACAATTGAAAGGAAGCCGGGAACAGGAACAACGACTGGTTATCGTAACATTGGTAAGGCATATAAAGTTAAAAGCATCCTTAAGAGAGCTCCTAACACAACTGGCAGAAAAACAATTGAAATCAAATTTTCTACAAAAATACAACTGTTGTGTAATGGACGCCGAAACTTATGTCCTGGCTGATTTTTTGCAGCTCCCTGGTCAAAAATTTTGTGTTTCCGATGTTCGAGGAAATGTTGCGGAAAAATTAGATCGAAAAAGCAAACGAAATTCCCTAAAAAACTCCTAGTATGGTAAGCCATATGTAGCTGCGGCGAAAGAAGCCACTCATTTGTGACATCTGGCTCTATAAACAGTGAAATTTATATCAAGGAGTGTTTGCAGAAGAGACTTCTTCCATTTTTGAGTCAGCACAATGTATCCACTTACTTTTGGCCTGATTTAGCATCTTGTCACTACAGCAAGAAAGGGCTGGAGTGGTATAGTGATAATTATGTGGTTCTTGTACCGAGAGAGGCAAATCCACCAAACTGCCCACAGCTCAGGCCAGTGGAGAGCTATTGGGGTCTTGTTAAAAAAGAATTAAAGGGCACAAAAAAGGTCTCCCAGGACATGCAAGATTTCAAACGTAGATGGACCACCTGCTCTAAAAAGGTGACAGAAACTACCATAAAAGCCTTAATGGGAGGGTTTCCGGAAAAAGTGGATAACTTTGTTCGTAGTGGTTAGAATTCCATGTGGTTATTTTTGTTTGATTTTGTATTAAATTTCATTTAATAAAAATTTGGTTTGAAGTCTTAAAATTCAGTGGTTTGTTTTTTATTTAATTTTATGTGTGTTAACATTTTTATGATCTCACCTAGGGTTTGGGGAAACTTTTCCCGGGAAATCCCGGGAAAAGTTTGCCGGGAATTCCCGGGAAAATAATATATTTTTCCCGGGAAAACGGGAAATTTTAAGAATATTAAATTTTTTAAATTGTTTTTGTTTCGAATAGGATTTTTTAATTTTAGTCATAAAAAACATTTTAAATACTAAAACAAAAATGTCATTGTTAAAATCTTTTAAAAGGGAATACATTTATTTGACACACAAATAAAATCTTTGCCAAGTAATTAGGAGCATTTCAACTAATAAAGATTTTTCGCATAACTTATTCAAAATTTAAGTAGTAAAACCTAAAAACTTGGTAAAATGTTTAAAAGAAATATGAAAAAAGAGCTTTGTTTCTTACAAATAATCGCCCTTACTATCTAAATTTTTCAAATGTATAATTTAGGTAAAGTCGACTTTAGTTAAAATATTGGGTGGTTTTGGAGCATTCTGATTGGTTAATTTATTTTCAACCAATCAAATATTTGAAAATATAATTATTTTTGTAAGGTTTTCATACACAAAATGAACAAAACCGTTTGATTAAAAATAAAGTCGACTTTAAATTTAAAATACTCCTTTATATTAAGGGTCAATAATTTTATAAGTAACGTTTTCATTAACAAATGTGAAAAGAAAAGATTAATGGCTAACGGTGGTATCTAAATTTGGTTAGCCGACATCTAAATTTGGTTCACAAAAAAAAACCTTTATGGTTAGAAAACAACAACAAGAATAACGTTTCAGTTAAAATTAGCAAAGTACCCGAAGAAAAAAGTGTAAGCTGAAGAGGCATTAAAGGTTTTATGGTAGGGCAAACATTTCCTGAAATAGTATCCAAATTAGCCGCAGTCAATCCGCACCATAACTAGATCTTCGTTTATTCGAGAAAGTTTTTATAATAAAAAACTGGCATTGCAAAAAAATGAAACCGATGTAAAGAACATTATATTAAATTACTACAATCATATAAAAGATATCATAATAAAAGAAATATCGAGCACTATTTCTAACAATAGGAGATTTACTATAATCTTAGATGAATGGACAAGAATATCACAAAAGAGATATTTGAACATATGTATAAACAGAAATAATTCATTTTATAACCTGGGGTTGGTTTATATATCAGGAAGATGTTATGCTGATGAAATAAGAAGTATTGTAGAAATAAGACTAGAAGAGTTTTATTTGTCTTTGGAAAATAACATTGTGGCCACCATATCTAATGGGCCAAGTGTGATGAAACGGTTTGTTTCCGACAGTCCAGTAGTAGGTGCTTTCTGCTGGAATCATGCAATTCATTTGGCAGTGCTGCGAGTAATTTATGTGAAATCAAATGTTCAACATTCTGATATTTTTTACTTTGAATTCTCACTACACAGACTGCATTTGTACTGAAATAGTGTTTTTTTTTTAACAAAAATTACTTATATAGGTGGTTTTCATTAACAATTTTGTTTAAAAATATTGATTTTTTCATTCCCGTTTCCCGGGAAATAAAAAAGTCCGGGAAATCCCAAACCCTAATCTCACCCCTTAGTCAATATACAAGAAAATTGGTGTTATCTATCACCTTTAGTAAAAAAATTTCAATATTCGAAAGTGGTAACTATAAATACGGGTATCCTAATCAAATATGACCTTAAAGTCGAGGTTCTGTAGAACCAACCGAATTGTGGATTGTATTGATAACACACACAACTATTAATTGTTATTGATAAACGAAGTTTATACTATATTTGTTTTCCAAACTAAACATATAAGTTCAAAATAAGACATTAAAATTAATAAGTCTTTGTGGTTAAGTGGGTGAAGAGTTGGCCTAGTACGTCAGATTTCCGGGTTCGAATAACGGAAAAGACAAAAATTTTGATGTTGTTTTTTTAATAAAAATAAAATATTCTTAAGTATAAAAAGTAAATACGGCTAAGAAAATTAAAAGTAGTTGTGGTGCAGTGGGTAAGAGTGTGGATTATTAATCAGAATGACCGGGTTCAATACGAGAGAATTGAAAAAAAGTTTTTTAATTTCAATAATATTTTGTGGAACATAATAATATTTATGTGGAATATAATATTGAATTAGACAACCGAATATCAGCTTTCGCGACGAAAAATATAATTTAAAATAAAGATAGTTGTCGTAACCGCACGAATTCGATTGGCAACAAATTCGGTGGCCACAACTGAGACTGTTTTCTGGGTGCATTAGTGCCCACAACCAACAATTTATTTATGAATATATGCACATTGTATGCTGAGTTCGCTGGCATACCTAATAATCTAATAATTATTTTTTGTGGTACGGTCCGGTATTCATGTTTCCGCGCGACAGTGGGCAAATCCCTCTATCCTTATTTATAAGGTTTATTTGGGAAGTTATATGTTTATTCAACACAAACTGTGGCACAAACGATTCTTTTGGTGTTACTGTGGCATTCGGTGGGTTCTAAAGTAAGATACCAAAGATACAATACAATGGTTTTCCACAAATTCTATTGTTTATTAAAAGGCTTAATGCAAGTGATGAACAGAATATATATTAGTTCTGAGTTTTACATAATTCTACACTCATAGAAAAAAGTTTGTAGAAAAGTTAGTAAAACTGTTAGTACTTCAGCTTAACAAATTTTTAACTAATTTTTAGTTAAAATTTAATTTTTAGCTAATTTTTTTGCTACCTCCACATTACTAACTTACAATTTTTTTTGCTATTTTTTTTGCTGAATTTAGTTACTAATTTTTAACAATAAATTTGCTAACTTTACAGTATTTTGCTGAATTTTAGTTACTAATTTTTAACAGCAGATTTGCTAATTTTACAAATTTTTTGTAAACTAAACCACCAATTTTGGAGCGGTTATAAACAGAATATTAAATGACTCATAAAAATTACTGCATATTTTTAATTCGCCAAAAATAATGCAAAAAGTTTTTAAATAAAGCTAAATTAATATTGCACGAACCATTTCAATATGAAAATTGTGATTAAAAGTATCTGGGGAGCAAGTGGAGTTTACGGGGATTACCCTAATTTTTATTCCCAATATTATACTTTTTAAGCTTATTTAAAGAATACGATATTTTTAATCGAAAATGGAAACTCAAATAAATTCGGAAGTACATATCCGATCAGCAAACAATGAAAATCAAAAAAGGGTCTCTGAAATACATTTTCCCAATCAAAAAAATACAAACGGGAAAGCGGTGGTAAAGCACTTTAACAGGTGGTACAAGTACTGGCAAAAAGTGCTTTCCCATTCCCAAAATGATAACATCATTAGACAAAAGGCCCCGCTGTTCAAAAAGCGCCGGAAAAGCACTGGAGGAACAAAATTTTTGAACGTTGGCAAAACGCTGGTAAAACCAATAAATAGGTGGTCTGGAAATATATTTTCCAAAATAAAATTTAAAAAAAGTTCATATGTATTTTTTTGGTCCTGCCGTAATTTGAACCCATGCAGTCAGATTGGCAGACATTGCTCTACCCACTGAGCTAACGAGACATATAATATTTGATGGCCAAACACATAAATGAGTGATAATAGCTGGACAACTACTGGCTGTGCCAAAAGCCTAGTACTGGCAAAAAAGTTTTTGTAACTAATATGCCAGCGTTGGGAGGGCAAAAGAAAAGTTGGTCTTGAAGGAGCTTTCCCACAAACAAAAAATTGATTTTATAAAACAAAAAAATTTTAAATTAAAAAAAATCAAAAAAAAATTTTATTTGCAACCGGATTTGAACTCGGAACCTTCTGACTACAAACCTTTTTTCACAAAGCGTCAACATAACAAAATACTGGCAAAACGCTTTTTGCAAACGCTGGCAAAGCGTCCCAAATGATTGTTCTGCCAGTCATTTATTTTTAACACCGTGATTACCCAGTGGTATGCCAGTGCTTGATTTTTTGTGCCACTGGCGATTTCTGACTGGGTTGTTATGGTTAATATATTATTGTCTGTAAATATTACCACTTTTACAAAAAATCATTCTTGGGAAATTTTCATTGGCATTGCAATATAATTGGCATTACTTTATCTTAATATCAATGCCAACAAATTTCATCACCATTCAATGCCAATGAAATTTTTTCAATTTGCATTGATGAAAACAATGGTAATGAAATGTACACATAATTGAAGAAAAAGCATTGTAATATAAAAAAATATAAGAAATATGCGAATTTTTAATTTTTTTTCTTAATTTATTCTTTTATTAAAACATGAAAACAAATACTTCTTTCATCAATTATAAATGGGCATTTAGGCATTGAACAATGCCAATTGAAAAAATTTCAATTAATTGACTCATTCGTCCCAAGTATGTTTTTAAATACACATTTATTTTTTATTTATTAATTTTCATTACATTTGCTCCTTTTTTACCTTTTTCCAGTCCACTAGTAATCTGCAAAAGTTTTGTTGATTTCAGAAAATTTTAGCAAAAATATTGTAGATTTAACAGTTTTTTTTTTTTTTGCTATTTTCATTCTACTATTATTTAGCAATTTTTTTTTGCTGATTTTAGCAAGTTAAATTGTTATTTGCTATTAACAAAAATTTAGCTCAAATATTACTAAAATTCTGTAAATTTAACAGTTTTTTTTTTGCTGTTTTCATTTTATTAATATTTAGCAAACTGATTCTGCTGATATTATAACTTTTTCTGCTATTTCTACGGACTTATTTGTATGAGTGTAAAGTCGGCTTTTAAGGTCACTTGAAGTAAAAGTAAATGAAATATTGTCTATTCATTTTTAATCCGACGTCTTATATTTTCAGTCAATATTTTTGATAATATATATTTAATTTTACCGTAGATTTTTAGTTGATCAATAAGTGTTATTTTTGTTGGGATTTAATATCAAATATTACAAATTCCAAACAGAATTCACAATTTTTATTTTACAACAAATAAAGAAAAAAACTCATGAAAAACGTTCCTAGAACCAATGGTTGAAAATTAATGCATTTTTAAATACTACCAGGCACTATCATCAGATTGTCTTCATGGGGTTCTCTTTAGGTTATAACATAGATTTTATTTTTTTATTTACGTAAATTCCTTTTTTTCATAAGTTTTATCTCTATTTGTTGTAATAATTGTGAATTCCATTTGTAATTTGTCTTGTTTGATCTTAAAACTGAACAAAAATAACATTAATTGTAACAATCTTCAGATAAACCAAAAATCCAAATCCAAATTATTAAGTAATATTCCTTAATTGCAACATGTTCGTCATTAATACGGCATGATGGGTTAGGGTGTAATACAAAAATAACAAGTAATCGTTGTAAAAAGGTATCTGTTTTCTTTCTAATGACTATAAATTGAATTAAAAGCTTAAGATATTGATCTCAACTGGGTCGATTGTCGACAGCAAAAGTCGTCACGATTAATTTAAGTTCTGCCACAATCGACTGTCGACATTTATTTACGTTTAGAAAAAAAGGAAAGCAAAACAATAATATGGTTGTATTTGTTTTGCCACAATTCTTCATCAATTCAATTGGTTTTACATTAATTCTTGTTGTTTTACATTTTATTGTATTTAATTTTGCTTTTTACGGTGAATTATTTATTTTTATTTTCAATTATATTGCTTCTGTCAAAAAAAATAAATTTTTTACAAACAAAGTACGATTTTTTGCAACTCTAATGCTGATTTCTACAACTCTGTTCTAATGGCAACCATTAATTAGTTAAAAATATGGCAATTTTAAAAATATTTTGAGTGTGTGTTAGTGTGTCATCATGAAAATAAAATAGATTCTATTACGACGACAAATCGCCGGACGACATGGCGACATTCTGCTTCCCATACAAAATATATGAAAAAGCACATGTCTTTGTCGACCCAGTTCTGATTAATCTCTAACGGTGGGTCTCATACTGTAGGTTTAACTTTAACTTAACTAAAAACAAAAAAAAATGTCAAAAAAAATGTACACAAAACAACAACAAATTTTTGGGTTAACTATTAACCTAAGTTTAAACCTGAAGTATGAGACCCATCGTAAATGTTAAACACAACATACAAGCATTTGCTTTACTACTAAAGGAACTTTGGTTAAAGCAAAAAAAAAACAAAGGGGAAAATAATGGCTTCCCAATAAACTAAAGAACGATGCGACAGCGAAAACGATATCATATTCCAATAAGACTATAATATCGTTTTCGATAAGTTTTAATGATAAAGTATACTTCAAAATATTCATTATTTACAAAAATTCAAACAGTTTTCAGAAACACATAAAATTTATAAAAACTTGCAACTTTCACTTCGTTTGGCTATTTATACTCCTTTGTATTGAACAATTATAGTTGCAAAATCTAGGTGTGTTCGACTTTTCTTCTGAATAAAACGACTTCGTTGTCAATTTTTCATTATGACCTCATTTCGAAAGAATTCCGGTTTTGCTATCATATATGATTTCATTTTCGATATCGAAATCGCCTGAAACACGATAGTGTTTCGATGCTGCACCAGATTTGGGCGATTTTACTATCGCTATTCCAGGGAATTTCCATACCGACAACGATATCATAATTCCCTGGAAATATGATATCGTTACGTAAGGTACATTTTCGTATCACAAGTGATTAACATACATATATAATAATAAACATCATCCAGGTGATATCGTTTCGATATCGTGACGATATTGTCTGGTTTATTGGTTTTGTAAAACACATGTAATTTTCATTGTAATACATAAATAACTAGTAAAAATTTTTGAATTTATTTCTCATCCCGTTATTTAATAAGGAAGTTTACATAAATATAAAAACTAAAATCTACGTTATAACTTAGCGACAACCCCATAAAGACAATCTGATGATAGTGCTGGTAGTACTTGAAAATGCATTAATTGTCAAACTTTAATTCTAAGAAAGTGTTTTTCATAAGTTTTTTCTCTATTTGTTTTAATATAAAAATTGTGAATTTTATTTTGAATTTGTCATATTTGATCTTTTACAAATTTAAAAAGCTTGACGCTAAAAAAATAAAGGCTAATAAAAATAAGCCATTTCAACATTATAAATTCAATTCAAGTCGACAAAATCTTTCTTGTGGCTTAAGCAAAATATAAATTTATATGTTTTGCTGGATAACTTTATGTTTTATTCGAATATTTTAGTATGTTCTTGGGTATTGTTACATTTTATAAGACCATACTACATGCTGCAAATTTAGAACATCATATAATCGACTATTGTATAAAAATATTCGTAAGCTTTATTTAAAATATGTAATTTTAAATACAATTGCAATTGGAAATGATTTTTGTTGGAATAAAAAGTTTAATATTAATATCAAAAACAATTTCACTTAAAATATTTTTACAATTTTGAATTTATAACAGCATAACTAGACATCAAGGAGAATTAGACCATACACAAACATATACCAGAGGAACAAAATAGACACCTCTTTAGTGGCACAATACAACCAGACACAAGCATATATAAAATGAAAAATCCTTGTTAAATATATGCTTCAAAAAATAACATACACGAACCTATATGAGTATTTTCAGTATACATTGGAGTTATGCATTCAAGACTTTTGCTTGTACGAACACCATATGTAAAGACATAAAACATGAGATATTTTTTGGTAAAATTTTTGCAGTAAAATGTCACTTAAGTATTTCAAAAGGCCCAGTCACATAACCAAAACGAACCAGTCGCCATTCATACACAGAGTCACACACATGCTGACTGCCATGGCAGTTTTCAGTACAAACTCATTCCAGTTAAAAACTATTAAGATGCATATTGGGCCGCCATTCAGGCAACAGTACCTCTAACACTATGCTCTCAGTAGCAGTCACTTCTTCTGTCAGTTAGTATGTCTGTCTGTCAAATAGAGCAGTGTAATAGGCCGACATGCACGCTATGTTAAGAAAAAGTACGTGTGGCAGGTTAGAACAAACAGTTCGTTTAAAATGTGCAGCAGTGTTTCTTCACCTAACACTCGCTTACATACAGAAAGACAGATAGAGCCACACAGCTTTTAGTATTGTTCACCACTCTTATGAGCCATCTATAGCTTAGCTTCATAATAGTATTGGCTTCTCTAGTATCCCAAGTGTACATGGTTAGGAAAATGAGCTTATGAGAATCCAAAATTATTGAGGAATGTCAGCTAGGAAGGCACTATGTAAGTCAGATATACTTGCTCGAACGTGCATGTGCTAAAGTACAGTGTCATTACAAGTAATTAGAAAGCTTTAAAAAAAAGTACATAGTACCGATTTTTAATTTCGCAGGAATATGTTTTATTTATCTATATTGTTGGGGATTGAAAACGGAAGTATATCGGTTTCGGGAGAAAAAATTCCCTTAGCAACTCCTAAAGACTTTTAATATTTGGGGCCGAAAAAAGCGATTTTCGTTTTGAGGGCATATTAGTGGCGTTATGTATATGTAAACTAGGGTCTTCAAATTACCTTGTGTATACACTCGCTTCATTCGAGTAAACGAGTAACTCGTTTTTAAGTTTTTGAACTTACTCGATCAATCGTAGACGGATTCAAAATTACCCGAGTAACTTGAAAAAGTAATGAAATAAACAATTTATTTCATTACATTTTCTACAAAATTATATATTTTATGTAGCTTTAGGCGTAGCTATAAGCTAAAAAAATTAATGTTGAAAAAATTTATAAAGTTTTTATATTTAAGAGAATACAAATTCATTATGGTTCAAATTGAAAACAAAAACTTTAGAGATTATTAATAACGAATGTTATAATTGTTCGGTTTCAAGACCAAATATATAATATCTAGTAAAAATGTTTGAATTTTTTTCTCAATTCGTTATTTACTTGGGAGTTTACATAAATACAAAAACTTAAATACACAGTATAATCTAGAGAGAATCCCATAAAGACAATCTGATGATAGTGCTTGGTAACACTTGAAAATGCATTATTTGTCAACCATTGGTTTTAAGGAAAGCTTTTTCATAAGTTTTTCCTCTATTTGTTGTAAAATAAATTGTGAATTCTATTTGGAATTTGTCATATTTTATCTTAAAACAGAACAAAAATAAACCTCATTGCAACAGTCTTCAGATCAACTTAAAATCTACCGTAAAATATTAATAATTTTATAACTTTTTGGCAAATTTGGTTTAAGGTGGAATTGAAAACGTAAATCGTTTCACATTTAGACCAAATATAATATATTGTTTACCTATAGGCAACCGTAACTAGTTTTAAGTTAAGAATGCCCTTTTTAATAATTTAACTTAAAAATAAATTTATTAAAGGGAAAATTTCAAGTTTTAACACATATTTCAAACGAAATTTATATGATTTCGCAATGTTTTACTTTTGTTTCTTCAGATTTTTGTTTAGTTGTCGTTAATTCTAAATTTTACAAAAAAAGCTTTTTGTACAAAAATTGTTTGAATAATTTAAAATATCCAAATATCGAATAACGAATAGTTCGAATAGTTTAGTGCGATTAATCAAATTAATTGAATTTTTTAAATGTTTAAAAAATATATGTATGTTTGTTACTATTCCAATTATTTATTATTCGAAAATTTCATATTTTGAATGTACTAAAATCTCAAAACTTAATTCAAAATTGTCGTGGGCTTGTACCCATTCGAATTTTATTCTTGCTTAAGCAAATCACTAGGGGAAGAGTTTCTTGAATTTTTAGAAATATTTGTTAAGTTCTGCAAAGTAATTGAAAATTTATTGTTTTCTTCTGGGAGCGTTATTAAATGTCTTAAATATCAAAGAAAAAATAAAAACAAAACAGCACACTTTGCTTTTTCCTCTTCCAAAATAAGACTCTGTAGTTTTAACAGATATATCAATATATTGAAATCTTTTAACTAATTTTTGAATTGTTTTTTTAAGATTTTATAAATGTTGATATTAAACCAAAGAATTAACAAATAATCGTCAAAAAACTTGTTTAGTGAATATATGATTCGCCTTTTTTAAGGGCGAATTAAAATCAGTTTTTTTTTTGTTTTTTAAGAAAGTCACAAATAAGTTTTTAACAAGATTATAATCAAAATTAGTCTTTATTGAAAACTAAATAATCTTTAATGAGAACTAAATAACTTTTCCTAAATACGAAATTTTTGGAAGCCAACTGAGCTAGCAATTTTGTCAAAATTAATCGGAATGTTTTTTTTAATTCCCTGCGATCTACTTACCAAAATCAAATAAAGGAGGAAGGGACGTAAGTGTGGGGGGGGGGGGAATTTATTCTCCATAGACGTTCCCTCTAAGTTTACCTTTTTAATGTTTCCAATGCTTACGAAAGAGACAAAAATTAAAATAAGAACTGTTCTATTTTAAATAAATATTCAATAATGATTTAACTCGCTGAATATATTAAACAGCGCTACGGTTACGTTTGGTTAAGCCAGGCTTAACTTTATAAAATGCTAAATTTACGAGGAAGGTCTACAGGGATTGCCTCCGATTTGGAATATCTGATAGAGGTGGCAGAAAAGATACAAATTTTGATAAAATATAATCTCAATACATTTTTGGTTTATAATGAATTTCAGAAGAGATACTGAAATTATTTTTGTTTCTTTTTTAAACAAAATTATTGAAAATAAAACGGAATTTGTATATTATTGTAACTAGCATTTAGTTTGATTAATCAATTAATTTCAAAATTCGATTAATCGGTTAAGAAAAAAAAACGAATAAATATTTAAACGATTAATCTATTAAAGTAAAAAGTCGACCAATTCAGTACCAACTGCTAATTTTTAACAAAAGTTGCCATTTTGGGTTAAGGAAATAGGATTGCCGATCAGAATTAAATTTTCAAATTTGTCAGAAAAAATAATTTTTTTAAGTAAAACAGTTAAATACGCTTTAGGGAATACATACGCAGCATTATTGAGTAGTTTTTATAAGTTAAAGATGCTCTAAACACTTTGGTTTTGGAAATTGGAATAAAACAATTTTTTTTTTCCTTTTCTGGAGAAAACGTTTTAAGTACCTACGAGTACTACTATAAAGCCTGTTCATAGTCAGGGACTATTAGTCAATAGTCATAGTCAGGGACTAATATTAAATATTTATTGTAAAAAAATGTGGTTTTGAATATGTGATAATTTAATCGTAATTTCACGCTAGTTTATGCGGTTAATCGTGGTTTCGGTTACGATTAAAATCCAAATGCAAACTCTACTTTTGGTTAATAAATCAAAATAAAAGTATTAAAAACTATTTTTAAATCCTTTGAACTTAACATTTATTTGAAAATATTTTTTTAGAAATTTTTAGATTTTATTCATATTAGATACCCAATATATTTTTGCTATTCAAAAATAATTTTTTTTATAAATAAACCAATTGGACGCTTGTTGCGTATGAGTGATACTTATTATTGTACTCTAATAATATCACTCATACGTCACCAATTACACTACACCTTTTGCAACTGTAATTCAGAAAATATCAATTGAAATTCAGAATTTCCATTTGAAATTCAGAAAATATCAATTGAAATTCAGAATTTCCATTTGAAATTCAGAAAACATCAATTGAAATTCAGAATTTCCATTTGAAATTCAGAAAACATCAATTGAAATTCAGATTTTCCATTTGATATTCAGAAAATATCAATTGAAATTCAGAAAATATCATTTGAAATTCAGAAAATATCAATTGAAATTCAGAAAATATCATTTGAAATTTAGAAAATATCATTTGAAATTCAGAAAATATCAATTATTATTCAGAAAACATCAATTGAAATTCAGAAAATATCAATTGAAATTCAGAAAATATCAATTGAAATTCAGAAATCGTCATTTGAAATTCAGAAAATATCAATTGAAATTCAGAAACCGTCATTTGAAATTCAGAAAATATCATTTGAAATTCAGAAAATATCATTTGAAATTCAGAAAATGTCAATTGAAATTCAGAAAATATCAATTGATATTCAGAAAACATCAATTGAAATTCAGAAAATATCAATTGAAATTCTATTGATATTTTCTGAATTTTAAATGACGATTTCTGAATTTCAATTGATATTTTCTGAATTTCAATTGATGTTTTCTGAATTTCAATTGATATTTTCTGAATTTCAAATGATATTTTCTGAATTTCAAATGATATTTTCTGAATTTCAATTGACATTTTCTGAATTTCAAATGATATTTTCTGAATTTCAATTGATATTTTCTGAATTTCAAATGACGGTTTCTGAATTTCAATTGATATTTTCTGAATTTCAATTGACATTTTCTGAATTTCAAATGATATTTTCCGAATTTCAATTGATATTTTCTGAATTTCAATTGACATTTTCTGAATTTCAAATGATATTTTCTGAATTTTAATTGATATTTTCTGAATTTCAAATGATATTTTCTGAATTTCAATTGATATTTTCTGAATTTCAAATGATATTTTCTGAATTTCAATTGATATTTTCTGAATTTCAAATGGAAAATCTGAATTTCAATTGATGTTTTCTGAATTTCAAATGGAAATTCTGAATTTCAATTGATGTTTTCTGAATTTCAAATGGAAATTCTGAACTTCAATTGATATTTTCTGAATTTCAATTGATATTTTCTGAATTACAATTGCAAAAGGTGTAGTCTAATAGCACGGGTGGAAACATTTAACAGTTAGTAGTTAAATGATCGAAAAATAGAATAACTTTGTAAATTGGTCAACATTTGGACTTCGTTCCCATATAAAGGTCGCACACTAGATGTAGCAAATATGAAGATATTTTAATAAAATTTGGTTTTACCCGTATAGGGTGTGAAAGTTGACATTTTATTATTTTTTTTTAATTCTTGATGCCGAAACTAAACTTTGTTCAGTTTAAACAATATTAACAAAACTATTACAAATTATTCATTTTGAATTAGATTATTTGAAAACAAGGAAATTAATTTTGTTTTATTATAAAATCTAGTGTTTTTTGCTGTTAAAACCCCAAAAATTTTAGAAATATGTATTTTTGCAAGTCTCCGGTTCAAAAGGGTTCCAACTATTTTTATAAATCAATAAGCGTTTTTTTAATCTTAATTTTTCATACAAAAAGTGGACTTATTAAATCCACCAAAAAAAGTTGGATTTATTTATCTGTTTTTACTAGCAATAAAAATGCAAATATATGAAACAGAAAAAATACGAATGAAAATTAAAAGAGAAACAAAAAAATTGCAAAACTAACAAACAAAAGGTATTTCTTAAAATTTTTTGTATGAAATATGTTTAGAAAAAAAACTACACCTCACCAAATACATATTTTCTATCTTGGAAATGGAGAAATAGCTGAAATAGAAATGTCAATTTTTCTATCTACTGTAAGTAATTTAATTAAATCCAATTAGTCAATATTAAATATTGCAATGGAATATTTCAGTTGTGTAAAACTATAAATTGAAGTGATAAAACTGGAAAGGCAGACTGTTTATCGCTGTTTTATATAAAACTTTTTGAACTACTTTTTGGATTTATTAAATCCAAGTGATTAGAAAATGCGGCTAATATCTGAGAGTGTAATCTAAAATGACTTGTGATGGATTGCGACTGTTCATACACGTGAAAGATATGAACAATTTACCGAAAACGTGGCGTAAAAATATCGAAGTTAACTTTGTAACTTTTTTTTTATATAGAGTTCTCCGGGTTTATAAAAGTCAAGTATAAGTTATCAATGCTATTGTTAAAATTATAAATTCATGATCTCAGTCAAACCAACATATTTCATGGAGTAGATACAAAGTTCTCTTTCGCATTATAAAATTCAGTTATGTGTTGTAGTGTACAACACACCAAAATATAACTTCGTAGTTTCCATTGTAAAACATGGTTACTTTTGACTATTAGGTACTTTTCAATTAAGTAACCGATACCACTCAATACTTTTTTCCCTCAAATAAATTCATTTAATTTTTTGTTTTATAAAAAACAGTGTTGTATGTTTCTGTGTAATTTTTAATAATATTTGTGTGAAAAAATACAATCCTAAAACAATCACCCAGAAAACAGATACAGTTCTGATAACCAGATTTGTAGCCAATCGCATGGTTCGGTTGTGGTAGCCGAATTTTTCAGTTGTGGCAACAGAAAACCAATTGATACAGAACTAATTTGACTGTGGCAACGGAATTTCAGTTTTACCAAGAATAATTCGATAGTTGCAACCGAAAAATTCATTTGCTGAAACTGAACCATTCGATTGGCAACAAATGGGGTTGTCAGCACCGAATCTGTTTTCTGGGTGATCTTATAGCACTGAGTACCCTAAAAAGTAGTCAGAGTTGAATATTCAGTACCACTAACTTTACGGCATTGGTGTTTTTTATTTAATCAACGTTTTGTTTGCAGAACTTAAAATAAATTTTAGAAAAAAATAAATTTAAAAAATTGGCAATATTCATTTTCGGGCCACTCCCCCTGTGACCCCCAGGGGCCAAAATTGCCCCCAGGACTCAAATGAAAAAGAATATTATAACGATTACAAATATGAATTTCTTTAAGAAATTCGAGATGTGTGGATGCCAAGAGATTCATTAAAGGGACCCTGGGGCCTTACATTCACAAAAGTTCTGCAGTTACTGCATGACTGTTACACCCAGAAAACAGTTTCGGTGCTGACAACCCCATTTGTTGCCAATCGAATGGTTCAGTTGCATCAAATGAATTTTTCGATTGCGGCTACCGAATTATTCTCGATACAATTGAAATTCCGTTGCCACAGTCAAATTAGTCCTGTCTCAATTGCTTTTCTATTGCCACAACCGAAAAATTCTGATACCACAACCGAACCATGCGATAGGCTACAAATGCGAAATCAAATCAGAACTGAGTCTGTTTTCTGGGTGTATTTCTGTAGTAATGCGGTTGTAGTTCTTTTAATTGCACCTGTTTTACCTTGCGAAGAAAATTTCAATGTTTTTGAAAGCTTTTTTTTTAAACAACCATAAAAACTACTGCATTTTCGTTACAGTTATTTTATGCAGTTTTTTTGGATTTCTTAACACACACACTCTCAAAAGAATTCCGTTGTGGCAACGGAATTTTTTGCCAACCTCGCAATGCCGTTGCAGCAACCGAATTCAGTTGTCACAACGGAATTGTTTTGCGAGTGCATACAAAATATGTGGCACACACACAAAAAATATGGCGTTTAGAGATTTCTAGTGAAAGAGTATGAGAAGAATAATTTTTCTCTTTTTCTCTCTTTAGTCAAAAAAAACGACGCTGAAGAAACCAAACAGAAAATTTCGCAGTAAGAAATTTTATTAACAAAGAAAATTATAAGATGAGTTTTTTTAATAGAAAATTACATTTATTTCTATTAATATTATAAAATAATGTATTTCTTTTCTTTCAGCTTTTACATTTTTAACCCAAATATACCTACAGAAAAAAGAAGCCAAACAAATATTTTTCCCTGTCGGAAAAATGAAAAAAAAATTGTTTCTTGATTGTTCAATTTATTTAAGAGTAAAATGCAGTGAAGAGTAATTACAAAAGTTTGTGCTTATTAAATTAATAATTAGTGTTAGTAAGTTTAACTAAAAACAAAAACAGTATTTTTTACAGTTTTACAATAAATTTTATGTCTGTGATTTCAACTACATTTGTAGTTGTTTGTACAGTTGTTTTATACTTATTTCTATGACTTGTTGTTTAACTAGATTTGTAATTATTTTTACTACATCTGTCAGTTGATTTTTAATAGTTAAAAATAACTTCATATTGCAGTTGATTTAAATGCAAATGTAGTGTACACTAGACCGTACCTCAAAAAAAAAAAGTTCGCCGTACACCCTCCAATATGAAGTATTTTTGCAAGGCAATTTAAAGTGTGATATATCGATTTTTTGGCCTCGAGGAGACCAGTGTTTTGCTATAAAGGGAAAATCCAATGAAAAAAATTTAAAAAGACGACCCCTACGTTCGGCAACCAATACATAAAAAAAAATTCTACTGGGTTTATCGAAAAACTTCCTTAGCAAAATCTTAATGATTTTTTGCGAGCTTTAATTTTCTGTCATTACGGTCGTACATTAAGGTTGTAGCAACTGAGATCTGGTGGGTAACTACTAGAACGGAATACTTGAGGTCAATGTACCTTAGAACAAAACACTGGTCTCCTGGAGAGGAAAACATCGATGTATCATACTTTAAGATTCGACTGTAAATGCCAAAGATATAACGAAAAATGTAAAATGGCGACTCCTAAGTTCGGCAAAAGAAATAAAATTTTTTTTGAAACCTTCTTGCTAAAATATTTCATACTGGAGGGTGCACGGTGCACTTTTTTTTCCCTGTAAGCTGGTACGCTCTAGTGTACACTTTTTGGACTGCAAATGTAATTATTTTAACTGTCATTTGCAGCTGATTATACTTACATAACCTGAGTGTAGTTAGCTTTTATTTCTACATTTTATGAAATGAGGGTGCTCAAGTTAGAGCGAAATTTTGTGTAGATTGCAAATATTCATATTAAAAAAATAAAAATTTTGCATTAAAAAAATTTTTTTTTTTTTGGATCGTGTGATTTTTAACAAAAAATCCCTATTAGCTGTATTTTCGACTTAACTATATCCGTTAACTTTCAAAAAAGCACAAAGTGCATAAAAACGTTTTTTAGACGAAAACTAACATATTACTTTTCGTATGCACGTTAACTTACAACGTGGATAATTATCAACGTTGAAAACTCAACGTTTATACATTTTCACACCTAGCGTAACTTCTTCGCGTTACTACCTAATAAGGTTTGCTGACGCACGTTCGATTATACAGGAACTATCATAAATACTCACTATTTTAAAAAATTTGATACTCCAATCAGTTTATCGTAGATTTGCTATAAATACTTAACGTTGATGGGTATGAACGAAAATACAGCTATTATTAGCCTACGAAAATTACTGTAGTTTTCAGAATCTACCGCGAGGAGGTTCCAGGTTTTAAAAGATACCACTTTTTTCTTGTTTTTTTTGTTGCTTTTTTACATTATTATTTTTTTTTTTTTTTTTTTTTTTTGTTTTATTTTTTTATCGTTTTTTTACTTTTTTAGATTTTAAACTTTTTTTTTTAATTTTTGTAATTTTTTATATTTTTATGTTTTTATTTTTGTATGTTTTGCTCCTATATCTTCTTTTTTATTTTATCAGAACTCGTAGTTAGTTAATTCTAAACTATCAAGCCTCTTCTTCTTCTATCATTTAATTTTGTGTATATGTGTATGGTGTTGAAATCAGTTCAATAACTGATGAGGGCAAAGCTAGCTTTTTATTTTTCTGGATAGAGATCATTAAATTCAAACTGTTACAGACACTTTACTCAAATGCTTTAAAAAAGTAAAAAAAAAAATATTAAACAAAATAATTTTAATTTTTGCATACCTAATTTTTTTCTGACTTTCTATATTTTCAGATATATAATTACCGTTCAATTCATAAATGCTTTGTAAAGTTATAACAGGTTTACAAAACGTCATTTTCATACAAAATTTGTTCAATAAACCTCCTATAATTTTACAAAGCGTTTATGAATTTAGGGGTTAGAATATTGTTCTACCTCAAGTCTAAATTCTTATATGATATTGTCTTATTAGATTCTATTTCTTGTTTCAAAAAGGTTGACAATTTTCATGATAGACAATATGAATTATGTTTTTGATACAAGAAATAAAATCTAAAAATAAGAATACTGCTTTGGTAGTTGTTTATTTTGATGTAAAAAATAACTGGTTCAAACCACTGTTGCGAAATTACAGTACTTTTCGTTAGTTTTTTCTTAAATAGCTGTCATAATAGCCGTTTTGTATTTTTTCATATAAAACAGCTGTAATTACAGTTAACCACAGCAACTTCTGTTTACTACACAAACAGTAATCGTGTAGTAACTGTCAAATTTTTCGAGTGAACTAGAGGTTTTATAAAAGTCCTCAGAATCGGAGCTTAGGATTCTTATTTTAAAAAAGGCCCTCAAAATCTAGATGAAAGAGTTAATAAAATAAGGTTTTGTTTTATAGAGAAAGTCCTCAGATCAACATAATATATTTTGAGTGTTTGTTCAACCAAAAAAATTTGCTTACTCAGAGTCATTTACATAAATTTTTTTCTACTTAACTCAATGTTTCACTCACGTGAAATTCTCGTGAATCACGAAAAGTTCTAAGCTTTTCTCTGACACATAATAAATACCAAAGGTATTCTAACTGAAAGTTTGGGTTTCAAGAAATCACAAATTTTAGGAAAAATATTTTCTAGTTTAGTAAACATTATAATATCTCGAGTTTATGCTGTATAGTAGCCACAAACCACTTTTGCAGTTCGTTATATTTTTGTGTGTATGTTTACTTATTTGCTGGTAAAATCAGTTTGGTGTAAATTTTTGGAAAAAAAAACACACACACACAGAGTCAGTTCGTTTGAGTGGGTTTGTTGATCAACTAGGGTTACAATTTTTGGCGGCGGAAATGGCTTTTTAGTCATAACTCAAACCACATACGAGTATATATGAACATTCAATGCAATTTACTAGCAAAACCAGAGTGGCCAGAAAAGTTTTAGCTCACGTCCACAATAAGCAAATCGAAATCCTCAAATTTTTGAATCCCGCAATTAGTCATCGATTGAGTTTTTATCAAATTTTAACAAAAGCCAAAATTAAAAAAAAAAAAAAAAAAAAAAAACAAACAAAGAGAAATTATATATCCTACACAATAATAGGAATTGAGTCATATTCCAGAATATTGTTTATATTGAGAAAAATTTTAATAAAATTGCAGAAAAAGTGCATTAATGGAAATATCGACCAGCTCGTCCTTTAGCTACATATTAGCTCCAAAATTCCGACTTTTGTTGAAATTGACTATATGTACTACATTCGAATTAATTTCTTTTGAAATTTACCCAACCTACACTCTAATAAAAATTCCTGTAACTTTACCCGATTTATAGTAAGTATTTTTTGTCCTACTATAATTTGAGTAAAAATACATTTTTGTGCCTAAATTCAAATATTTACATACATTGTGTGTACACTAAAGTATGTAACCGTACCTATTTATGTGCTTAAAAAATGTTTAGGAACATACGAATTTCATGTAAAATTACATTGTTTGTGCTTAAAATGGCATTAAAAAATATGTAAAGATACAGGTGAAATGCTTAAAACCACACGTAAAATAAGTATATATACATCATTGGTGCTTTATATTAAGAAACCCAAATGATTTCCATTTCCATTTAAACGATTTAAAAAAAATATATATTTTTAACGGATGTTTTATTCGTAATTGCAAATGTAAATTTTCTAACATTTAAAATCAATAAAAGAACTAATGTAAGTTAATTAATTAAAATAATAAGCTGTATTTTCGCTTATACCTATTTATATCAAATCTACGTTGAAGAGATTAAAGTATAACAGAATTATAAACAGTTAATATTTATAATAGTTGCGGTATAATCGAACGTGTGCTAACAGCATTGATAATTCTCCACGTTGAAAGCTAACGTGCATACGAAAAATAATGTGTCAGCTTTCGACAAAAACACGTTTTTGTGTACTTTGAGTTTTTTTTCTGAGTTAACGGATATAATTCAGTTGAAAACACAGCTAATTATGTATAGGTAACACTAAAAATAAAAACATATTTAATAATTATGTTATTAACGAGTTTTGATTTTATCAGCGTATTAATTTTTTAAATATTGTTTATGTTTTTTTTTGCGCCACGTACAGTTGAAGTATGAAATTTTATAAAAATCTGAACAAAAATTAAAGTGTCTGAAAAATTTGTAGAGTATATAAAGTATTAATGTAAAAAAAGTGGTTTTTTGAGTTAACTGCTTAACAACATCTGCCTTTTCGTAAACCACTATTTTCATTTCAATAAAAATACAGGCTTTAATCATATTTTCGATTTCCGAAAATGAGAACAAAATAAGTAGCTTTCAAGATAAATAATTAAAATATTCATAAATATGTACTTACGAAGGAAAGGAATGAATGGTGCATTTGTGGGAATTAGATTTGTAACTTCTTCAAGAGTCATTCCAAATTGCAAATGGAAGCATTAACACGGTTGTCTAACTTTTGTTTGTTCTGTGCCAATTATAAAATATTATTTGGTCTGGATAATAGACCTCATAATGATGTTTAGGACGTACATTTAATTGAGGAAGACATTCTCTCCTTAGTTGCATATACATTTCAATATAATATTCAAGAAGATTTGCTCATCACTAATTTCGGTACAACATATTAAGCAACTCAACTGATGTTAAAGACCACCAATCCAGATCATAGTGATTTAAATAAATTTCGGAAAAAAATGGGGAAAATAAATAGAAAATTGCGGACTACATCTGCCTTTCCTCCATTTTTTTCATCTTTAAATACAGGATTGGGAAGGAGAAATATAAAAAATATATTGCCACAAAGAACATATTAAAACCGCTATTTCTCAAATGCTGTTTTGCAAATATTACATTTATACATTTTCGATTAACTGATTGCGCACTTTATCAATTATACTATTACCCGCACAATTTTTTTTAATCGACGTTGATTTTTCTTTACAATTTTTCCATATTTTTTGCACCAATTTATTAAAACTAAGAGCAGTTAAAGCAGTTTGCATCTTTTCCTTATTTTATAAATAAAATTTTGACAATTTCAACATTACTTCTTTAAAGTAAGTACGATTACATACTTTGTGTCTAAAACAAATTTTACATACAATATATGTAAATATAAAGAGATAATGCTTATTCTAATAAAAACATGTTTATCAAAATACAAAATACTATACTTTGAATATAACTTTATGTACAAAAAAGCGTAAAAAAGTTTTACAGACACCTTGTGCCTAAAGTTACGCATTTTCAGTAATTTTACATGAAAGTTTACATATTTTATAGCAGTAATTTTACAAGTATTTTTTAGAGTGTACAATAGGAAAGTGTACTCCTACTGTAAATTATGTAAATTTCCCCTCTGTTTGTAGTTGAAAAAAATAAGCACATTATGTGTAAGTTGTTTAACAAATAATGTGTAAGATCACATTAAAAGTGAAATTAATGTGCTTATTTACTAAATTTGTGGATAAACAACATGTTTACACATAAAATGCGTAAAAAATCACAAAAAATGCTTTCAAATTACAAAAATTCATATATTTCTCACAGCAGTGTTTAAAGTTAAAACACCTAAAAAAAAATTTTTTTTATAACCCTACTAAAAAAAATTATATGACTTTTGATATTATATATAATTATATCCGAAAAATGAGAACATCTAATTGTATTAAATCAGATCCTATTATGATCATATTAGATCTAATTTGATACAATTAGATCTATTTTGATGGAATAAGATATGGTTTGATACAATTTTATTCGGATTTTATCCAACTAGATATAATGGTATATAATTCGATACAATATATAGGTCTATATACAATGGGATATTTTTATATGTTTCACTATATATTGTGCAATATACGAGTATAACAAGATATATATTTAGGACATAATTTCGTAAAATTGTATATAATTATATCTTGGTATATATGTTTCAATATATCATTATAGAAAATTTTATATGATAATATATGACTAAATCAAAACTTTTTTACTTGGGAAAACAATAAATTAAGTTTTAGTACGTATTTTATTAATAATGAGTTACATATATACTAAAATAAATTAATTAATTAATTAATTAATTAATTGAGATCCGGATTTCCAGACCCAAACATTAGTTGGCTTTTAACCAGACTGGTGTAGGGTATCATAAGGTCGGCATGACCGACCTTAACTTTTTTACTCGTTTTAATATTTTTTTAATAGGTACCTATTTTTTTTTTTTTGCAAATAAAAACTAAATTCAAGTATCAAAGCCAAAAAACATTTTTTCTTCACCAGTATCATACTTATTTATAATTTTGAAACCAAGAATTCATCTTACAATTTTTTATTATTAAAAAAGGTACTAAAGTTTTTATTGTATAATTTTTATCATTATTGGAAAAAAAATATCTGCAATATTAATATCACTTAAAAGTTATCAAACAGAGGATTTACAAAATAATTATATGAACTATGGATCTAAATGATCAAATACCCTGTGTAGAAACGGTAATGACATATCATTATTTTTTGGACTACCAGTAATGACACTGACTTACTTTCTGCAAGTTGTATTATAGCTTTATTAAAAGCTATAATAATGAGTTACTAATAAATACTTACTTTTTTCATTATTTAAAAATAAAAAATAATGTATTACGAATAATGAGTTATTTTTATCATTATTTCAAAAATAAAGTAATGTTCTACATCTTTTTGTAAATTTTTTTGAAATCTATTTTTAGACTCAAACACTGGTAATGATATATGTTACCACATATTTTTTGATTTTTTGTATGTTGGCTAGTAAGCTCACTTGTGCGCAGCAACCCAGTGTAGAAAATCATTACCAGGTTATGTAACTACATTCCTGGTAATGGTAACTAGTTACTTTTATTATTACATTTCTTCTTACCTTTCTATGGCGTTGTCGCGAAAAATAATGAGTTACACACCAGCATACCAAAAATCAAAACATATATCGTTACCTATGTGCTTACCAGTATTGACTAAAATAATAATTCTAAAAATAGATTTTCAAAAAAATAAGTTTTATAAAAAAAATTATTTTTTTAATAAAATTTTTTTGTGCGGGAATCGAACCTGTGAGTCCGAAAAATAATGAGTTACACACCAGCATACGATAAATCAAAAAATATGTCGTTACCTATGTGCTTACCAGTATTGACTAAAATAATGATTTTAAAATAGATTTTCAAAAAAATAAGTTTTATAAAAAAAATATTTTTTTAATGTAAAAATTTTTTTTAATACAATTTTCTGGTGCGGGGATCGAAACTGGGACTCCAGAATGCCAGTCTAATAGCTGTACCATCTGAGCTATCTCGACATGTAATATTTGATTGATAAAACATAATTGACTTGCTGCGCACAAGTTAGATTACTTGCCAACATACAAAAAATCAAAAAATATGTGGTTACATATATTATTACCAGTGTTGAAAAAACATTGAGTCCAAAAATAGATATTTCAAAAAAATTTTAAGAAAATCTAGAACATCACTTTTTTGGAAATAATGATAAAAATAAGTCATTATTGGTAATACATTATTATTTATTTTGAAATAATAAGAAAAGTAAGTATTTATTAGTAACTCATTATTATATCTTTTAAAATAATGCAGAAAATAAATCGATGTCATTACTGGTAGTCCAAAAAGTAATGATATGTCATTACCGTTTCAACACTGGGAAATCAATTATGTTTTTATCTACCAAATATTACATGTGTAGAAAGCTCGGATGGTACAGCTATAGACTGGCAGTCTGGAGTCCCAGGTTCGATTCTTGCACGAGAAAATTTTATTAAAAAAAATTTTACATTAAAAAAATATTTTTTTTTTATAAAACTTTTTGTTTGAAAAACCTATTTCTAGAATCATTATTTTAGTCAATACTGGTAAGCACATAGGTAACGACATATTTTTTTTCGTATGCTGGTGTGTAACTTATTATTTTTCGCGACATTGCCATACAAAGGTAATAAGGAATGTAATAATAAAAGTAACTATTTAGCATTACCAGGTATGTAGTTACATAACCACATATGTAGTAATGATTTTCTACACTGGGTAGCCATGGAATATAGGGGCGAACTAGTTCATAGAAATTAATTGAATTAGAAAGAGCGCTCACTCAAAGGAACAGGAATGCCTATTATATTCACAAGCCAAATAAGGACCATACATTACAGATTTTCTGATTTTCTATTTCAATGTCAATTAAATCCAACACTAAATCATCAAACATGAGCCGATTTCATTCATTTTCTTTAGGATTCGTCCTCGGGCCAATACAGACTAAAATAACAAATTGCGTCTAAGTTTCATTAGAATTGCGTCTGTTGTTTTATTGCAGAGTTTCATGGATTGACGGATGGATATATCTAAATCTACTCAAATAGTTATTCTGAGTCGATCGGTTTACTTGTGGTCTGTGATCTGATTTTATTACAGTTAGTTATTAAAATATCACAAACTTAGTGCTGGTGTAGGATTTAAATAAGTAGATTAGCAAACTTACATTTTAAATGTTTTCGGAATTTTGGTTTATAATAGGCTCTGACATAAAGCTTTTAGAAGGCAAAGAGTCGGAAACAATTTAAATAAAAGACACATTTTTGGACGCAAACAAAAATAAGGTCTGCAAAATTTTAACGGAATAAAATTAATAAAAGTTTTACAGAACATGTTATTCGAAAACTGTAGATATTTTTTAATTCAAAATAAAACAAAAAAAATGCAAATCCCAAGAATTATATAAAAATATTTCAAGAAAAACCCTGATAAATACCCCTCGAAATTCTCTCTCTAAACTAAAGTTTGAAATCCTGAATTTAAAGCCAAATCGTCTTATCTGGCAACAATGAGCAACAATACTTTTAATGTGCCATAGTTTTTTTTTACCCATGTTGACAACTGAAGCGATGCGGTTATCGGTAACGTTGTTTTAAATTATTTTGGTTATACGATGTTATTGATTATTTCGGTACGGTATTTTAGGTATATCGGTATTTTATACACTTTGGTACACATAGGTACTTAAGGGATAACGGTATTTCAGTTGTATCTGGATTTTAAGGGCGGCAGTTTATCAGTTATTTCACATTGATTGGGAGAGAATTATATACATGCTATTAATGAATTTTTGCATTAATTCAATTAAGTTTCTCTGAAATGCGCCCAATCAAACTTTTGATTAAATAAATGCAGCTTTTCATAAGAGTTTATAAAAAATTTCATACAACCAATGAAAAAGTTTCATTCGAAAATTTTCTCTGTGTGATAACGGTAATTTAATAGTAACGATTTTTAATTGTTTCTGAGAATTTACGATAAGAAAATAAATTTATTCAATTATAATGGAAGTTAAATACATTAATTTCGGTAATGTTATTTTAAGGCTAACGGTATTTCAGTTATTCCATTATCGGTACATTAGTGATAGCGATAGTCAATTAAAAGAGAATTGAATAGATAACGGTAATACAGCGGTTTTTCCTACCAACTCTAATTCTATTTATGGATCTACTCACACATATGTATGTGTCGTCATCGTTATGGTGCTACTCCCGTTTTTTTTTTTTTGTAGTCAAGATTTAGTCCATTTTGTGGTTCATATCTAGGTTTCGTGTGCAATCGGTTTTATTTTTGTTTTTTTCCATTTTTTTGGTATGTAGACATGCATGTAGATGTGTGAGCTTGTTGTAAATATGGGTCAAAATGTAGTGCAATGTCCTCAACATCCGCATTGCCGTAGTTTGACTTCTGTTTGGGAATTGCATTCAGGACTATTTTACGTTTATTTCTATACTATTTATACTTTTTTTTATTATTATTTTTCATCCATTTTAAATTCAATGTTGTTGTATTTAGTTCCTTTTTGTATAACACTTTATAAGTTTTTTTTATTTTTGATATTATTAACCCACTAACTGATATCTGAAGCTAGGTAACATGAAATTACAATACAATAAAATTAATTTGACCTTCAAATTATATTTCTATAATTTGATTGATGCTTTATATTTTATTTTTTTTTTCAGAAATGTGACCAAATGATGGATTTTTTTATTACCACTTCCTTTATGAGGTAACACCTTTCAAAGAAACTGGACACAATCCAATGAAAAACTAAATAGATTTTTACACATTTCCTAAGAAAGTGTAACTCTTAATTAAAGAATTATTGTAAATAAATTAAATTAATTTAATCTAATTCACACCCTTCCTACCTCTGGATTTTAGATGATTTTTTATCATTGTCCAGAATGTTCATATTTAAGAGTCATTATGAGTAAAAAATTTATTCTTAAGGTTATTAAAAATAAATAAATAACCTTAAGACAATCTAGAAACTTAATGTGCAAATTCATAAATGCTTTATAAAGTTATAGGAGGCTTACAAAATTAATTTTTCATACAAAATTTGTTTCATAAGCCTGCTATAACTTTACAAAGCATTTATGATTTTACACATAAATATTTAAATTTACATAGAATTTCCCTAGTAAAAATGATTTTATATATCCATATATGATTTTTATACAATCATTTATGATTTTATACAATTATAACTTGTCGAATATTGTGTGATTATATCAAAAGATATTTAATTATATACAATTATATTAACCAGATCCACCATTTTTCGGATCAAATAATATATTTTTTATATAATTATATTAACCCATACATGGTTTGATCCGAAAAATGGTGGATCTGGTTAATATAATTTTATATAATTAAATATCTTTTGATATAACCATATAAAACTGTATGTTTCACAATATTCGACAAGTTATAATTGTATAAAATCATAAATGATTGTATAAAAATTATATATGAATATATAAAAATCATTTTTACTAGGGTTGACAAGGTTACTTTCTTATTGATAGTGGCCGGTACTGATCTGAATGATCTTCCCCAAAATTTAATTATTCTTTTTTATCGTTTAACGGGTTAATACCTGTTTACTCCGTTATAGTTTATACTACAATGCAATGTAAAGCAGTGCATTGCAATGCCTCTTTTAACATGACGATACGAGACGTTAACAGAATAGATTATGTAGTCTAAACTTCTTTCAATCTATCTAAAAGCGTATGTATGTATGTATGGATGCATAGTTATTATTATTATGAAACAGATATACAGTAAAACTCGTTGAAGACGAACTCGCGAAAGTTAATTTCTCGGCCTAAATTAATACCTCTGTTATAAATATTTGTCAAAATGTGCTGCAAATTGATGTAATATTTTTTGAAAAATTTTTCCGGAACCACTGATTTAATAAAACATTTTAGTCTTTTGAATTTAACACAATCAGAGTTGGGAATAATTAATTTGTTTGTAATGATAATTACTTATTTTCATTACCATTACCCTCATAGAAAGAAATCTGTAAAAATAGCAGATAAAGTTGCTCAAAATTAGTTAAAAATGATGCTGCAGAAAAAAACTGCTAAAATTAGCAGATTTTTTGCTAAGTACTAGTAAAATAAAAGCAGAAAAATTAAAACTGTTAAATTTACAGGATTTTAGTTATATTTAAGCTAACTTTTAGTTAATTGAAAATAACAAATTGTAGTTTAATATCTGCAGAAAATTATGCTAAATATTAGTAGACTAAAGATAGCAAAAACAAACTATTATATCTACAAAAGTTTTGCTAATTTTAAGCCAAATTTAGATTAATGAAAATAGCAGTCTATTCTGCTAAAAACAGCATAAATATTTGCAAAAAATTGTAAATAGCTGTTCTCAAAAGCTAGATTTTTATTTTCATTAAAAAGAAATTTTAAATTCTATTTAAATTTTAAATTCTTTTATGATTTTTTCGGCTACAAATAATCTACCAAAATATTTTGCTGATTTAAAAGGTTAATTTGTTATTTTATATTAACAAAACTTTGACCTAAACATAGGGTGGCCCAAAACTACCTAGGGGGTTTGAATTCCTTATAACTTTTTTATTATAATTTTTTTTTCAGTATTTTGTAAAGAAGACTTGGGGAACTTAAAATGGAACAGTACACTCAAATAATTATTCGGACCGAATCATCGGTTAAAATAGATTGATTAACCTGTTAAATTTTCACTATGTAATTTTTCCTTTATTTTTTTTCCCAAAACTTCATAATTTTCTTAGCCTTGGCAAAAAATTGCAAGAAAAGCTTAGAAAAACAAATACTAACTAAAATACCACCAAATTTTTTGAAAATCAAGTAAAAGAGGTCCGTAAGCCTTTATATACCTTTTTTGGAGAAAATCCAAGCAAGCCGACATTGCACCAGAGACTCCTAAATTTTAATAAAATTAGCAAAAAAAAAACTTTTTAATAAAATATTAAAGTTTCTGTTTGTAAAAAAAGCTTTAAAAAACATCGCGTGATGCTAAAATAAAGGTGTTTTTAAAACTTTTCAAAACGCATGACGTGTTTGGCTGAAGCAGACTTTAGGAAATACAGTAGACAATGTTTCATTTCTGTTTTAATTCTCTTAAAAATTAAAAATGATGTAAATTGTACTCGTGTTTCCATGTCCTTTAAAGCGAGGTTGTATTTGACATATTGATTTTGTAAGAACTCTAACTTTTCTTACTTCTCCCAAGAAAGTGTGTATTATCGGTTCAAAACCACATCAATTCTATTCCAATCTTACTGATATGTAGCAAAAATAATCTGCTAATTTAGCAGTTTTTTCTGCAACATAATTTTTTACTAATTTTTAAAAGTTTTAACTAAATTTTCTACATTAGTGTAGGAGCATTTTAGCTAATAACTGTTTTCAGGAAAGTATGTCAATGATATTGGTAAAATTATTTTGAGAATAACATCATGTCATATAGCCGGAAAAATTTGGTAAGTAATTCTATTTTTATCTTATGACATTAAGGGCGGATAACACAATGTTCTGTTAAAATTTAAACCAAAGTTAAATTTATATGCTAAACAACAAAAAATGTGTCTCTTAAAGTCCCAGTTAGCAGCTAACAGGACATTGTGTTAATGGAGGTTAAGCGGAAAATTTTAATAAAATATTCCAGACAGAAATTGGCAACTGTACCAAAGACAAAACACTGACAGAGCACAGATTTTATAAAAATTACTACGCTTTGTTAAAAAAAAAAAGTAAAGTCAGAAGGTCTCGAGTTCGATTCCGGTCACGAATATGCAATTTTTTGTTTTCTTTTATTTTTTTATATTTTCTTTTTTATAAAATAAAATTTTTTTATTAAATTTAATTATTTTTTATAAAATAATTTTTCTTAATTTTTTTTAACATCTATATTTTGGTTTACCTGACGTTATGCCAACGTTGGCAACTGAATTCAAATTATATTAATCTAATTTAAAAAAATGTTCTTGAGTGAGTCGTGCGTGACCAGATTACAATATTTTACAATTTTGGAAAAGTGCCAGAGATCTTCCCCTCCTTCAAAAACTGGCTACAGCTACTAGCGAATTGGTGTTTTCTACTTCTGCCAGAATTCTTGAGGGAATAAATCGACTTCTTTGACAAAATTTTGTTCCTCCACAAAAATTTGGAAGAACATTTAGAGATTTGCAGTGACATTTTTTTTAATAATTTTAAAATTTTATAAAATTATTGGTGTATTTTGGACATTTATTGTGAAACATTGGTACAATATAAATTTATTCAAAGTATTGGCCATCGTTAGCTATGACCTTCTTCCTTCTTTCTGGCTACATATGGATTGCGTTCCAAAAGAACTGTTCATCTTTTGAGTCCAAGAACGAATCAAGCCAATTTCGGATACCCGAATGTTAGTCGGACGGGTCAAGACCTAGACTATAAGGCGGGTGAGTCAAAACTTCCCAAACTTTATTTTCTAATCTTCACCTTACTTTTGGTACATGGTGTCTGGCCAGACCCCTATGCATTTTGTATGAACGCATAAGCAAAGCACATGGCACGAGTTGGAAATTTGTATTTACTTTATTCTTTTATGCTTCTTTCTTTCTTCTGATTTTGTTTGTGAGTTAGTTATTCATTGAACGTTGAACAGTGAAGAAGTAATCTAGTTTTTGTGCGGTAATTTTGAACTTGTGAATAATTTTACGCAGGTAGATTTGTTGCGTTGTTAGTATATTATGGCTGATGAACTGGAATTTATTTATAATACACGCTTGCGTAGCGCGAATTTGCAACCCCAATTGTCAGAGGCATTAGTGCGTGATTTTCAAAGTCAGGTAGAAGCTGATGAAAATGATGATGTTTTTGAAAACGATGGTGACGACACTGCTGATTATGTGCCAGAAGATGATGCATTAGACATAGAAAATGATTTGGAAATTGAACCTAACGAACTTTATGATAGTGATGAAGACGTAGATGAAGAAGAAGAAAGTGGAAATGATGCTGAAGCAGCAAATGAAGTCGACTCAGGCTGTTTTTATGGTAAAGACGGTACTAAATGGAAAGAAACTGAACCCCCTGCATCTCGTTTGCGCCAGCATAATATCATGCGTTTTCAATCTGGAACAAAAACAAGGCTCACCAATCCAGTTGAGGTATTCAAGCTATTTTTCTCATTCAATATTACGTTCGTCATCATTAGTGAAACAAATCGGCATGGGCGAGAATCAATTAGAAAATGGAATGAAGAACATCCAGAGTCTACCCAAAGAAAATGGATTGATTTGACAAGCTCTGAGCTAGATGCATTCATTGGGATTTTGTTGGCTTCTGGTCTCAGCCATAATAATATGCAAGACTCCAGTATGTTGTGGCGTTCTGATTCGCTGCCCATATTCCGTGCGGCTATGTCGCACAAACGATTCATTACTCTGTCCAGATATATTCGTTTCGATAATAGTCGTACGCGGGCATTCCGACAGCAAACAGATAAAGCAGCTCCTATCCGGGACCTTTGGAATTTTCTCAATGAAAATCTGCAAAATTATTATGAACCTTATGAAAATATCACCATCGATGAGCAGTTGTTTCCGTATCGTGGGCGCACAAAGTTCACCCAATATATCCCATCAAAACCTGCAAGGTATGGGATCAGAGTTTGGTGGGCATGCGATGCTAAGACTAAATTTCCATTGAAAGGAAAACTATACACTGGAAAGGAAGGAGACAATCGGGAGATAAATCAAGGTGAAAACGTTCTAATGTATTTGGCAAATTGTTACGCAAACAGCGGCAGAACAATTATTTCTGATAATTTTTTCACCTCATTGAACGGCGCTAAACGACTTGCTGCTATGGGACTGGCATTTGTTGGCACCATTCGAGCAAACAAAAGATGTCTTCCTAAGGAAGTTATGAAGAGCACCAGACGACCAATTCTTTCAAGTGTGTTTGGTTTTCATGAAAATCTTGTTGCACTTTGCAGCTACGTGCCCAAAAAAAATAAGGCAGTCAATTTAATTTCAACCGTGCATTACACGAAACATGTTGAAGGCGTAGCCATGAAACCGGAAGCAATTTTATTTTATAATTCAACTAAAGCCGGAGTCGATACGATGGATCAAATGGTAACTCATTACACAACAAAACGGTCAACCAGACGCTGGACATACGCGTTTTTCTGCAACATGATTGATGTGATGGCATTGGCAAGTTACATTATATGTAAGCTAAATGATGAAAATATAAGAAAAGAAAGAAGACGCATATTTTTATATAAATTTGCAAAGCAATTGGTACTGGCCAACGTTGAAAATCGCATCAATAATCCGCACATTGTGGCTCAACCAACAACTCGTATAGCATTTGAAGCGTTCTTTGGGAGACCTCTCAATATAGCAAACCTTAATGTGGCTTCACGCAGTGGTCCAGACACATTACCTGCCAAAAAAGATTGCAGAATTTGCCTGAAGCAAGGTGACAAAATACGCCGTAAGACACGCTTTTTTTGCTGCAAATGCAACAATCCTGTTTGTCAGCAACATTCAAAAGTAGATTATTTATGTTTTTGTTGCCTTCCTCAAAATTCTGAATAAAAAAATCAATGTATTTTTCATAATAATTTTCTATTTTGTCATAAACATTTATTACTTTACCCATAATAAAGAGAAATATATATAGAACAAAAAAATTGTTGCCCTTTTCATTCCAAAGATTTTTTCAGGTCTATTTTTTTCTTCCTCAGGTAGCTAATAACATAGTAAAAAGAAATAGAAACACAAAATATAACAAATATTTTCCTATCTTAGTAAAAAATTTAACGGCAAACAGCCCTTATTTCCATACAAATGCATGTGCCAGAACTAAGGGCTCAAAATATGTGCCACTTCGAGGGTTAAGCCTAAACAATGTTCTATTCATACAATAAACTTAATAGCATGGATGGTAATCGAAACGACGCGGTCATCGGTAAGGGTAACACTTTTTTAGATTATATTGGTAACGGTAGCGGTTATTAAGAGTAACGCTATTTAATTTTTTTGTCGGTATCGGTATTTTAAGGTTCGCGGTATTTTTGGTATTTTTGAAACGATATTTGAAGGATAACGTATTGTGATTATTTCGGTAAAGGTATTTTAAACTTCAAGGTATTTGGGTTATTTCGCAACGGTATCTTAAGATTAACGGCAGTAAGTTATTTCGATACATACAAGCAGAGATAAGATATGGTTGCAATATGATCACGGCTACAAAACTATATATCCCACTGAGGGCACATGTTGGTTACAATCAAGTATTGTAATTAATGTATTAATCATACTATATAAATGTCTATGGTCAAATATAATAATTTTTTAATTAAAACCTCTCTTATTTTTGGTTATAATATTATTCTCTCGTCTAGAATAATATATTATCTGGACAACCATATTTCTTTCTTCGAATTATAACACAACTACACAAAATAAGACAATATTTATAAGTTGCACAACTTTGCAGTGGATTTGGGATAATTGGGGGGGTGCTGATTTCGAATCTCCAACTAGTTTTTCTAATTGGCTCTAGATTTTGCACAATTTCAACCGATTTTTTCAATAAAAAATTTATAATTTAGTATTTATAGCCCCAAAACGAAACACCTCTTTTTTTTTTAATCTTAAATATAAGACCAAGTCCGATTTTAAATATCAAAGCCAATTTGGAAAGAAAAGAGTTCAAAATTTGTATATGTGTTATATTGCATAAAAATTTATATGCACTTTTAAAGCCTCTTTTAATTAAATTTAGACTTAAAATTCGTTTCGGGATTTTACAGTTCTAAGTTATCAGTTCCCTTTAGAAAGTGGTGGCATTACTGCAATTATAAAACATCAAAATTGGTTAGCAGATTATGTTTATACTGAGCAAAAACTACCTAGTTTTTGTATGAAACTGGTTTTTGCTTGTTTTTATATATGCGTTTTGACAATAAAAAACGAGCAAGAGCCAAATACTAGGTAGTTTTTCCTCAGTCTAAATGCAGTATTAATATGAAATTTTGATGTTTTATAATTGCAGTAATGCCACCGCTTTCTAAAGAACTGAGAACTGTTAAATCCCCGAAACGATCTTCTTTTGATTCCTGAAGGTGTAGAATATTTTGAAAGCAAAAACTCTGTGAAGTATTTGTTGGAGAATATTCTCATGTAGAAAAATGGCAGAGTTTTTGAAAAAAGTATTTATTATAGCTGTATTTTCGCCTCAGCTGTACACGCTAACTTCTAAAAAAAACTCAAAAAACACAAACATACGTTTTAAGCGAAACCCATTACTTTTCGTATGTACGTTAACTTACAACGTGGATAATTATCAACGTTGAAAGCATTTCCATATATATACTGTAACTTCTTCGCTTTACTTTCTAGAGAGTTTTTCCTATATGCGTTTAATTACAACGCAAAGATTATAAACATTAACCGTTTAAAATTTGTTTTAATTCTAATCGGTTTTATGTAGATATACATTTACCCCTCAATTCATAAATGCTTTGTAAAGTTATAGCAGGTTTACAAAACGTCAATTTCATACAAAATTTGTTCAATAAACCTCCTATAATTTTTCAAAGCGTTTATGAATTTAGGGGTTAATATTTAACGTTGATAGGCAAGAGCCAACCCTACGGGGAAAGGAACCGGTCCCAGATGACACGCAGGATACGTCCCAAGGGGGCAGAGACAGGTCGTTGATCGGTCTTTTTCATTGAAAGAGACATATCACTTTAACATGGCGTTGTTATTGGAAATGACATATTGCCACAGATTAGACATCTTTCGACATGTCGCAGGTCTAGCCCCAAAGGACATGTCGCCTAACTGACTTAAAGAGACATGTCAGTGAAGTAACCCAAAAGGAACCGTCAAAGAATGAGTCACACTTTGTATATTCTGTGACATGTCACCCAACTAACCTAAAAGGAACTGATACAGAACCAGTCCCATTACAAAACTGACAAAAACATTGACAAAACTGATGTGAAAGGAAATTGTTATGGTTTTGGTATTATAAGTAAAATTTTCACAGCAAAACCTTGACAAAATTGTTATGTAATAAAAAGCACAAATATTTTCTTTTGTCAACAAATTAAAATATAAAAATTTGTTTTTTTTTTTTTGAAGAATTTTGGTATGTTTTTTCACAGAAATAAAATATGAAATACATATTCCTCTTTTAAGATGTTCTTTTAAGATATAAGATATATATATGCGTCGAACCTTTTACCGATTCTAAAATTCCTGTAAAATCCTCCAAAAGATTGGAGGTGAAGTTGTTAGCAATAAGTTCAGGGTTCTTGATGCTAAAATTACAAGAAAACTCCAAGTGCTTAGATCTAGAACTAAAATTATGAAAAAATCGTAATTTTTCACAAATTACGATTTTTTGATAATTTTATTTAACGAAATTCTTCATTGAACTTACGAAAAAAATTCTATGAAATTGTTCATCATGAAGGATAATTCTATCAGTGTACTAAGAAACCGACCAATTGTGGGCGCTGTGGTGTAATGGTTAGCGCGTTGGAGTGTTACACGTGAGGTTGCGGGTCCGATCCCCAACCAAGGCAACATCAATTTATGAAAAATATAAATATGTATGCGTTTTTCTATCCCTCATACGTATCGCAGCGTCCTCCTTCGGTGTTCCCAGGGCTATGAACTAAAAAGCTTCAACAAAGTTCGCCAAATCACCATCAGATGGAGCGCAACAACTGTTCTAAAATTCAACATCTCGCGCAATTACAGTGTTGCCATATTTGAAACCCTTTCTTTCACCACCTTTCACGTCTTCTCTATCCCCATTCCAAAGGAAGCAACACGTTAATTAATAGGAAGAATTTCATGAGTGTTGCTTCTCTTTAAAAAAAAAATAAAGTGTTACTTGTGGTTTTTTTTATAACACATTTGTCCAGTTAAGTGATATAACCTCTTTTCACCAGTCTTGGGGCCAGTCCTTTAAGTATAATTGACAGCGCTTAACCCAGAGAAATAATAAATTATACCAGTCCTGCGGCAAGACCATCTTTAACCACTCACGGGATAGGTTCTTTAAGGACAATTCAGTGGTATGTTATCATTTAACCAGTCCCGACACCAGTCCTTTAAGTATAATTGATACTGCTTAACCCACAGCAATAGTAAATTATACCAGTCCTGCTGCAAGTCCTTCTTTAACCAGATACGTACTTTGAGGACAATTTAGTGGTATGTCTAGTCACGGGATAGGTACTTTGAGGACGATTAAGTGGTATGTCACCGTTTCACCAGTCATGGGACTAGTCCTTTAAGTATAATTGTCACTGCTTAACCCACAGCAATGGTAAATTATACCAATCCTGTAACAAGTCTTGATTTAACCACTCACAGAATAGGTACTTTCAGGGCAATTGACCCCTCATTCCCCGTAGGGAAAGTACAGCTTATATTATTTCGAAATAAGGAAATAATTGCCCTCGAATAAGAATAAATAAATTGTTCATTTAATTTTTAAATTACCAGGTGAAAAATGCTCATATACGCTCAAACATGTTCATATATGGTTTATGTATGGACACATATGAACAAATATGGATTTTTTATGAACATATATGGATTTTATATGAACATATATGGAAGTATATGTGATTCCATATATGGAAAAAATTTCATATACAGACATATATGGAAGCATCTGTTATTTCATATATGGAAATGGCACTCATATATGGACAAATATGAAAGTATATGTTATTCAATTTATGCAAAAGGGACTTGTATATGAACATATTTCGAAGAATACATTTTTCCATATATGTAAAAGGAACTCATATTTGGATAAATATGGAATTATATTTAATGCCATGAATAAAAAAGGAACATATGTAGCGCCTAATTTAAATGTCATACATAAATTTATATCTATCGTACAACCTTACAATAAAGGACAGCAACGTTCGCATGTATTCGCATATATTTAATAAATCTATATGTTCATATATGTCCATATATGAACATATACTTAGGTGTTACCTCATTTTTCGGATCCATACATATATGGTTGAACCATAAATGTTCATATATGGACATTTTTCACCGGGTATTATCTATTTGATTTTATTTTTATATTCTCATTACACATAAATAAGTAGAAAAAATTATATAAAAATTTTTGTAATTACATTGAGAGAGGGAAAGGTGCATCTCACCCATACAAGCACAAAATTAAGGTTGTATGCGTTTGTCAATCCCTGGTCTATGGCCAACATTTTTGTTAATGTTACATATGCACAAACTTCCAAATAGTGATGTAAAAATCCTTATTTTGGCTTTAGAACTTTTTATTAATTTACCACAGTTTTTACATACTTATTTGTCTGGCCCCACTGAGTTCATCTTAATCGGGTACTTGCTGTACATAAATATTTGGTACTGTTACTACTATAATGCTTTCTAGTAGTTTAAATTTTATTATTAGTGATTTCGTGTGTAAAATACAACATAAGCGTATAATGCGGCTGTTGGTAGCAACAAAAAAATATTTTTGAAGTTTAAGAAACGTAACTAAAATACATACAAATAAATTGAATTAGTACATGTATATTAGGGTTTCCGATATTTCATTAAAGTGAGAATCGCCTTAACTATTAGGACTCAAATGATGTGTAATTTTAGGCTGGTTAAAGGAAAAATAATCAAAACATATTTGGAAGGTATTGTAGACTTACAAGTGTTTAAAGTGTGACATTTAGCGAATAAAAAAGACATTGGTATTTTGAAAGCGAGGTCTTAGTCGTCTTATAAAATTACGCTAACTCAACTGAAAATAAAAACAAAGGCGGAGCTTCAGGTCCACAACTGGAAGCGAAGCTCCGATATATTAGCACATCGATTAACTATGAGCATCTATTTATAAATGTTTGGATACTTGTTATCGTATTAGTTACGTGTCATGTTTCGCATCCATAAAGCTTACAATGTCGTCTGCATATGCAAGGTCGAAAAGTTTTTATTTTAAATATATCTTACACAATATCTAATCAAAATCCACTCCAAACATTAGTTGGCTTTTAACCAGACTAGTGTAGGGTATTATATGGTGTTCAAAGCAATAACACTATACTACCCAGTGTAGAAATGGTAATGATATATCATTATTTTTTGGGCTACCAGTAATGACACCCACTTACCTTCTGCATTATTTTAAAACATATAATAATGAGTTACTTATAATGACTTATTTTTATCGTTATTTTAAATAGAAAGTAATTTTCTAGATTTTTTTGAAAATTTTTTGAAATATATTTTTAGGCTCAATATTTTTTCAACTCTGGTAAGGATATACAGTGGTGGCAAATTTAATAGTAACAATTTATGTTTTTTCTAATTTTATTTTCGTTGCCTTTATTTTTAAAGATCAAAATAGTGCCTGAATTCGACTCGAAAGGCAAATAAGTGGTCTAGAATATTGTCCAGAATTTTAACATAATGTCTGTTTTTTTTTTTTTTTTTATTTTGTCACTTATTTCAAGTGGGCGTGGCTTTCAATGAAAAATTACCGATATCGACCTGTTATCAAATTACATAGTAAAATTTAGGGAGTACTAATCGGATCTATACAAGCTGTATATTTTAGGAAAACCCTACAAAATTTCCCTAAGTCTTTAACTATTTTTATCTAGAAATGGTCGCCAAACTTGAAATGACAGTGCCTTAAACATAAAAAAAAGTTTCTTTGTTTTTAGCGATTTTATAATAAAGTTAAAAACACTGAAATTTTAATAGGAAATGCTTTATACTTAACATAGAAAAAAACTTGACTTATTTGTTATATCGTAGCCAGTATAGCATAAAACTATTCGCTTTAAAATTTCAATGTTCTTAACTTTATTTTAAAATCGCTAAAAACAAAGAAAATTTTTTTCATGTTTAAGGCACGGTCATTTTAAGTCTGGCGACCATTTCTGGATAAAAATAATGCAAGACTTAAGGAAATTTCGCAGAATTTCCAAAAATATACAGCTTGTATAAATCCGATTAGCACTCGCTAAATTTTACTATGTAATTTGATAACAGGTCGATATCGCTAATTTTTCATTGAAAGCCACGCCCACTTAAAAGAAGTGCCAAAATAAAAAAACAGACATTGCGTTAAAATTCTGCACAATATTCTAGACCACATATTTGCCTTTCGGGGCGAATTTAGCCACCATTTTGATCTTTAAAAATAAAGGCAACGAAAATAAAAATAGAAAAAACTTGAATCGTTCCTATTAAATTTGCCACCACTGTATATAACAACATATTTTTTGATTTTTTGTATGTTGACGAGTAAGCTGACTTGTTTGCAGCAGGTCAATTACGTTTTTATCTATCAAACTTTACATGTCGATATAGCTCAGATGGTAGAGCTATTGACTTGCAACCTGGAGTCACAAGTTCGATTCCCGCACTAGAAAATTTTATTAAAAAAAATTTTACAATAAAAAAATATTTTTTTTTGAAAATCTATTTTTAGACTCATCATTTTTGTCAGTACTGGTAAGCATATAGGTAATGACATATATTTAGATTTTTTGTATGCTGGTGTGTAAGCATAACTCATTACACTATGCCACAGTCAAAATCGGGATGGGAAGAAACCAACGGGAAATGTTATATCGGTCAAAAACAAGTTATACGTGTCCCGGCGTTTCGCTGGGTCACCCCTAGGAATCGAGATATATCTTTTTTTTGACATAACTCGAGAACCACTAGTCCGATTTTGCTCAAATAATTTTAAAAAAATTAAAAATTACAATTCCTGTAATCTGTTCATATAACGTTTTTCTATATACTCAACAGTTTTGCCGGTAAAAATAAATGTTTGTTACCGCTACCATAAAAATCAATAACCTTTTGTTTATTACTTTTTTTTAATATTTTAGGCAAAAAATATTTTTTTCTTCGTACATTTATTTTTACCGGCAAAACTGTTGAGTATATAGAAAAACGTTATACGAACAGATTAAAGGAATTGTAATTAAAGGAATTGTAATTAATTTTTTTTTAAATTGTTTGAGCAAAATCGGACTAGTGGTTCTCGAGTTATGTAAAAAAAAACCACCAAAGGTTAAATCGATATATCTCGATTCCTAGGGGTGACCCAGCGAAACACCGGGACACGTATAACTTCTTTTTTACCGATATAACTTTCCGCGGTAGTTTGAACCCTTCCCGATCACTGACCCCTACCATTTGTCTCACAGTGTTATTTTTCGGGACATCCCCATACAAAGGTAATAAGAAATGTAATAACAAAAGTAACTAGTTACCATTACCAATTACGTAGTTACATAACCACATATCTGGTAATGATTTTCTACACTGGGTATGTCATAGAAAGCACATGTCGCAATATATATTTGCGAGTTGTGAATCCAAATTTAATAAGAAATTATATTTCCAATGCACCGTTTTTCAAGAAAAAGCGAGATTTATATTGCTGGTTGATATCCAATTTTTTACATAATTTTTCTTAATTTTCTAGATGCGGACGTTAGAGTTTATTTAAATGTAATAAATCTACATGAATTAGCCTTTCATATTTATTGATATTTTACTAGAAATGCAAAGAAATTTGAAGATACCGTTTTTTTTTTTTTTGTTTAATAATTATAAATTTCATATTTGCTTATCAAATTTGTCATTTTCACGTCTAGCATATAGTAGATAAATAAATAAAAAAAAAATTTGTATGAACTTGAGAGAGCATATTTGCAGTAGATCAGGATATATACTTATGACATGATATGTCAAACTTTTGAACTAAATTTGGATATCCTTTGTCACCAAAAACAATAAAATGTGCTGGGTAGTATTAATCTATTGATGTTTCAATTTGGACTGTTCGCATCAAGGCTAACTCTTCACCCGTCTGAATAATAGATAAAAAATCAATCTCAAATGTATACAATTAAGTAAGGCTAAATTTTAATATAAAAATTTTAAATTTATACATTAACAAAACAAAAGTAAAATATAAAAATTAAAAATTTACCTTAATGAAGAACATTATAATCGAGTTCTGAATTTTGATATATTTTTTAGATCTTCCGAATCTACTCCGTAGTATTAAAAGTTTGACACGAATTTCGGCTTATTAAGGTATCTACTTAATGCACATTTAGAAAAAATACATAATTTCCTCAATTCAGTTAGCAAAGGATACGGTTGACACAATGAATCTATTTTCTATGTCTAAGCAAAAAAAATTTGAACATCCTTGCGGTGCCAGCCAAATATTGTTGAACTTCTGCCGACATTATTTCGAGTACACTCAAATGCATGGTATATTTATGTAGATAACTACATAATTTCTCAAAAAATAGTACCACCTCTGTTCCGAAAAAAGGTTAACATTTCTATTGATTTTTTTTATTCCAAAATAAGGTTAGCATTGTACAAAGCAAAGTGTTTTTATTCAAATAAAAGAAAATAAGTTAAAATAACAGTTTATGTGCCACTTTTGTGGTAGAAAAAATAATATTGTATTGTAATAAAATTAGTGAACAATATTTTGACGAGCTGTTGCTAATGTCTCTTCTCTGCATTTAATAGAAACCAGTAAAAGGCCATCTCGGCGAAGACTTTCTTTACCCATACTTCGAATTTTGTAATTATTACCATCTTTGTTAAGTATTATAGATTCCATAAATGTTTGTAATGTCAAAAATACCTTTTCTAACTTATCTGAATGCTGTTAATTTTTTCACACAAACTCAAAGAATTATTTTAATTCTAATTTTCAATTTTGACATCGAATTAAAAATAAATTTAAAAAAACTTGGTAAGCTGTCTATAAATTCAGAATCACTGATATGTCCTAACAACTAAAAAATGAATGTTTGAAATAAATGTATGTTTGAAATATTTTATTTATTACTTAAAATAATTTAAGCAAAATCGGTAGCACATTTTACCGAAAAATTTGTCAACCCGGTTTCAAATCGGTTTGACTTATTCGTAACAAATTTTTAGTTGAAACACTTATTTAAGCAAAGATTTTAGTTATCTTAATTTAACACAATACTAAAAATCCTCAGTAGTTTAACTAATTTTGAGTGTTAATTTTCAAAACTATTTATAACTAATTTTTAAGAACCCATTCGTTAAATTTTACAAAATTTATTGTTCAAATATAATATTTTCATGTTACTGTTATTACCTCGTAAATGGCGCCACCAATGTATCCGAAGTTTTTAACATGGCGCTATTTCTTACCCTTCGGATTTTTTAAAATGGCCTATATCTCGAATACTAAGATAGAGCAAACTTTATGAAAATTTCGACTACCCCTAACCGCGTAATACCCCAGCGAAAGGGATTATCTCTATCCAAAAAGGACCTTGGCGGGCCTTTGGACCCTCGGAAATGTTTAATAAAAAGTTTCCACTTCATAAAATGGCCCATATCTCGAAAACTGAGCGAGATAGAGCAAAACAGACAAAATGATTGCTCCATTAGAGTGCCATTATATGCCCTTAAATGATATGTGTCTAGGCCCATGGAGGGTCCCGAGACCCTAAATTTGAGTAAATTTTCCGACTCATTATAATTACTGTAGTTTTACAAAATTTTTACTTAAATCTAGATTTGTTAAATTTAACAAAAAAAGTATTAAAATCAACAAATTTTATTTTAAGCCAAAAAACAGGAATAAATTTTGTTAAAGTAACAAATTTTTCTGTTCAGCCAACAGACTTATTATTTTGAGTGTATAACAATATCATTCTGAAATATCTTAAATACATAATCAAGAAAAACATTTCTGGTAATCGCGCCTTTAAGTTAATGATTCCGACGAGGCATGTAAGAACAACATAAAGCAAGATTAATACGAGTGAAAAAGTTAAAGTCGGGCATGCCAACCAAATGAAACCCACACTATTCTGGCTGAAAGTCAACTCATGTGTAGATTCAAAATTGAATAGGTTAACACGGATTTGTGTTAAAATTTCTCTAGGAATTGGAAAAAATTTTTAAATCCTTAAGAAATTTTGATTTTGCCTAATAATACACACAAATTTTCATTTTTGAATACGAAAATCGCAGATTCAATAAAAAAAATTATTGATTTTCCTGTAATGACGATTTTTGCACAATTGATAATAAACATTGTAAACACGTTTGTTTTTCGGTCAATAAAAAAGTTTTTGATTTGATAAAACACATTTATGGAATTTTTTGTGATTTTTTAGTAAAATTAAGTGAGGATTTAATAAAAAATTTTAATAATTTTTAAATAAAAACATATAAAATTTAATTTAAATTTATTTATTGAAAAATAAAAAAACTAAAGGTGCCAAAAGATTCTAAGCGTATTTTATTATGCAATGCAAACAACTGCATACTAACTAAAACATAAGACTTCAAAGGTAATAAACACATTAACAAATATAAAGGCCAAAATTAAAAAAGTGATTTTTACTTTGTTTCAAGTATTATGTTTATTGAAAATGAAAATTTATTCAATTATTTGTTTATCAAATGCATTTTGTTGAGTGTTATTTTTAAAAGTTTTAATTTTGATAAACATAGTAAGGGTTTTCACAAGGGGTGTGATATTTGTTGTATCGTTGTATCGTCCTAACAAAAAACAGAGTTGTTAAAAATTAAATTGAAAAAATACAACATTTGAGAATAGAACGATACAACATTTTTACGTATGTTTAATGTCTTAAGTTTGAGTGTGCTAACAGATAGAAAACTAAATAGAAAATCGTTGTTAAACACAAATAAAAATTTTAACAACTCTGTTTTTTGATAGGACGATACAACGATACAACAGATATCACACCCCTTATGAACAACCCAAGTGTTTGAATTAAATACGAAGAGTTATTGTTTTTAACTCTTATTTCAAACAAACCAGTTTGTTAAATTTTTTCTCGTAAATTTTTTTGTGTGTAGGTGTATTTAAGTGAAAATTGGAAATATTAAAGGTTTTCACAAGGGGTGTACTATTTGTTGTATCGTTGTATCGTCCTAACAAAAAACAGAGTTGTTAAAAATTAAATACAACATTTTTAAGTATGTTTAGTGTCCTAACAGATAGAAAACTGAACAAAAAATCGTTGTTAAACACAAATAAAAATTTTAACAACTCTGTTTTTTGTTAGGATGATACAACGATACAACAGATAGCACACCCCTTATGAACAACCTAATTGTCTATTGGAAACATAGTCGCTAGGTCCAAAAAGTACATATTAAACCATAAATCAATACGATTTCTCCTTGGACAGATTTTAGTCTGTGTGCCAAATTTAATAAAAAAAATTTTTCTGGACCTTTGTTTGTTTTCTGGCACTAGGTTTAAACAGGGACCGATTCTAACCAAATTCAATAGGCTGTGGTCTTGAGCCGATATAAGTCGGCGCACCGAATTCCATCAAAATATCGGAATATGTGCCATTTTTGAGGGACCCTTGTATGGGCACTAGTTTAAAAAATGGACCGACTTTAACCAAGATCAATAGGCTTTGTCCTTGAGGCGATATAAGTTTTTACTACAAATTTCATCAACATATACCCATATTTCTGACCAGTATCGTGCGCACAAGAATACATTGGGAGACAGACGGACAGATATATGGATCCTTGTCTATTTTTTTTTTTTCCTTTTGTAATTTTTGCAAACATCAGCCCAAACTTATGATACGGATTGTTGCAAACATCAGTCCAAACAGACCGTCGATTTTCTCGTCAGATCTAGCAATTTTATTTTTTCGGGAAAAATTGTCAAGTATCTATGAGTCAAAAATCTAGCGATTTCTATAAGTTTTGTGACCCCTAGCGTGCGTATAAGAATAAATCGGAAGATAGACGGACGGACGTACAGACAGTCATCGCTAACTCCACTCAAAAAGTGATTCTGGGTCGATCGGAAACTAAAAGGTAGATCAGTGTCAATTTTTCCTTTTTCTCATCAGATCTGTCTGTTTTATTTTGCCCTTAGCGGGCGAAATCAAAAATCTAGCGATTTTTTTTTTTTAAATATAAAACTAATATATTAGGTTTGTTTTTTCGAATTTTGTATAAATATTCCATACAAATTTATAAAAATTTTAAGTAGGTAGAAATTTAGCTTCTTAAAAATTAATTAGTTTAAAAATGCTGCCAAATCTAGAAAAGTTTTGGCTTGGCAATTTTAAATTTAAGCAAAAATATTTGTCAAAAAAAGATTTGAAATTTTGGTATTTTTAATTTGATAAAATATACAAAACTATCAAAAACAACAAATGCCAACAAATTAATTATGGGTTTAGTAGTAAAGGTAGGTAAGGGAACACAATATAATTGCTGTATTTCGTGTTCCGGAGAAGCCGAAAACAGCTTTCGTACAAAGGCGGCCCAAATGTTTATATTTCATTTGTTTAAAAAATAAAATAAAAGTAACGTAAGTAGGGAGAGTCATTTTTTACAAGTGGTTATAGAACACACCAAGACTGCAACACTTAGAAAATAATACCAGAAAAAAACTAGATGGCTTTGAAATGAATTTTTTTTTATTCGTATACTTTGAAGTTTAGAGGTAATAAAAATATTAAAATATTATTTATTATTTGTTCCATATGCAACTGATCAGACTTTTCGTCGCACACGCGACGCCGACAACCACTTGGTTTTGAATTCTGCAATATCTTTTACCAGTTCACCTGTCTTTTTCAATATTTCCTTCACTATTGATCAATATTCCTCAATAGGGCGTAGCTCTGGCCTATTGGGTGGATTGCAGTCGCGAGGTACCGATTTTATTTGCATTGTACCACTGCAATGTGTCCTTGGCACAGTGCAGCTTGCCAGGTCCGGCCAGAACAGTGGTTTGGTGACGTTACTCTTAATAAAGACGCTTTTTGAGGCAGTCATCCCGATAAATTTGAGCGTTCATTATTCCAGATATTATGAAAGGCTGCTTTTACGACCACAGGAGCAAATGGCTTGCCAAACCATTTTTTTTTTTTTGGAAACTTGGACTTTATTTTCAATTTACAGCTTTCAGGAGCATCTTTACGACTTGCAGCAGTACAAAAATCTTTGCCAGCAATATATTTGAAATTTTGAAAGCAGTAGGTTTCGTCGTCCATGACAATGCATTCATATGTCGTGATTTGGGATTCGTATAACTTGCGCCTGCGGGATTTCGCCGTAACATTCTGCTTTGCGTCTCGATCGGGTGCTGTTTGAGCTTCAAAACTTCTCAATGAAGCTTGCCGCTTTACCTTTTGTACGAAAGACAGCGATTTACGTACAGATTTTGCAACAGAACGTAACGAAATCTTCGGATCTTGCGAAAATGCCCTGAGGACATTCCGAGCACTTTCTGTATCACTTTGATCATACTCACCACCGCTACCATGCTTTCTAGAAATTGTCAGACCTTCTTTGTAGCGATTTAAAACCCTGGAAACTGTCTGGTGGTGCACTTTTACATTTTTCACAATTTTACGCGCACTGAGAACCGGATTTTTTATATATTCGTGCAAAATAATTTGCCTCGTTTCTAACTCGGTGGTCATTTTTGGCGAAACTAAAAGTCAAATTCGAATGAAATTTCTCATACATGAAATTTAGGTCATGGCCTACTCAGGGTATTTGAATTTCAAAATATTTAAATTTTTTTGAGAAAGTTATGTTTTCCAAAGTGTTTACCCTTTAGATATAAAATTCGAAAACGAAAACAAGCCTATTGTTATTATTTTATTATTAAAACTAGACTTTTAAACAATCGTTTTATAAAAGCTTTCTATAAATCTCACATTAAATAAAACACGGGTATGCAGTTTCTCGCCGTACACCGTCCTCTACTGAGTATTTGAAAAAAACTTTAATAAAAATCGGAATTTAAAATTCGAAAGTTAATCGAATGAATATATTCAAGATATTTTTGACAAAAAATTACCCAATAAACACCAATGATTTTTGTTTGAAATTGTCCCAAAAGCAACCGCTTCTATAGCGTAACTGGATTCGGAACCAGTCGATTCTAGTGGAACCAGTTGCAGAATTAGTTTGAATGGCAACCGATCGTAAAAACTTTTCCTGGGTACTTTTCCCATTCTGCTGAGAATTCTAACACAGATGTTTTTTGTTTGAAATTTTCCGAAAAACAGCCGCTTCTACAGCTCGAAAGTGGAACTGGTTACCCTATAATCAGTTATACCTTCCATATAAGATTCCGGAACCAGTTCCACGGAATCGGTTGCAGTGGAACCAGTTGCGGAATCGGTACCGTTTGACAGTAGAAAAAATGTTCGTAACTGATTCTGCACGATTGGAATTCTTCTGGTGAGTGTGAGTTAGTGTGAACCAAAATTGATTATTATGTCCACCCGAGTAAAAAAATTGATCTCGCGCAATATCTAATTATATCCAATTTGATATTGTTTAAGATCTGCTGTAATATCTAGCTGATCCAATTAGATCTCAAAATTGGGTGTATCCAATCATATCGTATTAGATCCCATTGTATATATGGGGATAAACTAAGATCAAGTTATATCTCAAAATTGGGAGGTCCAGTGATATCTTTGGGGATAAACCTAGATCTATTTTGATCCGAAAATTGGCGGATCCAGCTATATATTTGCGGATATTTTTAGATCTAATTTGATCCGAAAAATGGCGGATCCAATTAGATCCAGCTATATATTTGGGGATAAACTTAGATCTAATTTGATCTCAATTTTGGCAGATCAAATTAGATCCCGCAATATATTTGTGGATAAACGTATATCTAATTTGATCCGAAAAAGTGGCAGATCGAATTAGATCTAGCTATATATTTGGGGATAAACTTAGATCTAAGTTGATCCGAAAAATGGTACATCGAATTAGATCCAGCAATATATTTGTGGATAAACTTAGATATAAATTGATCTGAAAAATGGCAGATCAAATTAGATCCAGCAATATATTTGTGGATTAACTTAGATCTAATTTGATCCGAAAAATGGCACATCGAATTAGATTCAGCAATATATTTGTGGATAAACTTGGATATAAATTGAATAGAAAATTGGCAGATCAAATTAGATCCAGCAATATATTTTGGGATTTAGTAAGACCTAATTTGATATAAAAAATGGCAGATCAAATTAGATCCAGCTATATATTTGTGGATAAACTTACATCTAATTTGATCCGAAAAAGTGGCAGATCGAATTAGATCCAGCAATATATTTAGGGATAAACTCGGATGTAAATTTATCCGAAAAATGCCAGATCGAATTAGATCCAGCAATATATATGTGGATAAACTTAGATCTAATTTGATCCGAAAAAGTGGCAGATCGAATTAGATCCAACAATATATATGGGAATAAACTTGGATCTAAATTTAACCGAAAAATGCCAGATCGAATTAGATCCAGCAATATATTTGGGGATAAACTTGGATCTAAATTTATCAGAAAAATGGCAGATCGAATTAGATCCAGCAATTTATTTCGGTATTAATTAAAATGGCAGATCGAATTAGAAACAGCAATATATTTGGGGATTGACATCTAAAAGTATCCATAAAAATGACACATAAAATTAGATGCCGCATTATATTTGGGTACTACGTAAGATGGAGATTATTTGGGATTAAATAAGATCCCAGACATATATTGCCAACTGTTCAAAAAATAATAGACTGGCAGAGCACTGATTGTATAAAAATTACAATATTTTGTTAAAATAAGGTTTAAACTCAGAAGGTAACGAGTTCAATATGCATTTCTTTTACAAAATGAATTTCTTTTTATAAAATTAAATTTTTTTTTTCTATAAATTTTTTTATAAAATTATATATTTATTTTTTTATTAAATTGAAATCTTTGAATAAAATAATTTTATTTACATCTTTTTGACGCTCTACACCATTTCCAATTGTATTAATTGTTTTAAGATTTATCAATTGTATTTCAGAAATAATCAATTGAATTTCAGTTTTATAAATTGTGTTTCAGAACTCATCAATTATTTTTCACATTTATGAATTGTATTTCAGAACTAGTCAATTGAAGTTCAGTTTTATCAATTGTGTTTCAGAAATTATTAATTGTGTTTCCGAAATTCACAACTGTATTTCAGAAATTATCAAACTGTATTTCAGAAATTATCAATCGTATTTCCGAAATTATGAAATGTATTTGAGAAATTTTTCTCTATTAGCTATGAAATTCTGAAATAGATTTCATTATTTCTGGACACAACTAAATAAATAAATAATTAAATTTGCGTAATATTGTAGTTTCTGAAGTGCAAATAATATTTTGTGATATACAATTAAAATTTTCTAAAATACATTTAATAATTTCAGGAATACCTTTTTTCGATGCTTATAAGTTAGCTCGAAATGCTTTTATCATTCATTTAATTTGTAGCTATCACACATCTATAACAAGTCTCGTTAGATTAGAGTGTAGAGGTCTTGGCTGACAATCTGGTGGACTGGGTTAAATTTCATGTTTTTAAAAGCAAATATTAAAAAAAGTTTTCTCAATTTTTTCAAAAATGTTTTTTGAAATCTATTTTTTTGCCAAGATAGTTAATGCAACGTTCTGCCAACGCATAACCTACCATCGCCAACGGTTTGCCAGCATTGTGCCGAATTATATTTTTCTGTCTGGGATGTTAAACTTAAACCTATTGTATATTAACATTAATTAACACTATATTTTTATTTTTAGGAAATACATTTTTATTTTATTATAAGTTAACATTAAATTAAATTTTATATAATGGCACCAATTTTTAGTTGTAATTATTATATATTAAATCGTATATTCATGTACAAATATATATGTTAAATGTACGTGAACAAATTGTTGATATGGACCCACATATTGTATCTCAACTGATATTGGAATTATTGTACCATTACCATACATCAATATATATTGAATGATATACATATATTACAATATATGACACTGTATTATAAATATTGTTAATGAAGTAACATATCTGATAATATTTTTTATAGCGCCATACATAGTTTTACATTATTCAAATTAAACCATATATGGAATTGTATTCAAAATGTTGATGTGGTACCAAATTTGACCATATATTGTTTAAATTGTGCCATATATGACAATATATTGTTTAAATGATACCATATATGTCTATATATTAATATTGTTTAAATGACACCATATATCAATATATATGGGACTATATATGGTAGCATATATTATCATATCTGCATCTGTATTAAAAATGTCGTTCATCAGGTACCATATATGAGCATATATTGTTGAAATGGCACCATATATGACAATATATGGTTTAAATGGCACCATATATGGTAATATATTGCTTAAATAACACCATATATAAATATATATGGCACTATATATGGTAGCATATATTATCATATGTGGAACTGTATTAAAAATATTGTTCATGAGGTACCATATATGGGCATATATTGTTGAAATTGCACCATATATGATAATATATGGTTTAAATGGTACCATATATGATAATATATGGTTTGAATGGCACCATATATGATAATATATAGTTAGAATGGCACCATATATGATAATATATAGCTTAAATAACACCATATATAAATATATATCGCACTATATATAGTACCATATATTATCATATCTGGAACTGAATTAAAGATTTGGTTTATGAGGTACCATATATGACCATATATTGTTTAAATGGCACCATATATGATAATATCTAGTTTAACTGTCACCATATATAATTATATATTGTTTAAATGATACCATATATAATTATATATTGCTAAAATGCCACCATATATATTAAGATATAGTTCTATATACAACTATATATGCAATAAGATCAACCATGTTATGTAATATATAATTATATATGCCATATCTAATATTATGAAGGCCGATATCTAATTAGATGAAATTATATATGGCATAATATAAGTAAAATTTTTCGGAAAAACCCTCATATATAATTATATATGGATATACATAACCACATGTCTAATTATATATTGTAATATATGCCACATATGATTATATATAATTTTTTTTACTCGGGCAGCTCTAGTCGAGAGTATTTAAAGCTACTCTTTCAAAGTTCCTAATAGGGAACACCCTTTACGAAAATAGCTTCATATCGGTATCTAGTTTTTGTTTCTTTTTTTTATTTTATTTCATATTTCATTCTCTTTTTGCTTTCTCTTTGTTTTTTTCTGTTTGGGTGCTAGAAGGTACTTAAAAATGATGAAATGAAAATTGCCTTAAGCCAGGCACATGGAGTACTCATATTCTGTACTGCATATATTTATAACACGTACTCATATTTTTGTCAAAAAAAAAAAAAACAAAATACATAATACATAATAATAAAAATTTTAGAACAAAGAAGCCAAATTAAATGAAAAGGATTTTCCTAAAAAATGTACATTACAGTACCCAGCGATTGAATTAAGGAGTAAAGTGTTTTTAACCGTCATATATGTATGTATATAATCAAAAATAATATTAGTTTGATTACACAGCTGGATAACTTGTACTACCACTAAAATCGAAAAAAAGATTATCGGAAATTAATCATACAAATTTCGGATACGCTGATTTCAATGGGGAAGTCCATTTTTTCACCTATAGAGCAAATTGCAGATAATACATTTCGATACATTTGGGTATCAAGTTTGATTAATAAATTTACTGATTTTAAAAGTAACTCCCCGTTTAATATCAGTTTTTACTGTATTATACTTTTTTGTACAATATTTCATCCCATTTCGCAACTGAACAAAAAAAAGAAAATATAAGCAATTATTTTATGCAAAACGACAAAAAAGGCAGGAGTTTATAGAGAAAACGCAAGATTTATTAAAAAGTTATACGACAGCACAGCGAAAATAGATGATATAAAAGTTCGCTTTAAGTATACACACAGAGAAAAATATGTCATTTTCCAACTGAAACTCGGTTACATCTACTAAAATAGGTTGGTACAACTGAATATTGGCTATAACAACAAAATTCGGTTTATACAACTAAATTTTAGTTGCAATACCCAAAATATTTACGAATCGCATTCCAATATGGTTTCACCAACCGAATTTATTTGTTGTAGCAAACAATAAAGGCTTAGCAATTCAGTTGGCAATTTTTTTTCCTGTGTGTATTACTTATATGAATATACTTAAAATAATCCATTAGTGAAATATCTGTCAAATGGGTTTTAAATAGATTTGACAAATTTTTAACAAATTTTTGTTTGAAACTCTGATTTAAACAAAGATTTTAGTTATCATCATTTAACACTAAAAATCCTCAGTACTTTAACTAAGTTTGGGTGTTAATTTTCAAAATTATTTACAACTAATTTTTAAGAACCCATTTGTTATATTTTACACAATTTATTGTTAAAATATACCACTTTCATGTTTCTAGTAGTACCCGGAAAATGGCGCTACCAGTACATCCGATGTTTTAAAGATAGTGATATTTCTTTCGCTCCCGATTTCTTAAAATGTCCCATATCTCGAAAACTAATAGAAATAGAGCAAAACTAGCGACTACACCTAACTAACTATATAACATCCCTTTGGAAAGGTTATATAAATCAGAAAATGGACATTGGTGGGGTATTGGTGGGGTATTGGACCTTCGGAAATTTTCAATAAAAATTTTCCATGTTATCAAATGGATCCTTATATAGCTTTAGATAATATGGACAGGTCCGCAGAAACTATAATTTGAACAAAATTTACGTTCAGTACAATTCCAAAAAAATCTGTATTTTAACTATTTCTTTACTTAAATTTAGATTAAATTAAATTATTAAATTTAACAAAAATTGCGTTAAAAACATAAAATTTTAAGCCAAAAAACAGGAATAAATTTTGATAAAGTAACAAATTTTTTCATTGAGCCAACAGACATAATATTTTGAGTGTGCCTTAAAAATTCCGTGTAACCAGATCTTCTAAGAATTTATTCCTTAATTTCCTTTTTTGAACTGAGTTTATATTTTGGGAATGAATTGCCTGACCGAACTTAAGGATTTGAATGAATTCATTGAAGGAATTAACTTTTTCGTTTAATTCCATAAGAAATTCTTATACGACAGCACTTTGAATTCATTCACAGGAATTAATTCCTGATTATTTCTTATTAATGAGTTCATTCCTTGAGTTAAAGAATTGGATTAAATTTTAGGGAATTCATTCCAAAAAGAAATAAATTTTTTAAAGCTCTACTACTTGTCGACAAATCAGTACTAAAAATTCCGTCTTTCGAAATTCATTGGCCAGGTACTGTATGTGAAACAATTTGCACAAAACTCGAACTTATGTGTATATATTATTATAAAAATGATAAATGTTTATTTCTTTTTTTTTCGTTCTATATGTGTATATAGAATTTTTGAAATGTAATTACATGCATTATTCCAAAAAATATATAATACTTAAAAATATTTTCAAAATTGTAGAGAACAAACTTGCTATTATAAAATGCAAATGATAAAACAATTTATTACAAAAACTTGAAATTAATTTTAGTTTTATAAGAATCTTTGCAATTTATAAATGAAAAATTATATTTCTTTACACTCTGGTACCCACTTTAATTTGAATTTAGATGTTAATTGGTTGTTATAAAAACAATAAGAAAACTGAATTCGTGCAAGTGAAAAGTGTCACTTAACTAAGAGAATTGCTTTGGAACACGACCATAGATTGAAATATAAGTAAAAATTAAGGTACTTTTTTATCTAAATTGGAATATTTATTATATAAGACTAAAAAGTATCGCATGCGATATAAAGTGCAATCTTGCATTTATTAGAAATTAAGGCTTACAACATGCATACCTTTAATAACGGTCCAAATTTAATATTAATGGCACATGATTTAGAAAAAAAATTAAAGTATATATAAAGGGTTCTTCAACAGGGACGCTACAAAAGTAGAAAGACAGGGACAGCAAACGACGCCATATTTCTTGCCGCTCTTTTGATATTTCTCTTCAGTAAGGTTTGCCATTTCATGATGGAAAGATATACGAGCCAACAACGAGTCGAAATTATTAAAATTTACTACCGAAATTCGGAGTCAGTGGCCTGAACGTTAAGAGCGCTACGTCCAATTTATGGTCGTCATAATGAATGGCTTCGTCAATAAACAAAATATACGTTATTGGTCAGACAGCAATCCAAACGTACTCCATGAGTCATCATTGCATCCCGAAAAAATTACGGTTTGGTGCGGTTTATGGGCCGGCGGCGTCATTGTGCCGTACTTCTTCCGTGATGATCAACACCGGCACGTTACACGTTACGTTCAATGATAACCGAATATTTTTGGCCCCAATTGGATGATATGGACTTGGAGGATATGTGGTTCCAACAGGACGGCGCCACAAGCCACACAGCGAATGTCACAATCATTTTATTGCAAACCAAGTTTGGAGAACGTGTTATCTGACGAAATGGTCCAGTCGATTGGCCGCCTCGGTCGTGCGATTTGACGCCGTTGGACTATTTCCTGTGGGTCTACGTCAAATCTATGGTCTATGCCAACAAGCCAGCGACGATTGATGAATTTCGTAGGAATATCGGCCGATTTATGCTTGAAAACCGTCGAAAATTGGGTTCAGCGTCTGGACTTCTGCAAGCGTGCCCGTGGTGGCCATGCAAAAGAGATCGATTTCCATACATAATGGCATCGAACGTACTTTCACAGGAATAAAGAATTTCATTGATATCCAAAACCGTTTTTGTTTTATTTAAAAAAAACTTTTGTAGCACTCTTATTGAAGCACCCTTTATAAAACTTTTTAAATATGATCTTAAACTCTGCTTGGTATCTTTAAAATATCAACTATTTAAAAACACTTCACTGAAGTATAAGGAAAAATTTACTGAAATATTTTATTTTATTATCAACTAAATACTTCTAAAATTTATCTTCTGACCAGCAACTCAATACATTTTTTATTCTGCTTGTCATTACAACTTTAAACAACTCAATATTAATGTCTTTTTCTAATTTTTTTAAACAGGTTCCCTTTTAAAATGTCATCTCTTGTAATTCATTGAAATTCTTGTTCATTCTTATTTGTTGGCCTTTGATCAAAATTGTTTACATGTCCTTTTCTTAAATTAGCCATAAAACTACTAAAATGTTTTAAAAACACACTCACATACTGTAAACAAAAACACTTTTTAGTGTCTAATAAAGCAAAAGCCAATTGAAAATTGTCAAGAACCATAAATTGTCTTCAGTGGACTTTAGTAATAAAGGGTAAAACAAACTAATAAGAGGAAAAAAAGACAAGCGCAAAAAGAAACTACCACACAATTTACGATAATTTCAAAGATTTGTGTTCAACAAATACCGCAAAGCTGTTGTTATATTATTATGCCGCAATAGTATTTACTTTTGGCCCACAATAATGATACATAATAACAGATGGCAAACCCACACATTGTCAATACAAAAATTAGTAGTAGCCCAGTTGGAAATGCAGAATTGGCGGTTACAATCAATTCAGTCTACTAATGGGGGCAAATGGACCCTATATTATTCTGGGCGATTAACTCAGTGGGTAGAGCAATCGTCTGCCAATCTGACTGGCTGGGTTCAAATCACGGCAGAAGCAAAAAAAAATACATATGAACTTTTTTTAAATTTTATTTTGGAAAATATTTATATTTCCAGACCATCTATTTATTGGTTTTGCCAGCGTTCTGCCAACGTTAAAACTTTTGTTCCTCCAGTGCTTTTCCGGCGCTTTCTGAACAGCCGGTCCTTTTGTCTAATTATGTTATCATTTTGGGAATGGGAAATCACTTTTTGCCAGTACTTCTACCACCTGATAAAGTGCTTTGCCACCGCTTTCCCGTTTGTATTTTTCTGACTGGGTAGCATCATTTCCAGACCCAATAAGGGGCCAGACGGTGTTCCTTCAATAGATTTCTAATTTCCACTCTGTCATATATCTACGCACAATACCAGAGCTGAGAAAATAGTAATTCAATAGTAATAGTAATTCAATAGTAAACACTGACGAGTCTTTGGGTGAGACGAAACTGCGGCAGTCTGGTGATTCCCTTGTGTCTGTTAAATTTTTCAATAAAAATGTTTTCTTCTTCTTCTTCCTAGAAATCAACTCTAAAACAATTTAAGATTATTTCCCAAAAAAATTTAATACAGATTAAAAAAATATTTTTTTTTAAGTTTCAAATCTTATCCCTCAAATATGTTCTTTTTGGTGAAAAACGTTTTATACATTTTTCTTCGATTTTTAAAAAATTGGTTGTCGCGATTGGTCGCGACAGCGCTTTTTTTAATTTTTTTTTAAATTAATTTTTAATTTTTACACTTAGATTAAAAAGTTTGTAAAAAAATTTGTAAACAGTTTCCAATCGCACTATACTATTTTTATACTGATTATTAGTACAATTTTTATTTTTAGTAATCATTTTTGCTATTCTCTTACTACAAATTACGGATTTTTTACTAATTTTCGCTGCTGATTTCAGCAAAACATTTTACTAATTTTTCAAAACCGAGTGCCAAATTTACAAATATTTTTTTTTTTGTTTTTACAATTGTTGTTTAGTTTATATTTGTTACTATTGATATATTCTTAGTTTAGAAATAACACCCAGAAAATTTTATTGCGTCTCTAATGCATAAAACGGCAAAAACTGGAGAACCGTTTTCAATTTTGACTCCAAATTTCGGGTACGATGAAGAAATTATACGGTTGTTACAATCGAAAAAAAATTTTTTTTTTTAGATTTTACAGTTTTTTTATTTTTTAGTACAATTTTTTGCTAATTTTAGCAGATTGATTTTAAATTACAGTTTACAGCAATTTACTGAAATTTAGTAGCTCCAACTAATTATTTATTCTAATTTCATTGTACTAAAATTATGATATTTTTAGTTTTTTAACTGATTTTAGCAAATCGATTTTGAATTGCATTTTACATAAATTTTACAAAATTTAGTAGCGGCTACTAATTTTTCTACTAATTTTATTGTACTACAGATCAGCAGACATCTGTTGCTAAAATTAACAAAAATACCGCTGGCCTCAAAACAGTTAAATTTCCCGTAATAACAGCAAAATTTTCAGTAGCCACTACAGACTTTTTTGGTTGAGTGTACGGTATTCCTTATTTATATTTTTCTTGGTAAAAAATATTTTAGATAATTTTTAGATTTTTAAAAAATTGTTTAGAGGTCGCGACAGAATTTTAAAGGTTTTCATTGGAATTTTGTTCATTTTTCAATATATAAAGGCACCAGTAATGCCAACTTTGTCATAGCAGAAAGCGCAAAAAATATTAAAAATGGATTAAAACCATGGTTGGCAAACACTAACCGTAAATTATAAATGAGGATATAAAACCCTTTCAACCTTTAACCTTAAAATACCACTAACGAAATATCTTAAACTACTGCTAACCTTAAAATACCTTAACGAAGTAATTTAAAATACCGTTAACCCTAAAATATCGCAACGAAATAATTTAAAACACCGTCAACCTTAAAATATCCTAACGAAATAACCTACAATTCTTTATTTCTATCTCTGAATAGATCTGATATTAGATATTTACTTTCAGGTTTTATTGGACAACTGTTGCTGTTATTTACATAAACACATACGATTTTACAATGTTACGATCTGTAAAGTTGTATAAATAATCAGAAGAGATCAGAAGAAGTAAAATAATTATTACTTATACAGGTTAAGAGAGCCAATACACGCGAATATCTCTTTCGAGACTTCAAAGGCCTGATCCCTCCAACGGACATCACACTGGATTCTCATGCTCAGAACAACAAGATCTTCAGACTGCTCAATATTTATACCACCCATTAGTACAGATGACATTGATGATTCCACAGCCCTATGGGTCAGCAAACAACATTGGGTCTTGCATGGATAAAAATTGACCCCATTCACGCGACCCCATTCAGAGATTGTCATTAGGTCCAGACTGAGTGTGTCATTCATAATCAGCCACTAGTCCCCAACCTCTACAGTAACATATGTTGCTGTCATCTGCAAGACAGTAGATAGGATTGGAAGTTTGACAGAGTAAATCGTTCAGAAAGAGGGAAAGCGAAAGAACGGAACTTTGTGGTACCCCTGCATTCAACTAAAACTTATCAAATGAGACCCCATCTATAACAACTATTATATTGTTCTCCCTGAGAAAACTCGATATAAATCGAGAGAAGTCCTCACCGACACCAAAAGCAATAAGCTTTGACACGAGTGCTTTATGCCACACACGATCAAACGACTTGGAAATATCTAGAGCAACTATCCAGGGAAAAAAGTGAGTTAAAAGAAGTAGTAAAAACATAACAACAGATGAATAAGGTGATAATTTGTGGTTTTCAGTGATGAATTTAATATTGGCTTGTCATAGGAGGGAAGTTGTTCTTTTTTGAAACAAATTATGTATATTTGAACCAATGAAAAGGAAGTTCATTTTCACCTGTTTGTATTTTAATTTAATTTAAAAAAAAAACATCATGCATCGTGTGGGGTTTGAACTAGTGTTTCCAATTCGGTTAATCGATTAACCGATTCCTCGATTAATCGCCTCTATTTCGGTTAATGTCGAAACAAATTATTTAAAACTCAAATAATTATTCGATCCGAATAATCGGTTAAAACAGGTCGATTAACTAGTTACAATTTTAATATGGAATTTTTCTCTTATTTTTCCCCAAAACTTCATAATTTTCTTAACTTTGGCTAAAAAATTACAAGAAAAGCTTAGAATAAACATAAAATTAATAAAATACCACCAAATTCTTTTAAAATTGAGTGAAAGAGGTCGTTAAGCCTTTAGATACCTTTTTTTAAGCAAAATAAAGGTATTTCTAAAACTACCCAAAATAAACGAAGTTTCTGGCTGGATCAGCGTCGAAGTGCTCTATAGGCTTTAATCAATACAGTAGGCGATTTTTGATTCTGTTCTTTTAAAAATTAAAGCTAATGTAAATTCTATTTCCATGTCCATCAAGGCAAGGTTGCATTTTTTCAAATATGTGTCCTACAACTGTCAACTGACATCTTAATTCTGTAGAAACTCTACCTTTTCTCACATCCCCAAAGAAAGTATAATCGATTCAAAACCACATCAATTCTACAACATGTCCAACTACACCATTTTCAGTTTTATTTCAAAATTGTTTAAAAATGTATTAAAATTATCCAAATATATTTTAAAATTGTTTAAAAAGTTTCAAAATTGTCCAAAATGATCCAGAAATTTTTTAAATTCTTACAAAAATGTTTTAAAATTGTCCAAAATCACTCAAAATTGTTCAAAAATGTTTTAGAATTATCCAAAAATCTGTCTAAAAAATTAAAATTGTCTAAAAAACTTTGATATTTGTCCAATTGCATTTCAAAATTGTACAAAATGTATTTTAAAATTTTCAAAATGTATTTCAAAATAACAAATATATTTTCATATATTTTATTTGTATTTAAGAAAATTATATTTGAATTTTAAAATTGTTCAAATACATTTCAAAATTATTCACTTGCATTTAAAAATTTTAAATCTGTATTTCAGAATTGTAAAATTGCATTCAAAATAATTCCATTTGTATTTCAAAATTCTCCAAATGTATTTCAGAAATTTCCAAATGTATTTAAAAAGACTCTATTTGTATTCCAAAATTTTCCAAATGTAATTAATAAAATTCCAATTGCATTTCAAATTTTTCCAAAAGTATTTCAGAAATTTCTACTTTTATTTTAAAAGCATTTTTACAAACATAAATGTCTTCTCTTTCATAATGAAAATTTTATAGGAATTATTATGAGATTTAAGAGAAAGAGAAAGCATGTATGTTTGAAAAAATGCTTTTAAAATAAAAATAGAAATTTCTGAAATACATTTGGAAAAATTTAGAATTTTATTAAATACATAATTACAGAAGGGAATGTTAGCTCAAACTTTGGATAATTTTGTTTATTGTCAATGGCCCTTAAAAACGGATAAAAGACTGAGAAATTTAACAATTGTTTATGATATTCTTTAGTCTACTATTTTCATTTAACTAATATTTTACTCAAATGGAACTAAATTTTTTTTATTTCTTCAGGGGAGGAGGAAGAACTTTGGATAATAATTTTTTTAAATGCAATATTATATTTATTGTAGTATTGATTAAATATGCATTCAAAGAAATTTTGTATCCAAAGTTTTACAGATTAAAACAAAAATTCGTAAGAAGTAAAAAATCTACCTTGAGTTATGCTATTTTTAACTTACTAATATTTATAAAAAAATCTCCTAGTTTCAGCAGTTTTTTTTTGCCATTTTTAACTAATTTTTAATAGCTTCAGCTATATTTTACATAAATTTTTCTATTAGTATAAGAAATGTTTCAATTTAGATAATCTCAGATTCACGCGAGAGAAAACTGCTAGGGATGGAGCAAAAACACTCCAAAATAGCTAAACTCATTCAAAATATAGCTAATTAGGGGTGATTTTTGTTTTATCTCAAGCATTTTCTCTCTAGTGTAAATGTGCTTTTGATATTTAACATGTGTCATGTTGATATTTAACAAAAACAGGAAGCTGTTAGTGTTTTTGTTGGTAAAAAGTTAAGGAAAGACATTAATTTTGTTTTAAACGATTAATCGCCAATTTTCCGACCCGAATAACCGGTTAATCAGTTTTAGTGATTTTTCGAATAATGCAATAACCGGTTAACCGCCTATGTCGAATAATTGGAAACAGTAGTTTGAACCCACACTCGTTGGCATTTCAAGCAGACGCTCTACCCCTTATGATATGGCTTGTTATAACTTATACCTGACTTTTAGCAGTCTTGTTCAGTAAATTGTTATATTTATTTATTTCTTTCTATTTTTATTAACAAAAATATATAACATCCCAGCAAAAACAGACATTACCGAGTAATTAAGCGAGTAAGTAGCACACAAAGGGTTTCACTACTTACCAGGCTATTTACACTCAAAAAATTGTATGAACTAAAATTAAGGTTTCACTTTATTAAAACAATGTATATGAGTTATTAATAAAAATGAGTTAAATTTCTTTCCAATAAGTAAAATTGCTTTCAAATAATGCAAATTTTATTTGATTTTAGTTTATCCAAAATTCGTATTAACTCAAAAATAATAAAACGTTTTCCTTAAATTTATTTTCTTGAATTAGGTTAAAATTTCTTAAAACTGTTGAAAAATGTATTTATTTTTAGTTAAAAATATTAAATGTTAAGAATTTGGTTGAACTAAAAATTATGAAATTTAAAATTGTATGAAAAACTAAATTCAAATAATGAACTTCCTTAAATTTAGTTTAAACATTTTAACTTCTTTAAACCAAGTATAAACTTCTTAAATTCTAGTAAAGAAATAAAGCTGTAAAAATAGGAGAAAAAGCTAATAAAAATTATGTAATTAAAAATGACCTTGCAAAAAAACTGCTGATATTAGCAGATTGTTTTTTGCTAAATACTAGTAAGATAAGAAGGAAAAATAAAACTGTTAAATTTACAAAATTTTGGTTACATTTAAGTTAACTTTTAATACGAATTACCTTGATAAAATCCTGAAAAAATTTTGCAGCATATTAGTAGATAAAAAATAGTTTTTTCTGCAAGGTAATTTTTAACTTATTTTTACTACCCGGTGAAAAATGTCCATATACTTCCATATATGAACATTTATGGTTCAACCATATATGTATGGTATGGTAACACCTAAGTATATGTTCATATATGGACATATATGAACATATACATTTATTAAATATATGCGAATACATGCGAACGTTGCTGTCCCTTATTATAAGGTTGTACGATAGATATAAATTTATGTATGACATTCAAATTAGGCGCTACATATGTTACTTTTTTTATTCATGGCATTAAATATAATTTCATATTTATCCAAATATGAGTTCCTTTTACATACATATATGGAAAAATGTATTCTTCGAAATATGTTCATATACAAGTCCCTTTTGCATAAATTGAATAACATATACTTTCATATTTTTCCATATATGAGTGCCATTTCCATATATAAAATAACAGATGCTTCCATATATGTCTGTATATGAAATTTTGTCCATATATGGAATCACATATACTTCCATATATGTTCATATAAAATCCATATATGTTCATAAACAATCCATATTTGTTCATATGTGTCCATACATAAACCATATATGAACATGTTTGAGCGTATATGAATATTTTTCACCGGGTAGTTATAAATAAAATGTTGACAGGATTTTTCTTTTTCTGTTATATTTAGTAAAAATTTGATCAAAATGGATTTTTTAAATTACAATTTTTTAAATACAAACAAAATTGTAATATTTACCTTTTTCGTATTTTAACAAAAAATATTTGAAGAATTACATATTTATTTAGAACTTTTATATTTCCATAAAATTTCATTTAAAATTAATAGAAAATTAAAAAAAAAATTTTAAATCGTTTCAAAAATTAATTTTTGAGTGTACCAAAATAGAAAAAAATAAAAATTTTACAGTAAAAACTACAAAAAATTATTAATGGTGTAAAAAAAGTTCAAAAAAATTTTTTCGACCTGGTGGGATTCGAACCCGCAACCCTCTGATTTCTGTGCCAGCACGTTCCTATGCAACCCCCATACAAAATATTAACTTCTTATCACCCATGAAAAAGAACTTCTGACTAGCATATATTTATTGCAGCATTAGATGTTGTTTAAAATCCATTCCTAAGGGAGTAATTCTTTGTGATGTAATGAAGGAAGTGATTCATTTAGAATTCATTCCATTTATTTTTGCTGGGTACTTTGCTTTCACCAAATCTGTGAATGCACCAACTCCAACGCTCCGTAAGAAACGCCATCAGTTCACCCATAGAACCACTTCTACGAAAGCCATACTGTAGATCATTGAGAAGCAAATTGGATTCCAAATAATTAACAAGATGCTAGTTTACCATGCTCTCCATTAACTTCAAGAGCGCAGAGCAGATTGAGATTGGGGGTTAATTAACATGGTTGACAGCCGCATCCTTTTTGGGGATTGGCTGGACATTGGCAACTTTCCAACACGATGGAAAGATACCCATGCGTGAAAAAGATGGTTGCCAGTGGATGTGAAGCATCTAAGAGCACTGTCTCAGTACCAGTGCTGGTATACCATCGGGGTAGTTGACTTATTTAGGTCGAAATTCGCAAGAACCCCTTTAACTGCTGAAGACGGAATAATATCTTGGGCATAGTATGTGATACACTTTCGAGCACGGGCAGTGATTAATCGCTTTCCGGCAGAAATGAATTTTCCGCAAACAGTTCAGTTATAAGGTTGGCGTTATCAGCCGGATCAGTGAATATTAGTATCCGTTATAAGAGTTGAAATAGAGGAACTATCATTATTCTTTACCCTTTTAACGTATGACCAAATGGGCTTACTACCCCGTGGAGAAGCAAGAACTTAAGCACGCACACACTGTTCGTGCAGAAGCTTTGCATATCTTAGTACTTTGAGACACTCAGTTCTCGCCTGCTGGATGTCAGTATTGATGTTATTATTCGCACGTTGTTCATTGAGAAATGCACATTAATTTATTTTATTGTTTTTTGTCAATTTTACTACTACATTTTTATTCGTAAAAACAACTTCAAAAATATTGCAATCGGTGTTTTATTTAGTTCAATACAAAACATTAAAAAATGCTAAATTTGATCAGGGGGTATACAATTTATTCAGCTGGATCAACTTCTTTGCATTGTAGTAGTGTAGTAGATACTTATAAGAGTAAATGTCGTTATCTGCAACCGGGACTATCAAATTTCGGTTGGTAACAAATTCAGTTTTGTTCTGTGTGTGCACAGAAATAATAAAGTTAAAAAATAAGTTAAAAATTACCTTGCAGAAAAAACTATTTTTTATCTACTAATATGCTGCAAATTTTTTTCAGGATTTTATCAAGGTAATTCGTATTAAAAGTTAACTTAAATATAACCAAAATTTTGTAAATTTAACAGTTTTATTTTTCCTTCTTATCTTACTAGTATATAGCAAAAAACAATCTGCTAATATCAGCAGTTTTTTTGCAAGGTCATTTTTAATTACTTAATTTTTATTAGCTTTTTCTCCTATTTTTACAGCTTTATTTCTTTCTATGAGTGTATTATTTTTATAAAAAAGAGACATTTAAAAAAAACAACTTTTCTACTATTCTTTGAAATTATAAGAAATAAATTAAAAAACGATAAATTAGGCCATTTTTGACTCCATTTTTTAACTCTAAACATGAGACTGGCCTCTAAAAGAAGAACGCCTCTATCATAAGTAGGAATATTATTAAAATCGGAAAGCATTTTTAGCGAAGTTGGCATTGAAAATACCCAATAGAAGAAAACCCCTAAGTTGTGGATAAAAAATATTTTACTTATTTCGCAGTGCCGGTATTAATTTACAGCGGGCTATTTCAAGGAAACTTCTTAAACATTTCTTGAAATATCACTTTGAATGTACATATGTATTTCCAACAAGGTTATAATAAATTCTTGTTAGTCCTGATGACCAAGATGCATGATGGCTTGAAGTTTGTAGTCAGTTTGATTCTCTTATTTTACTTTGTTCAAAAAAGTTATATATTATATTCTTTCTACTTACGTTAAGTTGAAAGATAAATTAATAGTTTTCAATTGCTTCAAAAGTGTATTTATCTAAATACATAGTAGACACATATGTTCATTAAGGAGCCTCACAAAACAGTTGTTTAGGCTATCTTCTAAACTGCAACTGTGAACTATAAACTTGTTACTAAAGAACTTGTTCGTAAAACGCTGCTTTAAATATTAAAAAGTTTATGATTATCTCCAATGTATTAGCCAATTTTTTAAAGGTGTACTGCTCACAGTTTCCCTACAGAGCTTTAAAGAATTAATTCCTTTTTGGAATGAATTCTCGAAATTGTAATTCAATTTGTTAATTCAATGAATGTATTAAATAATAAGAATAAGAGAAACTAATTCACTTGAATGAATTCAAAGAATTTAAATGTAACGAACGAATTCCCTGACAAAAACATTAAGCACTATATTAAAGAGTTCATTCACAAACGAATAGCTTCTTAAGAGATAACTATTTTGTATTATATGCAATTATGAAGTGAATTACAATTTTATAGTTGTGACCTTTAAATTATCTCAATATTATGGGTTTTTAGCTGTAAAATACTAAAATAATTTCCTTTTTTTTAATATGCCGCGTGAGCCACTTTAATGTATATTTTGAAGTAGATACACATACAAATCTACAATGGCAGTAGTAGAAAAACACACTTTAAAATATATTTTGGCAGTTACTTAACGTATGTTTGTGTATCATTATTTTTCAAGCTATTTTTTCTACTAAATAAGCTGTTTTTATTTTATTTGTATTATTTAAAATGACTGCAGTAATACAAAGTAAAAACAACTGTCATTTGTCATTTCTTTTCTTAAAATTTTAGTTCCAACAATGATTTAAAGACATTTTGAGTGGCATTTTAAGATGTATGTTTAGTGCAGTAAAATGAAAGATTAAAAGGTAACTTTTTGTAACTTAAACAACTAATTAAAAAAATTCATAACTAAATACTTATCTAAACAATAAAGCACTAACAAGGAAGGGATCTCATGTCATAATCTTCAATATCGATGAAATTCTAATATGTTTCAGACAAAAGTATTCTAAAATTGGGGCGTCTGAGATCATCGGCCATCTCGGGGATTTAGGGGGTTAAAAATTACTCCTTTTTGAGTTATTTCAAGTTATTTGTCACTTATTTCAAAAAAAACAATATATGTGTGTATATTAGAGTTCGTCAGAAATATATAAAATTTCTTTGATTTTGGGATATCATCATTTTTTTTTTTGTTGTTTTTGCATCAAAAAAAAAAGAATAGCGTTTTTTATTCTTTTATTTCAACTCCTTCCACTGGCGCAAGTCGGCCAAAAACGCTGATTTGGGGACCCATTTTCTGCAGAACAAAAACGGCTGCATTTCTGGGAAATCTGACTTTACCATTCGATTCCACAGCAATAATTAATATATAAAACTTTTTTTGCGTTTTCTGAATACAGCAGATAGTCATTAGAGTGGTCCAAAAATCCACTTTTTTCAAAAATTTCAAAAAAGTTACATTTTTATTAAACACAGTGAAAATGTATTCCCTGCTGAGAACATTGGTACAAAAATTGTTGATATACCGCGACCCGTTAAAAAGTTATTTAGTCATCAAATATGTTTAATAAAAAAATCTTTGTAATAAACATTACAAAAAATTACAAATTATTTTGTCTTTACTAAAAATTAACTCCTCAATTCATAAATGCTTTGTAAAGTTGTAGCAGGTTTACAAAACGTCATTTTCATGCAAAATTTGTTCAATAAACCTCCTATAATTTTACAAAGCGTTTATGAATTTAGGGGTAAATTTATAACGCGGCATTTACATTGCGGTATTGAAAGCTGCATTTTAATTAGTTCAAATACTTTTTCATACCAAGTCTTAATTTTTTTGAAGTTTTCGAACAAACATTTTCATTAATAGAATTTATTGTGACTTTGCAACAACAAACACATTGCGAATACAGTCGCATTTTAGAGTCACAGTCTTTTCGTAGGAATAGGCAAGTTAATGTCCTACTTATGACGAGGTGTTTATAAAAACATTTTACAAAAGTTGCAACAAGTAGAAAGGGTAAAGTCGGGTATGCTAACTATATGAAATGCTACTCCACAATAAAATTTGGGTCATATTCCGGGAAGAAGATCAAATTTTTGGAAGGAAATTTTAATTAAAGAAACGATAAATATAGGAAAATATATAATTACCTAAGTGTATTAAAAAGTTGATCTCGGTCCAGTAATTTTGACGGAAATAAACACGAGCTCAAAGTAACTACTCCATAAAGTTTATCTGCATTACATGATATTCCGTAAAGGCTATCTGTTAGCTGTGCTATTCTAGTTTCTAGAGTGTTTCGTTTATATCAGCTCAACCTTTTCCGAAATATATCCAAAATGACGATCGTGAATTCTTCGGCTATTTGGGTGTTTTAGAAATTTACTCGTCAAACTCTTGTTTGTTTTAGTTTCTCTGTCTGATGGACAGAGCTAAATCGATTAAGCAAGTAATTTTGAGTTTCTCACAATATTATAAGATGGGTCTATGACCATTAATTTGTAGGGTATAAAAACCTGAAATATTCAAAAGAAAAACTTTAACAAATTATAAATGTTTCTGAAACTAATTTGTATTGTTATTAAAAATACATCAACTCCAGATAAAACTTTGACTGATATAAAAATCTCAACATATTTGTTATTAATAAAATTTTGTAGAAACAATGTACCACATTGTATATTAAATCTTTTGGAATTTTCCAATTACTGCGATTTTTCCAATTTTCCAAAAAATCTTACATTTAAAATCAAATGCAAACAAATAGATAACTGACAATAGAACCCCCTCTATACATATTTGAAAATATTATTGATATATTTGTAGTACTAGTACCATGTTAAAGCTTTGTCTAGAAATATAATAAGTGTTAAATTTATAGCTATAGTGTCACTACAAAATAAAAATTAATACGTACAAAAAGAAAATCCCACAAACACATAAACTTATGGAATTTTTATAACTGAAAAACAAAAACAAAAAGTTTTGAATATTTATGAAGCTTGACCAAACCAAAAAAAGTATATATATAAAAAGGATTGCAGACTACAAGTGGATACACATTTTAAAAACAAGATGAACAAAATAAAATAAAGTAAAAAGTAATTCAATGTAAATTTTATTTTTAAGTTTTATACACTAGGCTTGAAAATATGATACTTGAACAGTGTTGCCACTATAAAATAACCAAAAAAATATTACAACAGTCATAAAAAATGATAAACAACTGTTGTTGGAGAAATGAAACAAAAAAGTATGAATTGAATTCATGTTAACACTTTGATAAGAAAGTATACGGGAAATTAATAAATTATATTCAAGACAGAAAAGATATATATTTTTGCTGAGAAGACTTAAAACAGACTTATGACATTAAAAAGTTAAATAATAAACACACAATTATAAGCAACGCTATGTAAATGGTATCACTATTAAAAATGGCAAATGTGCGACCAGTGGGTATCATTTAATTAACAATTTCCAGCATCTATTTTAATGATTGGGAATTTTTCCGACCAAACTTCATGGAAATGTAGATCTATGCCAAAGAAATGTTTGCTACTACTTTTATGCTAACTAACGGAGATATTTTTTATATTACTAAACTCTACACTTAAAATACTTTTTTCTTAAAGATCGCTGCAAATGTAATTTAAAACAAATGAAATTTGAAATGAAAGCAGGACCACTAACATTTTATTAAATTCAACTTACATATTCTTTGTGTATGGCTGTTAATAAAATGAACCACAAATTTGTCAAAACAACTAACAAAATATACTTACATACATTTTATTTGGCTTAAAAAACCAAACGACTGCATAAAATGTATGTTACGAATTTTCAATATTTTATGTTGTTTGTTCTTTTAATGAATTACGAATGTAGTTAAAATTTACATTTCTTCTACAAACGAATGTTATTTCCATTTAAAATAACCTCACTGAAATACTACTTGAATAACTAACAAATTCTGACTGCAGAAGTGTACATAAAGTCTTTAGAGTTTTTTATTTTATTAATTAAAAACTATAGCGCGTATATATTCACAAAACGATCACACAAAAAATTCGATCGACTTGATCCAATGAAAAATTCTATATAACCTTCCGTTTCCACATGCAAGTGCAGGTTCGGAAAACTCAATACACTCACACTTTTTCACTAACACAATCGCACTTATGCGACTTGCGACTCAACTTGCAAGTAAATTTTAGAGGCAATGAATTTTTGACACTTGCGGCAAGTAAAATGATAGAATAAAGAAAACAGTGTTGCCTAGTAGTGTTTTCTATGAATTTACTAGTATTTGGTGAAGTAGGACTTGTAATGCAACTGATTTTGTGTTTATTTGTAAAAATAAAAAAGAACACAACGACATATCTTAATGGTAGTTTCAAATATCAATTTTATAAGTTTAAAAAAAAAAAATGTTAAGATCAAATTTTTTCCTAGCTTTGTTAGAATATTAAATACTTGGCAATATTGGAGTCCTATTTAGTGACCAACCTTTGCCTTTGACGACGTTTAAAAAATGGACTTGCAGCAGTGTAGACAAATGTAAAATTTTCATGTTTTTCGGTAATATTCGAAATTTTCGCTGATAATACGTATTCTCAACTTGCAACAAGTTACTTGCATGTGGAACCGTAGGGTAAAGCACAAAACTTTTTACTAATGTTAAAGAAAAAAGGAAAGGTTTCTAAGATCTTTTTGTATAAATTTGTTTTGCTAAATTTACGGTTAGAAATGAAAAATGTACTCTTAAAAATTGTTGTTGTATATATATCATATATGGGACTAATTAATTAGGTGGACTAATTAATTGATGATTTCATTACCATTGCATAGATATCAATTGTAATGAAATTATTTTCATTACAATTTTTTTAGTTAATGGTAATGATTCTAAAAAATAATTTAATTGATTAATGACAATGATTTTAAATTTCATTACCATTGATAATGAATAAATTAAAAAAATAATTGCTATTGAAAAAAAAACGTAGAAAATGGAGTAAAACTCGCTGAAATCGAAGATGGAATATGCTCATTCAGGCTCATGCTCATTTGCAATTAAATATTACTTTCCATTCCATGGTTATTTGTATCCAGGTAAAGTTTAACGGAATTAAATGGATCCTCCTTAAAAATTATGTTTTATAACTTCCCCGGCTAACCCGTCGTTCGTTTTTATTTGTCAGAATTTTTTTGTAAACAAATGGTTTTTAATCAATTGTAATTAGTTTTTTTATACATTAGTGTAATTTCATTACCATTAGTAATGATTTTTCTAATGAAAAATATTTCATTATCATTAAATGGTAATGAAATTTTTTTCATTGTCATTAGTATGAACTAATGGTAATGAAATTTCAATGGTAATGAAAAATTCCCATGTATGATATATATAATAAACGCATGAAAGGGCTAATAATAACATTCCCTCTCAGCAAGCAAAAGAAGTATACTCAAAAAAATATTGGGTATACAAATTAATAGTGTAGATTTTTTTGCTTGAAAAATGCATTTATTATAATAACAAAATGAATTGATACATTATTCAAACACACAGAAAACAATCTCAGTTGTGGCCACCGAAATTTTTGCCAATCGAATTCGCGCGGTTACGACAACTATCTTTATAGTAAATTATATTTTTCTTTGTGAAAGCCAATATTCGGTTATCTAATTCGATATTATGTTCCACATAAATATTATTATGTTCCACAAAATTTTATTGAAATTAAAAAACTTTTTTTGAATTTTCTGGTATTGAAAACGGCCATTCAGGTTAATAGTTCACACTCGCTACTGCACCTACTGCACCACAACTACTTTTAATTTACTTAGCCATATTTACTGTTTATACATATGAATATTTTATTTTAATTTAGAAAACATATAAATTTTTGTCTTTTCCGGGATTCGAACTCGGAAATCCGGCGTACTAGGCCAACTCTCTACCGACTACACCACAAAAACTTATTAATTTTGAAGACTATTTTGAATTTATATGTTTTGCTTGGAAAACAAATATAGTAAAAAATTCGTTTGCCAATACCAATCAATAGTTGTGTGTGTTATCAATACAATCCACAAGTCGGTTGGTTTTACAGAAACTCGACTTTAAGGTCATATTTGATTAGGATACCCGTATTTGTAGTTACCACTTTCGAATATTGAAATTTTTGTAATAAAGGTTATAGGTTACCCCAATTTTCTTGTATATTCACTAAATAAATGGCTGCTTCTACTGCATAGAATTACTAAACTGATACTAATTTTAAAATTGATTGGCGATACCAATAATTTGTTAAAATTATTGTTTTTTAGTTCATTTTCCATATTTTAATACCTAGTAAAATATTTTTGGTGTAGTATTCAATTATAGGCAACTCCAAATAAAATAACGTCCTGGCAAATTCATTTTAATGGTTTTGATCGAATTCCTACCAATCTTTTTTCTTGGTTGAAGTATTGTCCATCGTTAGCCACTACCTTTTCTCATCTTTCTGGTAGCATATGGATTCCGCCCCAAAAGATCTGCTCCGGTTTTGAGTTAAAGAATGAATCAAGCCAATTTTTGATGCCCTGTTCTCAAGTGAAGCGTATTCCAGTTAGGGCGTTCTGCATCGATCAAAACAAATGGTAGTCAGAAGGGGCAAGGTCTGGGCTATAAGGCGGGTGAGCCATAACTTCCCATCCACTAAAGGAATTAAATATGCTAAAAGTCCCAAACGTATTTAACAAATTGCGAAAAATAATCCGCTGCAGGCATGTCCCTATCCGGATTTCATTCTTGCCTAAGGAAATCGTCAGGGGACGACGTTTTTAAAATTTCTGGAAATATTTGTTAAGTTAAATTACAAACTTAATGAGAATTTTTTGTTCTCGTCTAGGAGCGTTATTAAACATTTAAAATATCAAAGAAAAAACAAAAACAACAACAGAAAATTTTCCACAATTTGCTTTGTCATCTTCCAATGTACTACACTGTTTTCCAAATATGTTTTGACCGGTCTTGCAACATGTGTCCAAAAGTTGTCATGATAGAATATTATTGACTCATGCTTTGTCTCATATTCTGGTCATTTTTCGTTGGTTGCTCTCTTCGAACGAATTAATTGTATTCACTACAGGTCCCCTGTGATCGTCTGACCCGATTTCAACATCTCATAATACAAAACACCCTTCTGATTCCACCAAATACAGAGCATTATGTTGTCGCCATGGATATTCGGCTTCGGCGTTGATTTGGCTGGTTGGCCGGGCTTTACATATGACTTCTGCACTTGGGGTTATCGTAATGTATCCATTTTTCATCACTAGTAACAATACGATGCAAAAATTACTTATTTCAAGCGTTCAAGCAGCATTTCCGAAATCGCCTTTCAACGTCTCTCGGCTTCAATTCATATGGGACCCAATTTCCTTGCTTTTGAATGAATCCCAATTCTTTTAAACGTAGGGAAATGGCTTGTTGTGTGACTTCCAATGATAATGCATGTTCTTCTTGCGTTTGACAACAATCTTCGTGGAGTAATGCTTCTAATTCCTCATCTTCAAACTTTTTCGACTTACCAGGCCTCTCCTTGTCTTCTGTGTCGAAATCACCACTTTCGAATCACGCAAACCATCGTTCACAAGTTTTTTGAGTTGGTGTATGTTGACCGTAATGTTCTACCAACAATCGATAACTTTCAGCAGCCGTTTCCTTCAAATGAAAGAAGGTTATCAGGCTTTCCCGCAAAACATCTTTTTTAGGTACAAAATTCAAATTATAGCGATTGAAAAAATGTGTGTTTACCCTTTGGCGTCTATCGAATACTGAATTATAACGACAGATGTTTACCCACTAAAATACCATATTTGTTATTATTTACACAAGTCATATGTGACGGTTGTGCCACATGTTGTCCAAATCGACATTATTAACTTGTACACTCACAATATATTTTCCATAACCGATTGAGGTTTATTTAAAAAGTAATAGGTAAAGTTTGTTTTCAATTGAAGAATCCATTAAAATACATTGAAACTTATTGTTTAACTTTTTTTGGCAACCAATAAAAAACAAACCAGAAAAAATATGTATCGTCTGTAGTAGTTGTTATTTTCAGTCAAATATTCTATTTTTAGATTTCTATTTTTTGAAAAAATTATTTAAATAATTTCATTGTTTTCTGTTTTAAAACAAAAAATTCAAATATTTTCGGTTTTCTTTTTTGTTAAAATAGTTTGTTTATATACAAAATTATTTCAATTCAAATTACAAGAAATTCTTTACTCATACACACAAACATAGCCAATAAAAATATGAACGTGTCTGTTGTGTATGGTGTAGTGTTTTGAAAATCGAAACAAAAAAAAACTTTCAAATATGAAAAAACAATCCACAAAATCGTTTTTTTTACGTTTTGTCAGTTAAAAAGTTGATGATTGTTTTAATAGACTTTTCAATTATTTTTATTTCTTTTCTGGATTGTTTAAACAATGTTTGAAAATAAATAGCAAAATGGTTTGAATATAATGAAAAATCAGTAGTCCTTTTTTTAATAGTGTTTTCAATTAATTTCATATGTATTTTAGGTTGTTTTTAAGGATAAAATATTGTGAGTGTATATATATTAAGTTAGTAGAAAAATTAGTAAAACATCTTGTATAAATTGTAATAAACTGTAATTTCAGCAAAAGTTCTAGTTATATTTTTTTAAGCACTAAACTAATTTTCTAATAATGTTTTATTCATTTATTTTGCTACCAAAATTGTGCCCATAAAGACATTATAGTGTGGACAACAACCAGACAGACAAAATGTAGATATCTCATATTAGACATTAGATATATTTAGTACGGAAATTACATAAAACTACCCTCTGTTGCTTTCAAAAAGAGTTGATTTATGGCTGGCTTTACCAAATCAGACAGTTCATATACAAAAGTACAAAATTCTCGTCCCGTTGAATTTTTGCACCTTATGAAATGTATCGGTTTGTGTATTCAAGTTATCATTTTCTTGTTGCAGACAACTGAAGAGTTAGGGTGATGCACACGGAACAATTGTGTTGTCTATCATAAAAATTATCAACCTTTTAAAACAACAAATAAAATTTAATATGACAATATCGTTTTAGAATTTGGACTTGAGGTAGAATAATATTCTAACTAAATATTTACTTACTTATTTTAATAAGTAAAAAATAAAAACATAGAACTGCTCTTATTAATCTGTGGATAAAGTTCGAACAAACAAGTTTTGTTTTCTTTGAAAACTTTTGTTTTAATTTTTAATCAACTTATGAAGATTAATTATGAAAAATATTTGGTCATTTCAAAGTATTGGAGTTATGTCTGCGAATTATCCCGAATTCGGGATTGGGTGTTATTACCGAAAGATATTTAGTAATAATCTACAAATTGTCACGTTACTCCAAAAAATAGTGTTCATTAAGTGCTTAATGTAAGGGAAAAACTTAAATTTTTACGAGATATCTTAAAAAGTTGAATATATTTTTGAGAACAGTGTAATTTTTAAGCACATAAACCCCAGTGAAACGCATTTAAAAACACTGGTCTAAAAATGTATGTATTTTGGTTATAGTATATATTAGTGTATTAGGATGGGTTCACTTAAAATTTTTGTAAAATAGATCAGATTTTTATTTAAAAGTTAACATATTTTTAATAAATAGAAATTTATTTAAGGCATAGGTAATGAACATGAAGAAAATTAGACTGGTTTCAACAACCTTGTCCAGAGCTAACAAAATTTTACAGTTATTATTTTAAATTTGTCTGCAGTAGAAAAGTTGTTGTGTGTATTTGTAATTTTGTGGAAATTGTAATAAAATCGTTCGACCCTAATGTGTAGTGATTATTTTTTTTTTTTTTTGTAGTATTTTATGTGTACGATAGAGATTTGTTTAATTTTTGTGCTATTGCTTTGAAGTGGTTTATAAAAAATAATGTTTCGCACTTCCGTTTCCGTTAGAGCCAATACATGGAGAGCTGAATATATGAGTTTATGTTGTTGTTGTTGCTGCCTATAAAGAATAGGTGGCGATGATAAAAAATGGCGTCATGCTGACGTATATTTGCAAAAGTGAATAATGCAGCATGCAGTATTTGTATATGAATGAACAAGATAATATTCTCTCGTCTCTATTAGAAGGACTATAGTTTTATGTTCAAACAAAAGTAAAAATATTGCAGAATATACAATACTGCCACTGTTGAAATAGTTTGTAAGAGCGTTAAATTTTTTTGTGAATTTACTTAAATTATTGACAATCTTAGAAAAACGTATTGAATACTCATTTTTTTTACTTTGTTATTTCCTATACAATGGGAATCCTTTTTTAGCACTTCCATAAGAGTTTTTATTATCTTTTAACCAAAAGAGCATCACTCCAAGCGCTTAATCATTGTATTTTATTTACTTATATGTACCACTTCCTTAACATAGACGCTGCAGAGAGCAATTGGTTGCTTACACCAAGAAGTTTTCTTTGTTAGAGCTATTCTTCCCTTAATTTGCTTGTCGGTATAATTTTTAAAATTTACTGATATGAGTTATATAAAACCTTTTTATATTTAGTGAAGAAACTAAATAAAACATGGCAACAAACCAAACCTCTGGCCAATGATCGCGTTAGATGGAAAGAATTCGTAGACGCCCTATGCTCATAATGAGTTATTATATATTTTGTATTTGTTATATTTATAGCTCTACAGAATAATATAAATAAAGGAAATATATATATATATATATACTTTAAATACTCGTATGAAATTTATTGAGATCGATATTGATCTCTATTTAGCACATAATAATATGATGCGATAATTTACTAAAACGTAGATATCAACGAATACTATTGACATTTAAGATGATAATGTGGTAGATTTGTCGCCTCTGTGAGGAGCTTGAAATATCACCTTTTATTCCCACGCATTTTAGCAAATACTATTGTATTTTAGTTCCTCTAGCACAAGTCTTATAAGGCACCACCAAACATTTACTGATTCGATTAATAAAGTCACCATACTGGCCAGTAGACCGTACCGCCTTACAGGCATAATGTCCTTTTTTTGGTTACCCCTACCAGAATCAGTTGTCACAACCTTGATATTTTTTTCTGTCAATTAGTATTTAGTTTAGAATTTATTTAGCCACCTCGCACAGGGCCTAAGTTTACAAGCTCAGAGCAATGTACACTTAAAATAATACGTCAGTAGAAAAATCTATCAAACCGGTTTCAAATCGATTTGACTAATTTTTAACAAATTTTTAGTTGAAACACTGATTTAAGCAAAGATTTTAGTTATCTTCATATAACATAATACTAAAAATCCTCAGTACTTTAACTTATGTTGAAGGTTAATTTTTAAAATTATTTAAAACTAATTTGTAAAAAGAATTATTGTTAAAATATAATATTTTCATGTTTCTGTTATTACCAGGTAGATGGTGCCACCAATGTATCCGAAGTTCTAAAGATGGCGCTATTTCTTTCTCTCCCGATTTTTCTTAAATGGCCCATATCTCGAAAACTAAGAGAGATAGAGCAAAACTGACGAAATTTGCTACTACCCTGAATCCCGTAGTACCCTTATTAAAGTGAAAGGGGTTATCTCTATCCAAAAATGAACCATGCTGGGGCCTAGTACCCTCGGGAATTTCTAATAAAAATTTTCCGTTTCATAAAATGGGCCTTATCTCCAAAACTAAGTGAGATAGAGCAAAACGGATAAAATGTTTGCTCCTTTGGAATGCCCTTACATGACTTTAGATGGTATAGACTAGGCCCGGGGAGGGTCCCGAGACCTTAATTTGAACAAATTTTACGACTCAGTATAATTACAAATAAAACTGTAGTTTTACTAATTTCTTACTTAAATTTGGATTTGTCAAATTTAACAAAAGGATTTGTTAAAATCAACAAATTTTATTTTTAGGAATAAATTTTGTTAAAGTTCAACAACCTGTCGGCTGTAGGAATCGAACCCATGCACTCCTACCTTACAAACGTAACTATACTTGAGTTCGACAGCTAACCCACGTAAGGCCTTGCATAAAGTGCAGCTAATTCATAGTTTTTTTCCTATTCAGCTTTCTGTTATTGGTTTTTTACTTTATTTTTTTTTTTTTGAAATCTTCTTGCAAAAATAATTTAGATTTGACGGTGAACGGCGAACTTTTTCCTTATGGTACAGTCTACTGGCCAGGCTCTTAGATTGGGGTAGTTATATGTTATCATTTCGACAACATGCCAGTAAAGTAAAAGCTGAAAATCCGACGCTTTACCATCTCCAATATAGGATCGACATTGTGCCGTTTGTATTTAACTACCTGGGCAATTGCGAAAACTGTTTTCTAAAAAGTTTTTAGGGTCTTCTATAAAAATCCTGAATGGCTATGTATGTTAGGCATAACTCGACATTTTGCAATTTTTTATGAATTATAATTTTGGTTTCTTATAAATATTTTATAGGTTTTATTTAAATATTAAGGGACATATACATAATCAGTTTCTAGATTTCTAAATGGTTTATAAAACAAATTTTCCATACAAAATTCATTTTATAAACATGTTATAACCCTGTGAGAAAACAGGAGTCAGTTGTAGTGAGAGTACCTGTCCCGTGACCGGTGAAAACAGGACCGGTCTGAAGAAACCTGCCCTGTGACCCGTCTCGTGACCGGTGAAAACAGGACCGGTCTGCTTGACCTGTCCCATATATATATATATAAGTTCCCGTAGTTCCTATACGGAACATAGGGCCACTTGACCTGTCCCATGATTAATGAAAACAGGACCGGTCTGAAAGTACCTACCTGGTGAACTGTCCCTTAACCAGTGAAAACGCAACTGGTCTTAAAGTCCTATGACTGGTGAAAAGAGTACCGGTCTCAAAGTACCTGTCCCGAGACAGCTGAAAATGGGGCTGAACCAGTGGTACAAATATTGGAGTTGTCAATTATTCGGATTTTTATTTTGATCGATTAACCCTTACATGCGTGAATTGTAATGGCAGGGAATTTTCTGACCAAACTTCGTGGAAATATACCAAAGAAATATTTGAATTATTTTTATGTCGGGAACATGAGGAGCGGGGACCTAAAGGGTCACATGGGGATCGCCGGGATCTTTATGGACGACCCAATCTTAAGGGTCGCGGATAAAATGATCCCGGAGCAGATTTTTGTCAGACATTTTGACATTATGTCATTTGACAGAAATATGTGGACCAGCCAATCCTGGCAGCCCGAAGAGGGGGCTCAGGTATGGTTCACTGATGGCTCAAAGCAGGCTAATAGTGACACGGGGGCAGGTGTCTTTGTCTTTTCGCCATCTGCATATGTGTGAGAGAGTGCCTGCGGAGAGGCACGGTTAGATCCCGCATCTACATTCTTTCTAACAGCCAAGCTGCGCTAAAGGCTCTAGGAGCTTACGGGGTATCATCTGGTCTAGTCATGGAGTGTATGGGAATTCTAAACGAACTCGGTAGGAAGAACTCCCTTACACTGGGATGGATTCCTGGTCATGAAGGGCATGGGGGTAACGAAAGGGCTGATTGTCTAGCCAATTGTGGAGCCCGTCGACCATTCATCGGCTCGGAACCATTCTTTGGGATACCTAGGAGGTACGTTAGGGAAAAACTTAGTCAATGGAGAGAGACTGAGTTTGCTAAGCATTGGGAAACTTCTACTGGCCAAAGGCAGGGCAAAAGATTTATTTCCTTGTCCAGCGGAGTGTCAAGGCGACTATTGTCACTCGACAGGGGTAACCTTAGGACCCTGACGGGATACTTAACTGGGCACTGTGCGCTTAGCTACCAGCTTCTCAAACAGGGCCGGTCAGACACTGATGTTTGCAGGTTTTGTGAGCTGGAAAGTGAGACATCGGAGCATATTCTCTGCGAATGTCCGAAACTGTGTGACAGGAGACTCAGATTTCTGGGTGACCGTTTCGTGTCAACTTCGAACGTTTGGGGAAATTCCCCTAAGGGGATTATTGGCTTTATTGCTAGCCTGAATCTCTAGGGAATTCTAGGCAGCACAAAAGATCTATATTGGTCGCGGTGCGTAGTGCCTTCGTATCTAATCTAATTATTTTTATAGCTTTGCAGCAGCAAATTAAAGTTCGAACGTTAACATGCTGCCGGATCCGAGCGGGTTAAATTTTTTTAAATTTTATTTTCACATTATTTGCATAACTAAACTCTACATAAAATTTGTTTTTGTTTGGGGAGCGACTCCTTTCAAGGAGATTTTATGAAAATTGATTATTTTGTCAAAATTTGTAGGGAGTTGTGCTGTTTTCACAAAATTTTGCACAATTTTCCAAAAACTATCAACTAAATATTATAATGTTATAAATACACTGCATGACATTCAAAAAATTAATGAAGATCTGACCATCAGCTCTATATATTTTGGACATGCTGATTACAATGGCGTACTTTATTTTTCGATCAATGGTACAGATTTTTCGCTAAATGTCTTTAAAGTTTGGCGGTTGTTCATTCAGTTTTTTATATAAAAAAATTTTTAAATTCAATTGATGTGAATTCTCTTGTGTTAAAATGTGAGCACAGAACCTGTGGCCATATTTACGATATAAGTGCGATGTGATAATCTTGATATTTAAACCACTAATTAGCGTTTTATATAGGCATGTCCGAAATATATAGAATTAATGGTCAGGGCTCTATTAGTTTTTAAAAGTCAAGATTTTGTCATGCAGTGTTATCATTACTTTTATTTTAAAAATCTTTAACTCTTAAATCTGACACCAAGTTTCCAAAGTTTTTAAATTGCCCCTTGATGGAAAGTATTATCTTATGTAACCTGATTCACACTGGATTAATATTAAACCATTTATGTCCTGAGGACAAAAAGTCCCATGACGCTTATTTAATTTCTGACAATATTTTTATTAAATTTGGATAATGTCTTTTAGGCGAACTTTCAGACTTTAATTAAATTTGGGTATAGAGTAATCGAAGTTATGCATAATAGAATCTGTAAAGGAGTTCTAAATTTTTTTTTGCTGGAAATGTAAAAATTATATGCAAATTTAAAGCAATACTTCCTAAGTTTCAGAAAAAGTTGCAAAGAGCTAATATTATGGTACGTCAGAATTAGAAAAAGTTGTTAAATATTTTTTATTTCTATAAAATATTAACCTAATTTTGATGTAGTGTGTAATTTTAATTAAATAACGATAAAAAATAACAAAAAAATTGGAAGTAATAACATAAGAGTACACGCGGAAACCCTAAAATTTCACAAATTAAAATATAAAATTATCAATTTTTCAACAATTATTTTAACTTTGCATTAAAAATACAAAAATAGTTTTTTGGGACTTTCTATATTTTCATATATTTAGTTAGAATATTCTTCTACCTCAAGTCCAAACTCTAATATGATATTGTTATATTAGATTTTATTTGTTGTTTCAAAAAAGGTTGATCATTTTCCTGATAGACAATACAATTGTTTCGTAGCCATCACGCTAACTCATCAGTTGTCCGCAATAAGAAAATGATAGCTTTACTAAACCAACCGAGACATTACATAAGGTACAAAAAATCAACGGGACGAGAATTTTGTACTTTCGTATATGAACTGTCTGATTTGGTAAAACCAGCTATAAATCAATTCCTTTTTGAAAGCAACAAAGGGTACTTTTATGTAATTGTTGCTTTCAAAAAGGAGTTGATTTATAGCTGGTTCTACCAACTCAGACAGTTCATATACGAAAGTACAAAATTCTCGTCCCGTTGATTTTTTGTACCTTATGTAATGTCTCGGTTTCAGTAATAAAGTTATAATTTTCTTATTGCGGACAACTGATGAGTTAGCGTGATGGCTACGAAACAATTGTATTGTCTATCAGGAAAATGATCAACCTTTTTTGAAACAACAAATAAAATCTAATATGACAATATCATATTAGAGTTTGGACTTGAGGTAGAAGAATATTCTAACTAAATATATTATCAATTTATTTTTTACAATAACTAAAATTCATAAGCGAGGTAGAAACTTCCTGATACCAAATAAAATAAAATTTGCCTAACTAAATATAACTAATTTGCCTAAAGTATAATTTTATAAGTTATAATTAGTTTTAAGTGCATTTTGATCATAAATGCAGCTTAAATTTGGTTTTTGAGAAAAAAAAGTATATATCGGAGATAGTCATGTCCTTGCACCGAATGTAACGAAATTTGCCACAGAGCTAAAGTGTATAATTTTATAAACTGTTCTAAGTTTTTAGTGCAATCTGATCATAAATGTATCCAAAATATTGTTTTTGAGAAAAAGGATATATGGGAGGTAATCATATCCTTGCACCGAATGAAACAAAATTAATCACTGAGCTAAAAGACATAATTTTACACACATTTACCAATTTTCGCTTTATTTTGTTTTGTGGGCGCTGTGGTGTCATGGTTAGCGCATTGCACTGTTACACGTGAGGTTGCGGATTCGATCCCCAACCAATTCAACATCAATTTATGAAAAATAATAATATGTACGTGTTTTTTCTATTCCTCATACATATCGCAGCGTCCTCCTTCGGTGTTCCCATAGCACTTAACCCCACCTAAGTAAAATAATATAACAGGGCTATGAATTAAAAAGCTTCGCCAACTCACCATCAGATGGCGCGCAACAACTGTTCTAAAAAATTCAGCATCTCGCGCAATTACAGTGTTGCCATATTTGAAGCCCTTTATCTTTCACCACCTTTCACTTTTTCTCTATCCCCTTTCCAAAGGAAGCAAACACGTTAGTTAATAGAAATAATTTCTGGAGTGTTGCTTCTCTTAAAAAAAAAATTTTTTTAGCTAAAATTAAAAATTTTAGATTAAGGATGTATGGCAGGTAGTCATGACCTTGCACAGATTTTGCAGAAACTTCAAATTTTTCTTAACTTACATGTTGTGAACCAGCACACCAAATTTCATTCTTCTGCGATATCTCCTCTAATTTTGCCGATTTACTATATGGGGACGAAGCACTGTGTGACGTTTTCAGAACTTCTGAAAATATTTTTTAAGTTAAATTGCATACTCAATGAGAATTTCTTGTTTTCGTCTAGGAGCGTTATTAAACATTTAAAATATCAAAGAAAAAAAAACAACAAAAATTCTTTTGTATGTTTCATGTAACAAGTTCTGGAAAAGTACACTTAAGAGCATAGGTAAAGCATCCGAATTCACTGCCTTTTTAAAAACTGTAGAAAAATTCGAAAGCTAGTACTATTTACTAAAAAGCTTGAATTTTATCCACTACAAAATTCTCGAAAGCAAAATTCTGAATTTATGTTTATTTTAAATTATATATAAATTAAACATAAATTTTATTTAATAATACTAAAAAAATTTTATTTAAATTAAACATAATACTACCGGTTTTGATCTACTCTACCGACTGTCCAACAGGAAGTCAAGTTGCTAAACTGTTTTACATTCTAATTAGTATCAAATTATCCAAGTTAAAGTATAAGGGAATGCAAATGCATGTTGGTTAAGTATAAGGGAATAAACCGCTATTCTCTTGGTTATACAAGATTGCTTGTACAAATGTTGTTTCTTGTTATTAATTTTACTAATAAAGGGTGGTTAAATTTTAAGGGCCGATGAATAAAACATATGTGGCGTATGATTGTTTTTAATTTTCATATGTAAATAAAAATACTCATACGCCACATATGAGAAACTAACAAACATTATAATAGCAAGGTTTTGCGTTATTTAATAAGGATTTTTTTTTTTTGAAGCAACACCAATTTACACATAAAAAACAGTAGGCACCAACAATGGGAATTTGTAGAAGCAATCACATTTGCTTTTAAATTGAAATTTTATTTCCAACAATTTTTTTGTTTGAAATATTTGTTACTCGTTTTTAAATTGTTATCTTTCATATAAAAATTGTTTAAAAATAAAAATTCAAAGTTACAAAAACAAAAAAAAATTTTTTTTGGATTTACAATTTTTTTTGTTGGTGTCTTTTTAAAAAGTTTTTTTTTTGTATTTACAAATTTGGTATGCGAAAGGTGTTTAAAAATTTAATTAGAATTTTGTAAATTCTTTCTGTGTACACTCAAATCAACTCAAGTTATCCCAGCCAACAATTTTATGAGTGCTCATAAATTATGACTTAATAATCTTAAAAATTGAGGCTTAAATATGAGCCATTTCTGAGTGCTCTTTATTTTGACTTCAAAATGTATCATATTTGATCCTTTTTTATACTCTAAAAGTACACATATTTCTGACTATTTTTTGAACATTCATAAAATATTCAAAAATGAATCTGAAATAAGAAGGAAATTTTTTTAAAATGGAAATTTAAAACGATCTGTTCAATAATTGCACATATTTTTGAATGTTTTCTGAAGATTCTAAAACATGGCTCAAAAAAGTATCAAAAATGTTTATTTTTAAGAACCTTTTCAGAACACTCTAAAAAAGCTCATAAATATGAATGATATTTGAGCCTTATTTATTGTTTCAAATTTCATTTATAAATTTTAAAGTCAAATAGTTTTGTAATTTTTTCTTATCATATTGTTTGAAAGTTTCCCAAAAATATTGCTTGAAAACCATAAAATCACGCTCTTTAAAGAATTCCCAGCAAACAAAGATGATCATTAATGACTCAGAATTGAGCTCCAAAAACATAAACATTTGTCCACTTTTTCCTATGAAAGTGGTCCGTCCAAAAGAGCCCCCTGTGTACTCAGAAATGACTCCGAAAAAAGAACGTATAAAATTGAAATTTTCTTCATAAATTTAAATAATTTTTGAATCTTCTTTGAGTCCGAAAAATGAACCCTCGTTTTGAGACAGCTTTTTAGATTGTAGAGACAACTTTTTGGATTGTTTTCTGAGGGTTCAAATATTTTACCAAAAAAGAGTGTTTTCAAAAAAACAATAATCATTTCTATGAGCCATTTAAAAATCTTATTTATAAGCGGAATTGCTGGCTGGGTTTCCAAAAATAATTCCAAAATATTTTATAAAATATATGCTATTTTATGGTTAATTGAAGGACCTATTCAAGGAGCTATATTTCTTCACAGGATTAAATTATCAAGGAACCAAATAAAGAAGCATCAAGATGTGTATGTTATATTATATAGATATTCCCAGCAAACAAAGATGATCATTAATGACTCAGAAATGAGCTCCAAAAACATAAACATTTTTTCATTTGTTCCTATGAAAGTGGTCCGTCCAAAAGAGCCCCCTGTGTAATCAGAAATGACTCAGAAAAAAGAACGTATAAAATCGAAATTTTCCTCATAAATTTAAATAATTTTGGAATCTTCTTTGAGTCCGAAAAATGAACCCTCATTTTGAGACAGCCTTTTAGATTGTAGAGACAACTTTTTGGATTGTTTTTTGAGGGTTCATATATTCTGCCAAAAAAAAGAGTGTTTTCAAAAAAACAATAATCATTTCTACGAGCCATTTAAGAGTCTTATTTATGAGCGCTCCAAACTTGCTGGCTGGGTTGTTAATTATTGTATAAAGTTGTGTTTTGTTTAACTGCTATATGACTAAATTTGTATGATGAAATAAAATGTTCGCCAAATATTTTCAAGTAGTCCTATTTTAAAGCATTTTAGAGCGCCTATTTTGGTACAAAATAATATAGGAAAACGATTAAAATGTGTGTCAAAAAATAGTCCAAAATCACTCAGAAAAGGCTCATAAAAGATTCTTAAAAATTCGTCTTAAATGACTCCAAAAACACATAGTAAAAAGAGGGAAATTTCCCTTTAGAGGCTCACCATTCAGAGTCTTTTATGAGTCATAAAAGAACGCTCAGAAAGAGGATTCACCTGTAAAGAAAAATACTCTCTTATTGCTATGAATTCATAAGGTCCCAAGGCTCTTTTTTGAGTCTTATCGGACTCCAAATGTTCACTGGGATTTGATTTTATCAAATAGTCTAATATAAATATAGTGTTGCTAAAACTTTTTTTTTTATCGAAAAGAGGAACAATATCAAAGCGATAATGAAACGCCTGGATTTAACAATTTAAAAAGTGAAGTTTAATTTTAAAAATGTCTAAATATTTAAGAAAATAACTCATACGCTTGTTATCAAAATGTGTAGGTATATTCGACAGTGCTCTTTAGGAAATGTTGGCAGAAAATAATGTTACAAAATATTAAATAGTCTTAATAAAAGATGATTTCAGAGGCTTTCATAGGCGGACTTTAACCATTTTTTTGAGCTGGGCAAGGTGCCCATTTATGATGAGCTGTTACGATTAAGTATTTTTAAGGACTTCTTCATACCCTTTTAAAACTAATATTTCTTCCCCCCTTCTGATAAAATGTTAATTCGAATTTTTCGTATATGATAAGGGAAAATTCTGATACACAGGTATTTCTCTGAAAGAATATTTTCATCATATTCCTATAAAAAAAAAATCGATAATCCTAGCAGATTTCCCTATAAAAATCATCATTCATCATTATATAGAAAAATTCTGCAATGTGCATATAACATATTTCCTTTGTAGGAAATCTCTTTCAAGCTAAGATTTCCAAGTTAAACTCTCAGATTTGTATGAAATTTGTGATACCGGAAGGAAATTTATGATCAACATATCTCATTTTTTCGACCACCTCTCGGATAAAAATATAAAATACAGGGAAGGAAATTAAAAACAAAATAAAAGTGAAAAATTCGAAAATGGACCGACTTTTTAACCCCGTTTTTGATCCATCCTAGAATTTTTTTCTACAATATATCAAAGTTTTATTAAAGAAGTGTTTCTTTAAATAACTAAGATATTTTTCTTACCAAAAATATATTCCGCGGTATTTTCCCTTCAAGAAACCCTTTCCAATTTTCATATCAAATGTCGTTAGATGTTTTCTATCGAATAACTCTGTAATTCTGCTCATTTTTCTTAAAAGAAAACTCTTTCATTCTAACAATTTATCTTAGTAGCATATCTGTAGAATTTTAAACATTTTCGCAACCACAAATCCAAGATTTTTTTTAATATTTTGCTAAACAAATCAGAGAATGGCATCAAAATCATAGAATATAAGCATGTGAGAATTATAAGTACATATTTTTATTCTGGGATGGCAAAAATACAGTCTAGAGTGGGTTTGCCCACACGAGATAGATCTAAGTCACCTACTGGACGTTTTTTAGTAAAAGTTTCATAAAAAAATCTAAGCATTTCTACGTGAATGTGACTTGAATTAGAATTACACTATCACACGAGTTTCGTCTGGATAGGTTGAATTAAAAGGATTAATGCACGACACAGAAAATGTGTAAATTTAGATTGAAAACGCGTAAAAAATATTCGGAAATTATGTGCAATTTTACCATTTTTGTGCGTAAATACATCAAGTAAAATACGTTATACTACCCAAAAATAAAAGAAAAAAATTATTCTTAAAATATTTGATTAATAAAAAATTTTATAATTTTGTAACGACAGAAGTCGCCCCGCTCGTTTCTGTCTACACACCTTGCAAATTTTTCAGGCTACAACTACAAAATAATAACGAACTCAGCTGCCAAAAAGATTATAAAAGGCAGCACATCAAAGAAATCTGGATCAGTTGGCTGCGGTCGTGAACGAGTGAACAAGGTAAGCTCCAGATAATAATAACCTCCTCTCCTCTAGATCCTGTGTTGGAAGCGTGCCGTCCTAGGTAGCTCCTATATCCTTGAAGGTCCTTGCAGTTATCCTTGAAGGTCCTTGCAGTTATCCTTGGAGGTCCTTGCAGTTATCCTTGAAGGTCCTTGCAAATATCCTGGAAGGTCCTTGCGAATATCCTTGAAGGTCCTTGCAGTTATCCTTGGAGCTCCTTGCAGTTATCATTGAAGGTCCTTGCAAATATCCTGGAAGGTCTTTGCGGATATCCTTGAAGATCCTTGCAGTTATCCTTGAAGGTCCTTGCAAATATCCTTGAAGGTCCTTGCAGTTATCCTTGAAGTTCCTTGCACATATCCTTGAAGGTCCTTGCAGTTATCCTTGAAGGTCCTTGCAAATATCCTTGAAGGTCCTTGCAGTTATCCTTGAAGGTCCTTGCAGTTATCCTTGCAGGTCCTTGCACATATCCTTGAAGGTCCTTGCAGTTATCCTTGAGGGTCCTTGCAGATATCCTGGGGGGTCCTTGCAGATATCCTGGAAGGTCCTTGCAGTTATCCTTGAAGGTCCTTGCAGTTATCCTTGAAGGTCCTTGCAGTTATCCTTGAGGGTCCTTGCAAATATCCTGGAAGGTCCTTGCAGATATCCTGGGAGGTCCTTGCAGTTATCCTTGAAGGTCCTTGCAAATACCCTCCGTAAATCGAAGTGCAACAGAGGAAGCGTGCCGTCCCCGGTCGCTGTCCTCACCCAAACGTAGCTCAACAGAGGAAACGTGCCGTCCCCGGTCGTTGTCCTCCTTAAATCGAAGTTCAACAGAGGAAGCGTGCCGTCCCCGGTCGCTGTCCTCACCCAGACGTAGCTCAACAGAGGAAACGTGCCGTCCCCGGTCGTTGTCCTCCTTAAATCGAAGTTCAACAGAGGAAGCGTGCCGTCCCCGGTCGCTGTCCTCACCCAGACGTAGCTCAACAGAGGAAACGTGCCGTCCCCGGTCGTTGTCCTCCTTAAATCGAAGTTCAACAGAGGAAGCGTGCCGTCCCCGGTCGCTGTCCTCACCCAGACGTAGCTCAACAGAGGAAACGTGCCGTCCCCGGTCGTTGTCCTCCTTAAATCGAAGTTCAACAGAGGAAGCGTGCCGTCCCCGGTCACTGTCCTCACCCAGACGTAGCTCAACAGAGGAAACGTGCCGTCCCCGGTCGTTGTCCTCCTTAAATCGAAGTTCAACAGAGGAAGCGTGCCGTCCCCGGTCGCTGTCCTCACCCAGACGTAGCTCAACAGAGGAAACGTGCCGTCCCCGGTCGTTGTCCTCCTTAAATCGAAGTTCAACAGAGGAAGCGTGCCGTCCCCGGTCGCTGTCCTCACCCAGACGTAGCTCAACAGAGGAAACGTGCCGTCCCCGGTCGTTGTCCTCCTTAAATCGAAGTTCAACAGAGGAAGCGTGCCGTCCCCGGTCGCTGTCCTCACCCAGACGTAGCTCAACAGAGGAAACGTGCCGTCCCCGGTCGTTGTCCTCCTTAAATCGAAGTTCAACAGAGGAAGTGTGCCGTCCCCGGTCGCTGTCCTCACCCAGACGTAGCTCAACAGAGGAAACGTGCCGTCCCTGGTCGTTGTCCTCCTTAAATCGAAGTTCAACAGAGGAAGCGTGCCGTCCCCGGTCGCTGTCCTCACCCAGACGTAGCTCAACAGAGGAAACGTGCCGTCCCCGGTCGTTGTCCTCCTTAAATCGAAGTTCAACAGAGGAAGCGTGCCGTCCCCGGTCGCTGTCCTCACCCAGACGTAGCTCAACAGAGGAAACGTGCCGTCCCCGGTCGTTGTCCTCCTTAAATCGAAGTTCAACAGAGGAAGCGTGCCGTCCCCGGTCGCTGTCCTCACCCAGACGTAGCTCAACAGAGGAAACGTGCCGTCCCCGGTCGTTGTCCTCCTTAAATCGAAGTTCAACAGAGGAAGTGTGCCGTCCCCGGTCGCTGTCCTCACCCAGACGTAGCTCAACAGAGGAAACGTGCCGTCCCCGGTCGTTGTCCTCCTTAAATCGAAGTTCAACAGAGGAAGCGTGCCGTCCCCGGTCGCTGTCCTCACCCAGACGTAGCTCAACAGAGGAAACGTGCCGTCCCCGGTCGTTGTCCTCCTTAAATCGAAGTTCAACAGAGGAAGCGTGCCGTCCCCGGTCGCTGTCCTCACCCAGACGTAGCTCAACAGAGGAAACGTGCCGTCCCCGGTCGTTGTCCTCCTTACATCGAAGTTCAACAGAGGAAGCGTGCCGTCCCCGGTCGCTGTCCTCCTTAAATCGAAGTTCAACAGAGGGAGCGTGCCACTGGAAAATCCCGCGTGTGACCCGCCTCGGAACCTCTCTCGTATCTCTTTCTCTGTTCCCACTGGTCTGTCTCCTATTTATATTTAGATTTAGTTTGATAATAAATAAATCAACTTTCATAACGTCTTAAATCACGACTTTTTCTCTCGGTCACTGGATCAAATAAATTTTCTGTGACGAACCCTACCCCCGCGAGCTTATCCCAGCAACCGGAGGTAACTCGTCGTTACAGTGGCGCCCGAGCAGGGACAGAGAGTTAAAGGTTTTTGATATATATCTACTACAAGAGCACCAAACTGAGCAATAAAAATTTCTAACAGCAAGTCAAAGAGAGAGAACGGGCTTACAGAAACTAGCTAATTGTTTTTATTATTTAATTTCAAGTTTAATCCCTTAGAAAAATGGCCGCAACCGCAGAGCTTATATCTGAGTGGAAGGTACAATTCGATGGGGCAACCTGTCCCTTTGAATTTCTAGATAGGCTGGAAGAATTATCCGGTATGTACGCTGTGGATATGGACATCTTGCCGCGCATGATGCCCTTACTCCTGACCAGCTATGCACTGATGTGGTTTAGAAACAACAATCGTTTCTGGAAAACTTGGTCCAGTTTCAAACGAGATTTTCTTAAGTGGTTTCTACCTGCGAGATACTTCGAACGGCTCGAAAATACGATACAAAATCGATACCAGAAGAATAAGGAGTCGTTCACGGACTACTTGCTGTCAATTCAAAATTTAATGAGGCACACTGAATGTACGGAGACACAACAACTAGAGAGGATCTACAGGAATTCCTTGCCCAGCTATCAGAAATTTATTCGAAGGAAAGATTTCGAAACCCTTGACGAGCTCTTGGAAATGGCGGCGGATCTAGAAAGCATTCAAGCAACACGACGATACTCCCAGGAACATCACCGTCTGATAATCGCTGATAGCAATGTGCAATACTCACGTGAATCCAAAGTCACGCAAGGCCAAAATATTATGACCAGCAAGGGTAGCCGTCAGGCACCTGAGAGTCGTCACGAACGGCATTTCCTGATATCTAGCCCCTCATCTGCCAACGTTCAGTCCGTAATTACCAAGCCCGGTATAATCGATAAAACATTGCCTATGCCTTCATCGCTCCATCAGATGTTACAAGCCAATTTATCGCCAACGTCATCCCGCTTAACCCCTAGTGCACAGAGCGGATCGCTTTCATCATCACCAGAGCCATATATACAGTGGTTCTCACCAACAGAGTCTTCTTCAACGTTATCATCGGAACCAGAGCCGTGTCTGTCATTGCCGTCAATAACAGAACTGTCTCCACCGTTGTCCTCACCAACAGAGTCCTCTTCAACGCTATCATCGGAACCAGAGCCGTGTCTGTCATTGCTGTCAATAACAGAACTGTCTCCACCGTTGTCCTCACCAACAGAGTCTTCTTCAACGTTATCATCAGAACCATGTATATCATTGTCGCCAACACCAGAATTTTCTCCACTGCTGTCCTCACCATCGGAGCCTTGTCTAATTTTGCCATCACCAGCGGAGTTAGCTACATCGTTTTCATTATCGCCAGCACCATCTATATTTTCGTCGTCATCACCATTGCTATTATCACTATCAAAGCCATGCCCCTCTTCAATATCATTACCAGAGCCATATCCGTTGTTATCACCAGAGCCATGCCCGTCGTTACCATCACCACCAGAGTCCGTTCCATCATTGTCAACAAAACCAGCGCCGTGTCCAACGTTGTCATATCCCATAGCGTCATCGCCATCATTATCATCACCACCAGCGGCATCTCCAGTAGCATTCGTTTTGTCACGAGAATTACCAATATCAACGCGCACTAAGTTTACAACACTATCGTATTTACCCCTGAAAACACTACTGACCATTTATTCTGGATTCATTATATCTCCAGATGGCATACCAAAAGATGTCAGACCCCCGCTTCAGAATCAAATTAGCCGTCTCATAACCTTTCACAGGAAACACGCACGATTAAAATAATTGACATACCGGAACCAGTTGGGTTCCCCAGGGGGGGGACCATGTGTAACGACAGAAGTCGCCCCGCTCGTTTCTGTCTACACACCTTGCGAATTTTTCAGGCTACAACTACAAAATAATAACGAACTCAGCTGCCAAAAAGATTATAAAAGGCAGCACATCAAAGAAATCTGGATCAGTTGGCTGCGGTCGTGAACGAGTGAACAAGGTAAGCTCCAGATAATAATAACCTCCTCTCCTCTAGATCCTGTGTTGGAAGCGTGCCGTCCTAGGTAGCTCCTATATCCTTGAAGGTCCTTGCAGTTATCCTTGAAGGTCCCTGCAGTTATCCTTGGAGGTCCTTGCAGTTATCCTTGAAGGTCCTTGCAAATATCCTGGAAGGTCCTTGCGAATATCCTTGAAGGTCCTTGCAGTTATCCTTGGAGCTCCTTGCAGTTATCATTGAAGGTCCTTGCAAATATCCTGGAAGGTCTTTGCGGATATCCTTGAAGATCCTTGCAGTTATCCTTGAAGGTCCTTGCAAATATCCTTGAAGGTCCTTGCAGTTATCCTTGAAGTTCCTTGCACATATCCTTGAAGGTCCTTGCAGTTATCCTTGAAGGTCCTTGCAAATATCCTTGAAGGTCCTTGCAGTTATCCTTGAAGGTCCTTGCAGTTATCCTTGAAGGTCCTTGCACATATCCTTGAAGGTCCTTGCAGTTATCCTTGAAGGTCCTTGCAGTTATCCTTGAGGGTCCTTGCAGATATCCTGGGGGGTCCTTGCAGATATCCTGGAAGGTCCTTGCAGTTATCCTTGAAGGTCCTTGCAGTTATCCTTGAAGGTCCTTGCAGTTATCCTTGAGGGTCCTTGCAAATATCCTGGAAGGTCCTTGCAGATATCCTGGGAGGTCCTTGCAGTTATCCTTGAAGGTCCTTGCAAATACCCTCCGTAAATCGAAGTGCAACAGAGGAAGCGTGCCGTCCCCGGTCGCTGTCCTCACCCAAACGTAGCTCAACAGAGGAAACGTGCCGTCCCCGGTCGTTGTCCTCCTTAAATCGAAGTTCAACAGAGGAAGCGTGCCGTCCCCGGTCGCTGTCCTCACCCAGACGTAGCTCAACAGAGGAAACGTGCCGTCCCCGGTCGTTGTCCTCCTTAAATCGAAGTTCAACAGAGGAAGCGTGCCGTCCCCGGTCGCTGTCCTCACCCAGACGTAGCTCAACAGAGGAAACGTGCCGTCCCCGGTCGTTGTCCTCCTTAAATCGAAGTTCAACAGAGGAAGCGTGCCGTCCCCGGTCGCTGTCCTCACCCAGACGTAGCTCAACAGAGGAAACGTGCCGTCCCCGGTCGTTGTCCTCCTTAAATCGAAGTTCAACAGAGGAAGCGTGCCGTCCCCGGTCACTGTCCTCACCCAGACGTAGCTCAACAGAGGAAACGTGCCGTCCCCGGTCGTTGTCCTCCTTAAATCGAAGTTCAACAGAGGAAGCGTGCCGTCCCCGGTCGCTGTCCTCACCCAGACGTAGCTCAACAGAGGAAACGTGCCGTCCCCGGTCGTTGTCCTCCTTAAATCGAAGTTCAACAGAGGAAGCGTGCCGTCCCCGGTCGCTGTCCTCACCCAGACGTAGCTCAACAGAGGAAACGTGCCGTCCCCGGTCGTTGTCCTCCTTAAATCGAAGTTCAACAGAGGAAGCGTGCCGTCCCCGGTCGCTGTCCTCACCCAGACGTAGCTCAACAGAGGAAACGTGCCGTCCCCGGTCGTTGTCCTCCTTAAATCGAAGTTCAACAGAGGAAGTGTGCCGTCCCCGGTCGCTGTCCTCACCCAGACGTAGCTCAACAGAGGAAA